>CM060846.1:67182500-67782500 GCA_030762175.1 Metallyticus violacea | reverse complement strand
AGTGTCTTATGATGTGGTTTCTATGTTCCCTAACATCCCCAAAGAGAAACTAATAAATGTTTTAAAAAAATGGCTAACCTCAATCAAGTAACCTGGAGAAATCATAGAACAATATATGAACCTCACCAAAATTTGCATCAATCAAACCTACTTCACATTCAGAGGCAAGATATATACACAAAAGAAGGGTTTAGCAATGGGTAATCTGCTCTTACCATTCTTAGCAGACATACATGAGTTTCCTGGAAACAAAATTAGTAGAGGCTTTCCCACATATATACAAATGTTGGTATGGTTATGTTGATGATGTCTTTGCAATAGTAGATGAAAAATGGAAAGATGATGCAATAAAACTACTAAACCTGCAAGACAGCAACATGAAATTCACAATGGAAATGGAGAATAACAATTTTATATCCTTTCCTGGATATAAAAGTTATAAAAAATGATAACATACTGGAATTTGGCATATTCAGGAAAGATACCCACACGGATAATTATATAAAAAGCAACAGCCACAATCCAAAACAGCATAAACTCGCTATAATCAATAGCCTCACATTCAGATTAACAAACCTACCAGTAAATGAGACAGAATACAAATTGGAGTACCAAAAAATCATGGATATAGCACAGAAAAATGGCTACATAACTGATCTGGTCAAGAAAAGGATAGAAAAGTTCAAAAAACCAAAACAAATAAAAGAAATCACCACACTGAAAGGTTACAAAGGAGAGCAGATATACAAAAAATTTACATTCCATCCATGGGCACACCAAAAATTTCAAAAGATTTTTAAATAGGCCAACATTATTTTGGTTCCAGTGAATAAATGCAATTTGAAAAACCTAAAAAACCAATACAAAGGACAAAATCCCACCAGGAAAACAATCAGGCATTTATGAAATCAGTTGCAAAGAATGCAGTAATAAATATATAGGTAAAACAAAAAGGAATATTACCATATAGTTTAAGGAACACATGAGAAGTGTAAAATATAAACATATGAAAAAATCAGCAGTAGCATACCATTTCTGGCAAAAAAAAACATGAATTCCAAAATGAACCAAAACTCTTAAAAGCTCTTAAAAACCCATAGAATTATCTGCATGGGAAAATATATTCTTGAACGAAAACAAAGAAAATTTAGTTAATTTTGATCTTCCAAACAACAGCAACCTCATCAAAAGTTTATAAAACCCAAAGAGCAACATGTTAATACTACACTGGAAATCTGACAGTGGAACCATGCTGACCATGAAGGAAATTTGCCTTTGAAACATATCCAAGTAAGTGGAATAAAACTAGTGAAATTAGAGTGACTTTCTCACAAATAACTTTTTAGAGTTTTATTAGTTTGAAGATTATTTGCTCCTGTTAAAAAAGTCATGATCATCTTCAGTCTACTATAATAATTGTAACATTACAGCTTAAATTCCCTAAAAATTTTGCCAGGTTACTAAAATTCTTTCAAATGGAAGTTTATGTTAATTGAATAGACCACAAATTTAGATTTAACAGCTTGTGGACAGCATGCAAAACTAATACATGCATTTTATACATACTGAATGGTTCAAATCGTCCCTACAGATTGAGAAGTCATGATGATTTTGATCTCTTTGAAGACATGTTCTACTTGCATAGTGGTGGTTACATAGGAATTGCACTGTAAAGCAATGGGGGTTCAAATTCCAACATATTGGTGATATTTTTTATTTAACATAATTGCATGTAAGCCACTAGTTAGTTATGTAAAAAGGATATGTAATAAATGTTCTGTAAAACTTTCAATGCATAAACCTTAATTATATACTGTATATTTCAATTTAACTACAAAACTATAACTGTTGGAACTTAAATAATGGCAACTATTTATTTACAACCGATACAAAAGAGTTACATGTTAGCAACCTTTACTGTCCTTCAATGTAGTCACCAGCATTGTGTATAACCTGTTGCCAGTGATGTGGAAATCGTAGTATACCTTTAGCAGAGCCTGTTCTCTTGATGGTGCTGATGGAGCGGTCTACTGCCTGTCGAATCTCTGGAACACTTCTGAAGTGAATGCCATGAAGTGGTTCATCTTTGGAATCAAATCAAAGTCACAAGGACTTAGGTCCAGGGAGTATGGTGGATGGTACAGTACTTCCCAGCCCCATCGACCGAACAAATCAGCCACAACTTGCGCTGTATGCGCCCGAGCATTGTCGTGCAAAATGATGGGTGTATTCTGCAGAAAATGTTGCCGCTTCTTCCTCAAAGCTGGTCGCAGGTGGTGCTCCAAAAACGAACACTAATACTCAGCATTGACGGTCTGCCATGGAGGAATGTAATGCGTTAGGATAACACTATCACAGTCGTACACGAGAATCACCGTAACTTTCACCGTATTGGGACTCTGACAACTTTCGACTTTCGTGGTGACCCATACTGACGCCATTCGTTCGATTGGCATTTCAGTTTTGGCTCATACGATTTGGCCCATGTCTCATCCAGGGTTATGATACGGCGTAAGAAAATCTCTCCTTAGCGCTCATAGAGCGGCTTAGCAGCGTCGTAACGCAACCATTTCTCCATTTCCGTCAAATCATGCGGAACCCATCGTGATGCAATTTTTCGCATCTCCAGGCGTTCCTTCAAGATGTGAAGCACAGTCGTATGCGCTAATTCGGTTTCTTGGGCGAGCTCACTAATCGTCTGGCGTCGATCACGGTCCAGTAACGCGGCAAGATCATGCACTTCTTCTTCACTGACGTTCGTAGGACGACCTGCCCGATGAATGTATTCCACAGTTTGCCGACCATTTTGAAGGCTTTTACCCAACGTGCCACTGTTCTTTAAGAAAATGCAGATTCCCCGCAAGCCTCTTGAAGACCTTTATAACACTCTCGTGCTGTACGACCTCTGGCACATTCAATCTTGATCCAACTCCGTTGTTCCTGTTTCGAAAACATAGTGACAACAGTGCGTTAGACCGCTAGCTCACAAGTGACTGTGTTTCTCTCGATGGTGCGCACACAGGTGATGTGGGAAAGGAGAGTCCATTTGCTCTGAGAAAAGATAGGTATGTAAACAACGTGTGCTATCAGCAACAATATTAGATTCCGATTGCATAGTGTCTCCACAGCAGTGTTGCCACTATTTAAGTTTCAACCCTTGTAAAAGTTTTTTCTAAATAAAACTTAATTCTTTTTCATATGACAAACAATTTAATGAGGAATAATAATAATGAGGCACTGAAGATGCTCTTTAATATCAAATGGTATGCTGACATGAACAAGTGGGATAATGTATTAAAGGCTTGTAAGGATATTTAGAATGTTCCTTGTATGTAATTGCATTCAGACAAAAAGAAGATTCAGGAATTGTTTTCAACCCAGAATATTATTGAAAATATTTAGAGACGAATAAAATATGTATACTGATGGAGGCATTTGAGTATCTCACTGAATAAGCCAGCATGCTAACCATTGCACTGGCAAAGTGTATTGAGAGACCAGTGCTTAATAGCCTAATCAGCTGGGCTGCTGATGAGAAAGCAGGTCAATGTGTGTGTTTAAAAGGGTATATACTTGGATTTTACATTATCTGCAGAATGCAAAGGTTGCCTGTTTACAATCTGCAGGATGAGTTGAATTACCTTGTATATGTAATTAAATTAAAGTAATACTTCAGTTAAAATTTAACCAGAACTATTCAACATTGTCTTATATTCAAAATAAATTTCATGTTGGAACAAATAGAGTGAAGTAAAATTTATTGTTAATTAGACAGTGAGTCAATTTAATACTCTTATGCTCCACTTACCATTGAATTATACAGAACATGTTTCACAGGCCTTCGCCCACATCAAAAGCTGTGTATTGACTGCCAGATTTGTTGTTGGTTGAACGGACTTGTTGTAGCTCTCATTGACATTTTATGAACTTTTGGATTAATTTGTCTTCTGTTGGGATCTCAAGGCTCATAAACTTATCTTCATATTTTTTTATAAAAATGTTTTCCCATATTCCCAGCTCCAAGGGTCTATCTATGAATTTCAATAATTTGACTTCCATTTCTATATCATATTTATCTCTCCAAAAGTAATGTGCAACTGCTGATTTATTTATCTGATTGGAGAAATATCGGGTACAATCAGATAGATAAATTGGCATTTGCACATCACTTTTGGAGAGATAAACATGATGTAGAAATGGAAGATAGATAGACCCTTGGAGCTGGGAATATGGGAAAACATTTTTATAAAAGAATATGAAGATAAGGTTGTGAACTTCCAGATCCCAACAGAAGACAAATTAATCCAAAAGTTCATAAAATGTCCATGAGAGCTACAACAAGTCCATTCAACCAACAATGAATCCAACAGTCGACACCCCATTGATGATACAGGCAAAAGTCTGTGAAACATGTTCTGTATAATTCAATGGTAAGTGAAGTATAAGAGTATTAAATCAACTCTATGTCTAATTAAGAATACAACACTATCTCATTTAAATTACTAATAGGTATATCATTACCCTTATTTTCTTACTACATATTCAATAGATTACTGCATATACCTGCATGCTGGTAAGATGCATGCACACCTGTTGTGGTGATGTCTAGATTTTAGTTGATGATAGTCTATTTATGAAATTGTAATTAAGATTTGTCAATACCTTTTGCATGAAATAAATCACAATCTTATAAAATCATTGTTTTGGATGCTAATATATTTATATTACTACAGATTTCATTTACCTAGGAATAAAAATCAAGTACAGGCAACTGAGAATAAAAAAAAATTCAACATTAATAAAAGAGAAGTTGGTCATAAAGCTAGTAAGGAAATTATTCAATTTTTATGAAGAAATTACTGAAATTTTTCATAAAAACTACAGAGTGACACCATAATACCATGCTGGGAAGCTAACAGTGGAACCATGCTGACAATGAATGCAACAGCCTTAAAAACATGTCCAAGTCAAGTGGAACAAAATTAGTGAAATTAGGGTAATTTTCTCATAAAAATTACATAATCATATGATATTTCACTGTGAAAATTCCTATTATTATTACAATTAGTGAGGAAATGATTACACAAACTCCAGAAATAGGGGTAAGATAACTGGAGAGAATTTATACTACTTTAGTTGAATCAAGATAGGCATATGTAGTAGAAGTTTGAGGTATAAAGGAAGGATAGGAGAATATGAATAAAATTGTGGCCATGTGTTGTAAAATGATATTAAAATTACCATAATATTCTGTTAATATTAGTTCAATGATAGAGATATGTAAATCTGGTTTGAAAGAGATGATTATGGAGAGGATAATAAAATATTTGTACAGGATTCAACCACTCCATAAGGAATGTACACTAATAGATTGTTTGATGTACTAAATGAATGAATTTATTGACAAACATTATAATCAAGTATACATTACTTTACCCTATGATCTATTCTATGGATTTTAACAATACCAATAAACAAACAGGTTCCTTCCATGCTTTAACCACCCGGTTGTACCTATGTGAGAAATCTCTAACCTAAATTTTCATCCTTTATTTTTGTCCACATTTTCCTTCTTCATTATTCTTCCCCAATTCATCCTTACTTTTCCTAGAAACTTTCCCATATTTTGGATTTTTTCCACTCTCACATTTGATAGCATTCTTAATAGCACCATATCTTTCTGTAAATTATCCCATTTATCATCCCAGATACTATCTCGCCACCATTTAACTCTTTCATATTCCAATAAATAGTGAAACACACCATCTACTTCCCCACACATAATGCATCCTTCCTTATTACTTCCCCTTGATCCTTTCAAGAATATTACTCCTGTATGCATCCATGCAAAACCCATTCTTCCAGATTGGTCATAAGTTTCAATATATTTCTCTCACCCCCAATTATTTTTAATTACTTCATATAAAACAAGGAGGGTTTATCTTCTACATTTGCCCAAATCTCTTGCATAACAATATGAACCATTACGCTTAATTAGACTGTCAAATTCACAGAACTCGATCAATTTACTACCCTCTTTATTAAACACTTTATCCCTACTCCCTTCCATCTCTTCTCTTCATATCCATACTCTTTCATTTTCTAAACCCATAAATCTTGTATCACATTCACCAACCCATTCTATACATTCCATAACACCACTCTCCACCCTAATTGCTATCTTGGGTCACTTCTTCCTGCTCTGAATTTCTTCAGATTGTTTGATATAGCAGGAGAACAGTAAGAATGATAACTGTTGGATAAATAAGATTAGAGAGCAACTACATATAAATACAATGGGTGATATTTGGAGAGAAAGAAATAATTTGTAAAGGGGATGTTGGCAGATGATGTGATGATATTTAGAGATATGGATAGCCAGATTATGTATGCTTTAATGAAAGAAAAAGGTTTACTTAAATTATATATATATAAATTAAGATGGAACCTGATAGAGAATGGTATAATCAATTTTTTTAATATAAGAAAAAAAAAGGAATTTCATAGTTGAGATTAGGGTTATGGAGATCAAAGGGATCGAGAAGAGGCAGTGTCCAATTTTGGGAAGTGAAGAGAATGTTAAGGATATGTTATTTGAAGTACAGGAACAGAACAATGAAGATTGAATTCACTGAAACAAAAATGGTTCAAAATAAATAAAGAAATAGCACATAGAGCAAATTTTTAAAATAGCTCATAAATGAAGATCTTGGGAAAATATTTATTCAAACAAATAATATGGACATGGCCAATTGATAAGAGTTATATGTATTTAATGAATTCTAGAAGAATTAACATTTGGAAACAGAGAAGGGGCTTAAAATATAGAAACAAGGAGAAAAGTAAATAAGGAAAGTATATTGAAAGAGAATCCTCTGGTGTCATGAAAGAGCTTTTGAAGCGATGGCTTAACCTCTGTTTTCTGGAATTCCAGAAGGAGACTACTGATGAACCAAAGATAAAAGTTAGCATTGGATATTATGTAGGAGGTACTGTATTTTATTTTGTTTGTTGTAAGAATAATTATGATCCATTTATAATTTACTAAAGTAAAGTAATGTAATACATTAATTGTATTTGTGGGGGTCTCATCTAAGAATGCCATTGGCCAAATGGTGGAAGCCTTTTTGTACTATTCTTAGCAATTAAATAAATATTAATAAATATTACTACAGTTTTGATTTGCCTAAATAGGAATCTTGAAGTTGCAGCATACTTTCATACATATTTATATTCAGAGTTTTAATGTATTTTGATGTTCCAGTGTTCAAGTTTTCAGAGACTGAAAAATAATGAAATGTTGTTATTTCCAGTATCTCCATCTTCTCCAGTGGTTCGTGTAGCAGCAACTGGATCAACTTGGTTACAGCTTCAGTGGGGTAATGTTGAAAATGGAGGCAGTGCAGTCCGTGGTTTTCTTCTGAACTTTAGACGTGAAGAGGGAGGAGAGTGGGAAGAGCGTTCATTGTCAAGAGATGCCTCATTTTACCGTCTACTAGGTCTTTCTTGTGGCACAGAATATCAGATCCAACTCATGGCCTATAATGTGGTTGGAAGTGGGTCTCCAAGTCAGACACTAATTGCTCGAACTGAAGGAGCACAACCGCTCAAGGCCAATAATGCAGAATTCTTAGAATCTAACACCAGTTGCATTACCCTGCATCTGAAAACCTGGGCTGACAATGGTTGCCCCATTTCTGCCTTCAGCATTGAGTACAAGGAAGCATCACAAGAGGACTGGCTAACGGGTACTTTATTTGTTTGTATGTTCAACATGGATGTTGTTAAATGTCTCGGATTTCTAACTGTGAAAATAATATTCAAAAGAAACTTTCTCCTTCAAATACCACTTAAGAGAGAGAGCACAAAGCTAAGTTTTTCTCAAACTTGCTTGGTATTTCCTACTTTATGCATTGATTATAATTATATAATAAAATATATAATATACACATTTAAATCATATTACAGTAGAATTTGTTGGAAAGAAATAATCAGACTTAAAAAATTTGGGTCACAGCTGGGAATTTAACCACAGATCTTTGGTCTTTCTTGCCAATGTTCTGCAACTGAGCCACTATGTCCTGCTCTAAGCCTGAACCACAACCCTCTCTCATCTGATTATGTATATCCTGGAGACCTCCCTAAGGTTTTTCTCTTTTATGAGAAATAAATTCTTTATGAAGTAACCTGTAATGCTACATATACTTTTGATCCAGGCTTCTAGTTTAACCACCAATTGTATATAGGAATAATTTATGTATAGAAATAATTCTTTCATACACTGTGTGTAGGACATAAGTTGGAAAGGAAGAATTGGACTTGATAAATTTGTGTCAAAGCTGGGGTCCAAACCATATTCTTTGGCCTTCGATGCTGGTTCTGTAGCCAACTGAGTTACCATATCCTCCTCCAAGCACAGAGCCACAAATTTCTTGCATCTGATATCCTGGAGTTCTCCGTAAAGTTTTCTTTACTATGAAAGATTTATTCCTTAAGAGGTGACTCATAATACTATGAGCATTTTTGACCCAAGCTTCTAGTTTAGCCACCAACTATAAGGGTCATTTGAAAAATTCTTGGAATAATCCACAGATTGCAGCAGCATTTTCAAAGCAATTTTGTCATTAAAACTTGCCATCTTCCATAGAAACGTTTGTGCAATATTATGTGAATTATTCAAGAATTATAGTAGCTCTAGTTGTTAGTTTCATTGAAGACATGTGTATATGGTAAAAATGACAAATACAAAATATTGTGTGCTATTAAGTACTTGGTAAAGAAGTATAAGAATGCAACAGAAATTCACACAGATATGACAAGCACTCTAGGGGATTATCCACCAGCATTTTCAACCATTTCCAATGGACCACGGAGTTTTATGAAAGCTTGGAAGATGACACTCACAGCCAACAACCAAAATCCGTCATGACATCAGAAATTAGCAATAAGGTGCATGATTTGGTTCTGAAGGATTGCTGAACAAAGATGTTAAAAATTGCTGAATCTCTGGGAATTTCAGGGGAAGGCATATTTCACATCTTAAGGAAAGATTTGTGCTAGAAAAAAATTATCAGCAGGATGGGTGCCATAACTGCTGACTCAGGACCAAGAGCAAAACAGAGTGCACATCTCACAGCAAAACTTGGTCCATTTCTTAGAGATCCCACCAACTTAATGCATTAATTTGTGACAAATGATGAAACATTGGTGCACTACTATACATCTGAAACAAAATAGCAGTCTAAACAATGATTCTTTACAGCAAAATAAAGTCAAGTGTGTGAAATTGGCCAGTAAGATCATGGCATCAATTTTATGGGATGCCAAGGGTGTACGGCTAATTGATTATCTTCCCACTGGAATATCTATCACAGGAGCATAGTGTGCTAACCTTTAGAAGACAAAAATATGCAAGAAAAGACTGTGTTTATCAAAGAAGAAAGCACTTGCAACAAGATAATTCTCACACTCATGTGTGTCAATGCATAGAGAAACATAGTTTAAAACTAAACAATCCTAATTATAGCCAGAATATGTGCGTTACCTCAAATCCATAAACCTGGAAAGGGCATGAGACCCATCATTAGAAATATAAACACCCCTACATATTTTCTAGCAAAATGGCTTACGGATACATTTACAGCTCTACCAAGGTTTCAAAGTAGAAACATAAAATAGTCATTCCAGTTAATAGAAAAAAAATAAAAGATTTTAAAGTTTTACCCTATGATATTTTAGTGTCTTTCGACATGGTATCTTTGTTCCTGAGTATTTCAACTGACAAGCTCTTATCGTTTCTGAAGGATTGGTTAAAGGAGATAAGAATTAATGGAACTTGCGGAAACGAATACCTCCACCTTACTAACATTTGTATAAACTGTTTCCTATTTTACATTTGCAGGAGAATTCTATAAACAGAAAACAAGACTCAAAATGGGAAATTCTTTGTCCTCCTTTCTGACAGATTTATTTAGGAGTACATTTGAAACTCACATAATTTCCGCCTTCCCACATTATTTTAAATGCTGGTACAGATACATTTATGACATTTTTACTATAGTGAAAAAAGAATTTGTTGAAGATGCTTTGAAGCTTTTAAATATACAAGATAGGAATATATCCTTCACACTGCAAACAGAAACAAAGGGAATGTTGCCATTTTTAGATATAAAAATTAATAAGAATCATGGAAAATTAGAATTTGGAATCTATAGAAAGGATACACGCCCAAATAACTATACCAAATCAAATGTGTTGAACCCCATAGCTCACAAGCACTCAATTTTCAACAGCTTAACATATAGACTGGTGAGTTCACCAATCAGTAAAGAGGGATACAAAACAGAATTTGAGAGGATACAGAAGATTGACATTATAAATGGTTTTAACAAAAATTTAGCAAACAAAAAACTTAATAGATTCCTAAAGAAGAAATTGATCAAGAATATCACCACACTATTAATTGAAAAAGAGAGACCAGTTTTTAAAAAATTCACCTACCATCCAGTAGCTATGAATAAATACCAAAAAAAATTTAAAGATATTAACATTAATTTGGCACCTGTTAACAGATACACTCTGAAAAATGCATTAGTGGACAACACTTTTAATAACATTCCACAGGAGAAAATGTCAGGCCTCTACAAAATAACATATAACGAATGTGATATGATATACGTTGGAAAAACTAAAAGGAAAATAGGAACACGGTTAAAGGATCATTTTAGGAGTATTAAGTACAAACAGATTGATAGGTCAGAAGTGGCACACCATTTTTGGAAAGATAACCATTACATAAAAAGAGATATAAAGTTATTTAAAGAAGCAGACAGACGTACAGAATTGGACACATGGGAGAAACGTATTTGTTAAAGTTCCCATCGTCAGCTGTTGACCCACTGTTCTGATTGGTCCTCTGCAGGTTATTGAATTTTTGTGTGGTGGTTTCTAGTGGTTGTGAGATGAATCTGGAGAGGTAGTCCTCTGGCGGAAGGTCAAAATTCATTGCTGTTTTTCGGTATTTTAAGATGAAAATATTCTCCCATTCTGACAAGTCATAAGGGTTGTTTAATTCTTTCAAAAGTTTTATTTCTGGGTTCATTTCGTGGTTATGGCTCCAATAATGAAAAGTCAGCAGTAGCACATCATTATTGGAGCCATAACCATGAAATGAACCCAGAAATAAAACTTTTGAAAGAATTAAATAATCCTTATGACTTGTCAGCATGGGAGAATATTTTCATCTTAAAATATCGAAAAACAGTAATGAATTTTGACCTTCCACCAGAGGACTACCTCTCCAGATTCATCTCATAACCACTAGAAACCACCACACAAAAATTCAATAACCTGCAGAGGACCAATCAGAACAGTGGGTCAACAGCTGACGATGGGAATGATGGTTCTTGAAACATGTCCCGTTTTTAAAAACATGTAAGTGAAGTGTATAAAAATTACCCACAGAGTATCATTACTTATACATTAAATATACATGGGAGAAAATTTACATTCATAAACATAGGGATCATCTTATGAACTTCGACATGTTAGTTAGTTTCTCGTACCAGTCGTCAAGTTGGTTAAAGATGGAGAGGATGTCTCTTCAAAACCGGTCCCACTGCACTTAAAAGTAAGTGAAGCATAAGAGTGTGTTATACGACAGATTATATATAATATACATAGTCATTTCTTGTTTGTAGCTAAAGAATTTATTATGTAATTTTGTAAATTTGTACTTTCGTGAAATAGGCCCAGTTGTTTCAAAGAACGAAGCCAATATGACTGTAGTAGTGAAAGGCATCATATAAATGGTGGAAAAGAATTGCATGTTTGGAATGATGTTCATTTTTCTCCTTCCTTGGAAAAATCCTGGAAATGTCCATGCTTCACACACGACTGTGCACCATCATGCTCACATTGACTCTTTTTTTTTTTGTTGCTTTTCCTCCTATTCCTACAACTGTAGAACATTTTCTGAACCTAAATGCTCCAAGTCATCATCTTTATGGCTAATAATAAGAGTGGATTGAAACTGAAACATAAGTATATCTGTTAGTTCAGAGGCAGCTAATTAGAATCTTGCTTATGTTTAGTTATTTGAGAGCTTAATCAGTTTCATATTTTGCAACTCTTAAGGGTGTCAGGGAGCTTTGAATGCTTGTTTCTGGCCTGATCTAACAATAATATAATTAAAATGTAAATTGGAACTTGCACAGTGAAACTAATCATATAAATGATATCATTGTATGATTCAGTTGAACTACATACTCTTAATGCTTCACTTGTCATAATGTATGGAAACTGTTTTGAGAACATTTAGTTATCATCAGCCAGGCTAAAATCTAACTGAATTGGATTTTAGCTTGGCTAATGATGAGAACTAAATGTTCTGGAAATCGGTTCCATACATTGTGACAAGTAAGTGTGTTTATTTAGCTCAACTGAATCATACAATGATATCAATTAAATAATTTAATTATTTTTTTCAGAAATACCTCTCCACTATTGTAATAATTTGGCATTTGGTGTAATATATTAATATAAAATAAATAAGTCTGTTTGTAGCCTTTATTTTTCATTTCATCAAAGAAATGTCTCCATTTTATTATCAGATAATACTGATGCTTAAGGAATACATTGCATCAGCAGGTTCCTCACTGAAAGCTGTAAGCAAGTGAGCATGTTCGGAAACAGATTATTTTATTGACCACATGGCAAAGTATTCTGCCCTTTTCACTTCCTCTTAAATTTTTTTTTCTGACATACACACTACCAGTTCATTTTGCATAGTTTTGACATTTCTTTAAACACATTTATTGGAGTGGATGCATTCTTTGGCAGCATTATGCAATTCATTCACAAAGTGAATTAGTCTATGAAAAGTACCTAGATTTTGTGATTACTTGCTTTCATTGTGGCTACAGAGGGCAATCTCAAAGACACCATGAAAGCAGACACAATCTATAGTTTTTTTAATTTTTATTTTTCATTCCAATTGTCTACTATGTTTCTATAAGTTTTCATGATAAGCAAGATTCAACACTCCCTTGTTATCAATATGATTTTTTTTACCCTCATGTTTTCCTATATAATCATTCATATCACCAAAATTAGACAAACCAATTTTTTCTTGTGTTTGTATTTACAACCACTATGCAGAACAAGGTATTTCTAAATTCATATACCTAGCTATAACCATTAGATTTTTAGCATTGAATTATTATGTGTACTCATTACCCCTTCTGTCTTTTGCTTTTGTGCTAAATTCAAAGTTAGTCTTCCCATAGTTTTAACTGTACCTTTTCTTTTGATGATCTAGAACAAAATTTTGTCATTAGTAGACTGAACACTTTTCATGTTTTCTTGACTACTTGACAATACATGAAAGATTAAACAACTCTGAACAGCACAACACATCATATATAATTGAGCTGAGGTAGACTTCATTACAAAGTGATCAACAGAGCAACCTAAATACAACTTTTTTTCTTTTTTATGCATACTATCATCATAATAAATTGTAACATATAAATAAAAAGGAATTAATAAAGAAAATAAAGCAGGTAAGAAATGCATAAGTTTTCAGTTTCTCTTTAGCAGTATTATAATTATCAATTTTCTACATTGTTGCTACTTTATAATAATGGCAACTGCATTCTTAAAATGAATCCAAGTGTCATATGACTTTCAAACTAATAAATGTTATTGGAGAAAGCTGAATCTTTGCAATATTGTGAAGCATGCAATAACCTATTTCAACTTATAGGATGGCTGCTGTCATGCCTACTGCATGCCATGTTTCTTATGTGTTAGTAAAAGAGATAAACTTAATGCATGCACAGCAAACATGATTCTAGTTTCTGAGGGTTGAGTACAAAGTTATATAGATCAGTTATATTGAAGCAACATGAACTGTTGACATTAGCAGACATTTGTCCTTTTGTACAAAGATGTGACATCACTTTATCACAATACCACCTGGAAAATTATATCTTTATGAGTCAGCTGTCTTTGAGATCTACAATTCTTACTCATATGGGTGATGGAGGCTGTTAAGGCATGAACACACAAACAGGAGGTCTGGGATTTGATTCTTGCCAGGATTGTCCTCCCTGACTAAGGTTTTTCCTGCTTTTCCTCAGTCCTTATAAATGGCAAATGCCAGGGAGGTGCCCTAAACTTCGGCTGGAATGCTTACTTCCGTAAAAAATCTTTTCAAATTGAACATTTCATCTATTGCATCACCAGTGTCCACTGCATGTGATGCCTCATCATTTAAAATTGGCATTAAACACTATTAAAAAATTGACAATTCTAATCATAATAATTCATTATGCACATTGTGAGCATTTCCAGATGTGTAATTAACTGTTTTCCCCATTCTCTTGTAAAGTTTTTTTAACTTTATTTCTGTTTTGTAGAGATTTGTGGCTGTGTATATTTGGTCTAAAATGTTTCAAGGTGTCACTAAAGTTTGAACACATTTTCTATTGTTTCAGCAGGAAATAACATTCAGAACAAAGAAAGTTTTACCATTCCTGGTCTTTGGCCAGGCACAAGATATCATTTAAAGGTAACAGCAACCAACAGTGCAGGATCTACTGTAGCAGAATATTCAGCAACAACCTTACCCATTATTGGTGGTAAGTGATTAGTAAATAAGGAGGCACAGTACATTATTCAAGCAGTAAATTTCCACATATATATATATATAGAGAGAGAGAGAGAGACACACACACACACACACACACAAAAAATATATATAATCATTTTGTGTTTTAAAAATAAGATATCCATTTAAATTAAAAATATGAATATATGACAAAGTAAATATATAGTGAAATGAAAAAAAGCTATTGACATTTACACTGTGTACATTTTAATACAGTATTTAAATTTTAATTTTAGGGTCACTAGAAAAGTTTGGATACATGACATCTGGCAATGGTGCACATTAAGCTAATTAAAATCTCCCTCCTTTATACCACAACAATAGATGTTAAAGCAGATTTAATTCAGTCAGTTCTGAGTAGTGGGTTGTTAAAATTGATTTAAGTGTTTTGAAACCAGTAAGACAAAATGAAGCTTTAAAAAGAACATTTTCCTGCATTGATTTTGTATAACTTTAATGTGTGTTAAAGAGTCACAGTCACTTGATGAGCACTTGACAAAGACTTTTGGAGACATTTCTCTTTCATATGCCATAGTTTTCTGCTGGTTTACCAAATTAAAGAGAGTGAAAATATCCCATAAAAGTGTTTAAAAAAGTGGCAGACCACCAACAGTGATAACTGAAAAATACATTTCTCCAGTGGAAACTGTGATAAAGAATAAGTGAGATTAGTTCTTGTACCATCTCCACCATTATACAGCAACATTGAGGAGTTCTTGATGCACAAACTTACCAAACAGCATAAGCAGATCAGGATGATTTGGTGCAGGAAAATGTTATAAAGAATGAGTAATGAAGACTTTTGGTAGCTTTCAGGCATTGAAAAATGTGATTAGACATGAATTTACCAGTTTAATCTGAAAACAAAGCACCCATTTTCAGTTGAGTGGATGAGCACCTCCAACCAAGATGAAGAGACCAAAAAGAGTAGGGAAGAAAGGAGTGGCCCCTTCTTCTCAACAAGTGGGCAACTGCTATGCTGGGAAACCAGAAGATGTTACTGCAAAGTAGTAAACAGAAATCTTTCACCTAAGGGGTTCACAAAAAATTGTTTGCTTTGCATCAATGTCTCTGTTCATATGGTCAATTAAATAATCTGAGAATATCACCGAATTATTGATGCATTCACCCATAGACCCAATTTAGCACCATATAACTTTTTCCTGTTCCTAAATTTGACATCAATTAATTCTTAATTAGCTTCACTGTATTAGCTCCTACACAAAATTAATTTTAAATTTGACATCAATTCTATTTAGATAAATGGACCTAAGAGGCAAATTTTCAAGAAATTGAAAGAAAATGTTTTTTCATTTACTGGGAAGCAATCGGCATGAAATGGCTGGAAGGGACAAAGAGTATGCAATTGTCATGTCAAAATGTCCTGGAAGGGTCAAAGAACTTGCAACTGTCATATCAAAATGTCACATTTAAACTGGTATTAGCTCTTCTTGCAAATAAATTTAAGCTATAGGTGAAACACATTCTAAGTGTAGACAAGGAACAGAAAAATTTAAACAGATTAATTAAATGTAAATTAAGCAAATGGAATGGACATGAAAATTAATAGGCTTTTAAAACCTACAGAAGAGGGATCTTGAAACTCTGAGAAGCACATCCACTTTGTAGAGAAAGGAAAATATATGGAGACTGGTATAAGTTGAGTAACTGATGCAAAATTGAATGGTGAATTTAAGAAAGATATATCTTTATCAATGTCACATTTTTCAAGTAAGCAAATACAGATGCTAGCACAAGAAATGAATGGAATAGTTAACCTTTGCCTTAGGTAGAAATGCAATTCAAAAAGTAATTATAACTTTTATTTCTTAAATTGTACAAGGAGCATTCAATAATCATTTACAATAATAACTTTGTGTACCTTTTTATTATGCAATATGGTTCAACACCCATGATAATAATATTATACTATACAACATATCAATGTATATGTAAACATGTATATCATAAAATTTTGCTGTTTGGTTGAGTTGCTCTAGGTGTTCTTTTTTATTTTTATTGTAATTATTTATGTAGGTGCAGACAAATGTTTGTAAATACAGATTGAAAGCTACTGTGGTAATTGTATATGACAAGTTCAATGTTCGTAGGTCTCTGTGGCTGCTCTATGAACTCACTGAATGCTCCGAGAAATAACTATCTAACTAACTAACCAACCATAGGAACTCTTAATATATTTCCCACCAATTCAATGTTGCATCTTTCTGGTAACTTCATAATGGCATCACAGAACCATTCTTTGGGGTCCTGCACCACACAGCATTCATGGAAAGCTGATTGCAGTTTCTTCTTGTTGAATTTTCGCCCTTGCAGTAAGCCCTTCATGTGTTGAATAAAGAATAATGAGCTAATGGGTCTGGCAAATATAGAAAATGAGACACAACAGTGAACTCTAGCAATTTCAATTTTCCAGTGGTAGTACTGCTAAAGTAGAACTGCACATTGTCATGTTGGAGCAAAACTTGTGACAACATTCCCCTTTTACCATTACTGTATCCTGATCTATGTCATGCTAGGATCTTGCAGTACACCTCTTTGTGAAAGCCAGTCCAGTAGGAGTATGCCTGAAGTGTCCCAAAAGATGGTGGTCATCTGCTTGTCTGCAGATGGAGCAGTGTGAAATTTTTTGGACAGGGACTTCCCAAATATTCCTATTGCAAGGATTAAAATTTGTTTAATGGGGTGTGGCAGTGACACCATGTCTCATCATCAGTCACCAGCTTCTCAAAGAAATCTGGATCTTCATTGTGAATTTCCAATTGCCAGACACTTTCCTTCTTCCATGCCTGCTTCATATTCTGTGTAACTCAATATGTGCAATCTTTTTTATTAACTAAAATTGTTAACTGGAACATTGCACAGTGAAACTAATCATATATTAAGATATTGTGGGATTGAGTCAAACTAACACTCTTTTGTCCCACTTACTTGTTTAAATATGTAGAACCGGTTTCACGAATCCTTTGTTCACATCATCAGCCTCATTGTTGACTGGAGGATAAACCGTTATGCTGTGGGGATGTATAACCTGCTCTGGTGGAGTTGTGATGAACTTGAAGTTTATGTTTTCATCACCGGGAGTATCAAAGTTCATTAAACTGTCTTTGTACTTGTAAATGTAGATTTTCTTCCATGTTGCTAACTCTGTACCTTGCAGTGATTTTAATAATTTTTTTTTTCAATATGCCGTGGTTTTCTGTCCAAAAATGCAATGCCCCTGCTGATTTCTCCAACTGCTTGTATTTTACATTTCTGAAATGTTCTTTTAAATATGTGCCTATGTTTCTCTTTGCTTTTTCCAATGTAGATTTTTTCACACAACTTATTTTATAAATACCTTCTTTTTTTCTCTTATGGAATAGTGTCATTAACATTATCAATCAGGAGATTTTTAACATTAAATCTGTTTACAGGTGCTAACCTGATATTAAAATATTTAAGAATATTCTTACATTTTTTTGTAGCCCATGGATGATATGTGAATTTTTTAAAAATTAGCTTATCTTTTTTTTGTTGAAAGTGTTCTGGACAGAAAATCCCAACATATTGAAAAAAAGTAAAATTATTAAAACCAGTGCAAGGGCCTACATAATTAGCAACATTTACAAGTACAAGGACAGTTTAATAAACTTTGACACTTCCGGTGATAAAAACATAAATTTCAAGTTCATCACACCTCCACCAGAGCAGATTACACATTCCCACAGCATAACGGTTTATCCTTCAGTCAACAATGGGACTGACAATGTAAATGAAGGGTTTGTAAAACAGGTTCTACATATTTAAACAAGTGGAGCAAAAGAGTGTTGGTTTGACTCAATCACAGATTGATCTTAATATCTTTATGTTAAAATTATTGTAAATAGTGATGCATAGAGTTGCAAACCCAAAAGCTGTCTCATACTCCAACACATCAAATGTTACATGCCTATTATTCATAATCAATTCAGACATTTTCTCAATGTTCATGGAAGGTTGTAAGATGACCAGCATTTATATTTTTCTGTGGAGTTTTCATGCTCTTGGCAAACCATTTGACTCAGTTATGTGTGTCCTTCTGTGCAGGGGCAACCAACAAGATATCACAGTTAAACTTTTGAATTTATGCTTTTTTCATGTCTTCCTTCCACTAAAACAATGTCCATGTTTATCTGTGATAGTTGTCATCCATCTTGTCCATGTGTTTCCCTACTTACATTAGACAAATGCTGTGCTCTTGCTACATCTCTTAGCTACACTGCCATTTAGGTAAATGTAGCATATTATTATCAGTCCATTGCCTTGTGAACAGACTTGCCCACAGATTCCATAGTATTTGTACAATATTTGTATTGTAAATAATTTTCAAATGCTGCTCATAACTGAAGTGCTGAACCATATACAGAGTATTAATGAATAATAGCACATGATTTTATTGCTTGCAGAGGAGCTTTAGAAAAACAACTTGAAATAGTAAATGAATGGTGTGTGATACAAATAGCCAGGCACTGGATTTCCATACTTTGGTGGCAGAGGATAGAATTACAGTCAATTTACATTTCAACACCAATAGTTGTCAGACTACATTAAGTTGATGGTGAAGGTGAAGCTGGAAATGAGGGTTATGATGGAGCAATGGCGAAATAAATGGCAGGGGAACCCAAACTGCCTCAATGGGAGGCAAATATTTTAACCACTCATCTATAACACTGTCAATGAAATCTACATTTCTGAATTATATGAACTATAAATAATTGAAGTTTGAAAAATAAATATGTATTAAAATGAAATAGAGCAGTAGTTTGTGTATAATAATAACATACCTTATTACAGTTAGAAGCTGCTGACTGTGTTTTCAAAATTTAACATTACCAAAATGTGAACAAATTATATAATTTTGCACAATTTTGCTGGTGATTCACTTTATTATGTGCAGTTCTATAACCAAAAATGCAGAAAAACTTCTTTGTGTACACTTTGGCCTAATTGATATGGTGTCAGAGTTCAGATATACAGAATGTAGAAATATGCCCACACATAAATGTTATGTGCATGCACTTAAGCTATTGAAGAATATTTTAACATCTGATGACTTCACACAGTGAAACTATCATAAATCTTGTTGAATTAAAAGAAAACTTCTAAAATCATGTCACCACATTAAAACTCTCTTGATGTTTCACATTAAACTTTTTTTTTAATTAAAAAGTAATTTGGGACTAGTTTCATGAGTCACTTGCTCACAGTCATCAAATGGTTGACCATGTAAGCAAGTGACTCACAAAACTAATCCCGACATACTTTTCAATAAAAAAAACAGATTCAATGTGAAACATCAAGAGAGTTTTATTGTGGTGACATGATTTTAGTAATTTTAGTTTTAATTCAACAACATTTCTGATGACATTATTTCTTTGCCTACAATACATTATGGCACTACATTGCAATTTAGTTAATTATAAAGTAACAAAGAGAACAGTTATATGTTTTGTGAGCATACCTTTATATAACATAACAAATTATTATTGAGGAAATCACTCAAATTTCACTAATTTAGTTCCACTTACTTGGACATGTTTCAAAGGCGATTGCCTTCATCGTCAGCATGATCCCAATGTCCGCTTCCCCGCATGGTATTCAGATGTTGCTCCGTAGGTTTTATGAACTTTGTGATAAGGTTGCTATTGTTTGGAAGATCAAAATTAACCAAATTTTCTTTGTTTTTATTTATGAATATATTTTCCCACACTGTCAATTCTATTGGTTTTTGAAGAGCTTTTAAGAGTTTTGGTACCTTTTTGAATTCGTGGTTTTTTTGCCAGAAATGGTCTGCCACTGCTGATTTTTCCATGTGTTTATATTTTACATGCCTCATGTGTTCCTTAAACCGTATGGAGATATTTCTTTTTGTTTTGCCTATATATTTCATATTGCAATCTTTGCAAGCAATTTCATAAATGCCTGATTGTTTTTCTGGAGGAATTTTGTCTTTTGTGTTCGTTTTTAGGAGGTTTTTTAAACTACATTTGTTTACTGGAGCCAAAATGATGTTTGCCTGTTTAAAAATTTTTTGGAATTTTTGGTGTGCCCATGGGTGGAATGTGAATTTTTTATATATCTGATCCCCTTTGTAGCCTTTTAGTGTGGTGATATCTTTTATTCGTTTTTTCTTTTTGAATTTTTCTATTTTCTTGTTGACCAGATCTGTTGTGTAACCATTTTTTGTGCTATCTCTATGATTTTTTGGTACTCCAATTTGTATTCTGTCTTGCTTATTGGAAGGTTTGTTAATCTGAATGTGAGGCTATTGATTATGGCATGTTTATGTTGTATTGGGTTGAGGCTGTTGTTTTTTATGTAATTATCTGTGTGGCTATCTTTTCTGAATATGCCAAATTCCAGTATATTGCCATTTTTTATAATTTTTATGTCCAAGAAAGGAAGAATCGTGTTGTTCTCCAATTCCATTGTAAATTTAACACTGCTGTCTTGCAGGTTGAGCAGTTTTATTGCATCCTCTTTCCAATTTTCATTTACTATTGCAAAGACATCATCAACATAACGGTACCAACATTTGTATATATATGGAAAAGCCTCAATTATTTTTATTTCTAAAAAACTCATGTAGATATCTGCTAAGAATGGTGATAATGGGTTTCCCATTGCTAGACCCTTATTTTGTGTGTAACTGTTGCCTCCAAATGTGAAGTAGGTTTGGTTGATGCAAATTTTGGTGAGGTTCACATATTGTTCTATTGCTTCTCTAGGTAGGTTTATTGAGGTTAGCCATTTCTGTATGACCACTATCAGATTTTCTTTGGGGATGCTAGGAAACATAGAGACCACATCATACGAAACTAGTAGATCCCTATTTTCCAATTTCACATGTCTAATTTTATCTATTAGTTCTGATGAATTCTTTATGCTTTGGCTTTTGTATTTCGGCAAGGCATTAAATTTTTTTAAAAGGCAATTGGCTAAATTGTATGTGGGTGAATTTATTGTATCTACAATAGGTCTCATTTTGTTTCCCGGTTTATGTATTTTTGGTAGGCCATAGATTCTAGGTGTTGTAGGGTTGTCTGGTATGATCTTCTTTTTTTCTTCTTCACTCAGAATTGTTACTTCTATTAATTGTTTTTTTACTGCACTGATATATTTTTGTGTAGGATCTGTTTGCATTTTTTCATAATCTTGGCTGGTTAGTAAATTGTACATACTGTTTTCATAATCTGTCTGATTCATTATCACAATTTTGTTTCCTTTGTCAGCCCTACTGTAAATGACGCCCTTTTCTTTTAAAGACCTGAGTATCCTGTGATATGTCACTTTTTGGTTATTTTCTTTTTTTATTATTTGCTTTAGTACTTTTGCACATTGTGATCTAATGATGCTTTTTTCTTCTTCAGGTTTGTTAAAAATCGCTATTTCTATATCTGCTACATATTCTTCTGTATTTCTGGAGTAATCTATACAAGAATTTAATCCTAGTTTAATAGTTGCAATTCTTTTTCCGAAAAGTTTTGGTTTGACTTGTTTATGAGATTTTCTATGGGCACACCAAAAATTCCAAAAAATTTTTAAACAGGCAAACATCATTTTGGCTCCAGTAAACAAATGTAGCTTAAAAAACCTCCTAAAAACGAACACAAAAGACAAAATTCCTCCAGAAAAACAATCAGGCATTTATGAAATTGCTTGCAAAGATTGCAATATGAAATATATAGGCAAAACAAAAAGAAATATCTCCATACGGTTTAAGGAACACATGAGGCATGTAAAATATAAACACATGGAAAAATCAGCAGTGGCAGACCATTTCTGGCAAAAAAACCACGAATTCAAAAAGGTACCAAAACTCTTAAAAGCTCTTCAAAAACCAATAGAATTGACAGTGTGGGAAAATATATTCATAAATAAAAACAAAGAAAATTTGGTTAATTTTGATCTTCCAAACAATAGCAACCTTATCACAAAGTTCATAAAATCTACGGAGCAACATCTGAATACCACGCGGGGAAGCGGACATTGGGATCATGCTGACGATGAAGGCAATCGCCTTTGAAACATGTCCAAGTAAGTGGAACTAAATTGGTGAAATTTGAGTGATTTCCTCAATAATAATTTGTTATGTTATACTATATTTCACTGTGAAAATTCCCGCAATTCAAAAACTAATACCTTTATATGTTTTAATGGAGTAGCAGGAAGTCCTGATTAAATAGCCTCAGAAATTGACAGAGAAATAAATGTACCTAATAGATGGCATTTGTATAATATTACTCTCAAGTCTATTTGTTAACGATCATTTGCTAAACAAAGCAATTGTGATACAAGACTTACCCATTACACCTCGGATTTTGAGGAAATTACTTTGTACATCTGAAAAGGAACCTTTAACCAGCACCAAATTTCCATCACAAATTAGAAATATGAACTAAACATTTTCAACATAAAATAAAAAAGTGATTAATAAGTAAATCAAAGTAAAGTTATATACAGCATTGATGAATCTGTTGATGATTTAGATAGCCTATAATTTCTTTTCTAGTTGAATGCACTTGTTCATTAGTTGATTTTGTTTTTGGGTATGTACCTGTTATGCTTAGATTATTATATTTGCTGTTATTTTAACTTATTTTAGTTTCTTTGGTTGATGTAATTTCTCATTATATGTATATGCTTTTGTCTTATGGAATGATTATGGGTAACTTATGATGAAGTCTATTGCAACATGTTATTAAATTATGAATAAAGGATAATAATTATATTATTAGCACACATGGTCTGAATACCATTACATTAGATTGTATCAAGTCCTGCATGAAAACAGGTCTATCTCTTCCATTCGTAACTAGTACAATCCTTACATCAGGAAAATGTTGGACCTTGCTTATAGTTTTGTAATTGAACTTGGCATAAGCAGCAGTAGAAACCAGATTACTTCTCATCATAAGTGTTGTTCACTAATGAGCCATGTTTAGTAGAGATGAACTGATTCTAAATTCAAGGAAGAGCCATGTGCAAGCATCTATGTATAACATCTCCATGCCCCTATGCAGGAGAGTCACCAACATAGATTTTTTGTGAATATATTGGCTGGCATTTTTTCCCATTGCATTATTGGCCCATACTTTCTACCTACCTCCTTAACACTTTTATAGCCAGTCTTGGTAGTGTAGTGGTAACCGTACTTGCCTCCTAAACCCTAGATCGTGGGTTCAATCCTGGCCAGGACCAATGCATTTTTTCTGACTTAAAAATCCTAAGTATGGCTTCCTTTGGAAGGGAAGTAAGGCCGTGGGTCTCATGTCATACATTTACGGCATGATAAAGAACCTTAAGCATGAAAGAAGAGGCCTCTGAGCAAAATATGTCAGCCATTTCACCCCTGATTTAAATGGGACACTGACAACCAGAGATGTTAAAGAGCATGCATAAATAAACCAAATCAAAAAAAAAAAAAAAAAAAAAAAAAAAAAAAAATCAACTCTTTTACACAGTTCTTAGGGTATATGTAGCCAACCTTTTGAATAAATGATGCATGCAGTTCATGTTTGAATGTGTTTCAAAATCTTTTATATTTCACTATAAACATGCAAGAGCATTTGTATCAAATATTACTTGATCGCTGGATCAAAAGAGGCAATCTTAATGCAGCTTGGCCACCTTGTTCTCTGGACCTTGCCCCTCTTGATTTATTTTTTTAGGGCCATCTCCACATTATGGTTTTTAAAGCAACTATTGATTCAGACAAGGGGTTCATCATAGCCTGTGAGATATTTATAACATGACGGTAATCTTCAACAATCTTATGTTGAAGAAAAGAAAATCTTTTCTTCAACATAACACTTGCATTAAGATGATGGAGATTGCCATTTCCTTTAAAACTGGCACTTTTTCCCCCCAATTTTCTTTTAAACCAATTCACTGCACATTTTCATATATACATTACTTTCATAAGCATGAATAATAGTTAAATGAATTTAAAATTTTAGAACTTGCCTGCATAACTGTAACATTGAAAATTTCGAAATCAAAAGCAAACGTTTAACTAACAAATTAAAAATAGAGAGAATAATGTATTTTCCTTTGGGACTGAGAATATAGTCTTTTGTTTTCAGTCCCATTACAGTGACAACTTAACCCACTGTACTAAATGCATGCACTTCAGGAATTTTATCTTTAATTGCATAGTTTTTTTTTTTCAAGTTGGGAATTTGAATCCATGGATCATTGATTTCCTCTTTTAACTTTTTGTCTAAGACCTAAAATCTAGTACAGTTATTCATTAATATTGTGTGTAAATGAATACCATTATTATTGCAGGTACCTTAGGACCAGACCTTGTTCAGATTGAATCAGATAATGCAGCACCTGGATATCTTGATTTTGGAGTGCTGTTACCTGTTGTCATATCCCTAATTGGCTTGGTTGCTGTGTTTGCTGGAGTGTGTATTTGTCTACGAAGAAGTAAGTATAAATAAATTCATTAAATTCTGAAGGATCTTTTCAAATGTACTGTAACAATGCATCAAATATTTTGACATATGACAAACACAGAATATTAGCAGTAGGTGCAAACTCAAATGCTCCTTAGCTAAAATTTTATCTGAGATTTTTCCTCACCTCATCAAAATAATGGCAATTAGCTCTGTCCCATCTAGTTTCCAGGCTCATTAAATTTAGGAAGGTAACATTAATCTTCATAACCACCAGAACCATATCTCTGAACATCTAAGTAATTGGCAAAGAACATAAAACATAATAAATTAAACTAGACACTGTTTCTTCCTTTTTTATAGAAATGCTATGCATATTCTAAATGGAGTTTGTTATCCTTAATATACCAAAAATAATGTCAAAATTTAACAAGTTTCCCACAGCAAATTCGATATGAATTGGCACCACTATATCAATGTAGTTTGCTCAAAACATACACATAAACATATATGTATATATGTCCCCAGTGAACAAATTCAGCCTTAATAATCTGCTCAACTCTTGTGATTATGATAGAATACCTGATAAGAAGCCAGGAATATACCAAATCAATTGTTTGGAATGCAACAAAGTATATATTGGCAAAACAAAAATAAGCATTGGAATTATGCTAAAGGAACCTGGAGAAACATCAGGTACAATCACATAGATAAATCTGATATAGAGTTGCACACACTTTTGGAGAGATAAATATGATATAGAAATGGAAGTCAAATTATTGAAATTCATAGATAGACCCTTGGAGCTGGGAATATGGGAAAACATTTTTATAAAAAAATATGAAAATAAGGTTATGAGCTTCGAGATCTTAACAAAAGACAAATTAATCTAAAAGTACATAAAATGTCCATGAGAGCTACACCAAGTCCAGTCAATCGACGACTAATTTGACAGTCTACTCTCAACTGAGGATGCAGCCTAAAGCCTGCGAAATTAGTTTTGCATAATTCAACAGTAAGTGGAGCATAAGATTATCAAATCGACTCACTAGATAATTAAGAATATATTAGTTGCTTCATTGTATTGGTTCCAACTTGAAATTAAATTTTATATATAACTTTATGATAGTTTTATTTACATTTCACCCTTCAATTTTTGCTACATCATTTGTTCCAGCCAAATCACTATAGGATCTTTCATGGTTATCATTTCAAGAGAAGAACCTGACATTCCTAGAATGGCTGGAAGGAGTCATTTTGACTCTTTGTAATAATAACATTGAAATATAGCTTTTCATCTCATCACTGTACTATTGCACAAAAGATCCCCTTCTCCATAAAGTTATTTCCTTGTAATCACATTTACATATGTATTATTACTTTTGTGCACATTTTCCATAGCCTTTGTTGCACATCCTGCAGAAATCACTGGTCTTGTCATCTTTTCATGAACTTGTTTAGTACTTTTTCCACTTTTTAGCTGAACTTGGTCCTTCTGCTTTGCATCTTTTTGCCACTGTTTTTCTTCCTGTTCTTTCCTCATATTCAATTCATTCTCTGAAGTTCATTCTTTTAATTTCCTGTTCTTTATTTGAATGTGGATTAATTGCTCCCATGTTCAAATAGAAGATGTGAATTAGCCATTTCCTAATGTTTTTTAGTGGTTTATTTACATGTGATTTAATCAACCATGCTTACCTTATACTTTGGCATTATAAAAAGTTATAATTCAGGTTTCTTTTTTCTTTTCATGTTCATTATATTACCACATGTAATGTACTAAGAAGAGTGATATTTGATACACAGTCAAAATGCATTCTCTGTAGTAAGTTTTTTTTTTTTTTTTTTTTTTTTTGAGTAGTGTTTAACGCCCGTTTTTAGTACGGAGGCACCACAGGTGGTGAACACTAATGATATGTGAAATGAAATGATAAATTAGGTAGGGATATTTTTAAGGAAGGAAGCGTTCCAGGCCTAAGTTTAGGGTACCTCCCCAGCATTTGGCAGTTATGAGGACTGAGGAAAACCTGGAAAAAAAACCCAGTCAGGCAGAACAGTCCTGGATCCTGGCAGGATTCGAACCCCAGACCTCCTGCTCATGAGTTCACGCCTTAACGACCTCAGCCACCCGTGGTGGTCTGTAGGTAGTATGTCCAAGATAGTGGTAGAGTATATTTCAGCATTGGGCTTCTTTACCACATCAGAAATTTCATGGTAGCTGTTGAGTATTGTTTCCACCAGTGAATTTTTCTTCTCCTGGAGCTTCTAGGAGGAAGCTGAAGAGGGGAAAAGAGATTGTCTGTTGTCGCATTTCTCCCTTGGTTTAGAAAATGGCTCCATAAGGAGTAGAACAATGTCCTCTCCTAGTGGCTTGTTTGGACAGACATCTTTCTTATTCAGATAAGGAAGGCATTACATAAATACTATGTTTCTAAATCTGAAGAAACCCAAAATTCAATTCCATATTTGTCAGGTCTGTTTGACATAAACTGGGTATATTTGCATCTTCTTTTTCTAGGAAGTAATTAATTGTAAATTGGTATATTTTCATCAGGGTAGTAATGAAGACAGTTTTCCAAAACTTCTCCTAAATTTCATAGATGAGTGCAAACTTGTTAACTGGAAGGTAATGAGATCAGCTTGATTTATTGTGAAAATGGAAGAATCTGAGGAGCTCTTGAAATCTGTACCTTATCATTCTTGATGAAAATGGCCCATAGACTGTGACCAGAGATCATCTGTGGAGATACCTTTAATGCACATAACACCCTGAGTATATGTTATGGCAATTATTGTTTCAAATTCCATGATTGCAATAGTCCAATCCTAGTTATTTAGTTCTACATGAGCATTTGACTCTTCCTTTTTGCCTCTTCATGAGACAAAGCATTGATCTGTCAAAAATCAGACTTTCTGATGACAGCATCATTCACTCAATGACGAGCATAATGATGTCATTCTGGTAGAAGGCACTTAAATCCAAAATAGACTGTTCTGAAATATCAGCACTAATATATGAAGGAAAGAGAGACTTATAGTCTGGTAGAACTCATTAAGTGATGTTTCTCTAAGTTTCTGTGTAACAAATATTTTCTTTTCTCATTAAGTCCAGATTTTACATCTTTTAGTGAAGCAGACACCATCAAAATTGTTATACCTCAAAAACACAATTTTTGGACTTATCAGAACAATGACAATGAGCAGTAGAACCTCTAGGCTCCTTCACTAAGTTCACCGCCAGTGATGACAAGGAGTTAACAATCACTGCCTAAATAGTAGATTAAGTATCAGTAAACAGACAGAGTGGACTTTCATGTGTCAAAATCGAACTGCAATGTTAAATATAAGACGAGCTGTGTGTGTCAACTAATATAATGAAGCAACATATATATTCTTAATTAGCTGGTAAGTCAATTTAATACTCTTATGCTCCATATGCTATTAAATTATACAAAACATGTTTCATAGGCCATTGCTTGCATCATCAGGTGTGAGTCGATAGAGTGTGTTTGAGTTGTTTCTTGCAAAGATACATTTGGAATAATTACATTATAAATTATGTAACAATTTGACCAGTATGCTATATATGTCTACGAAAACATAAACATTTTGCATATTCTGATATATCTTGGTAATGAGGAAAGAAATTTGGGAAAAGTTTGAAATGTAGTGGAAAAAGAACAAAAACAATTAACTATTCAAAAAATAAACTGAATTCTGGGTAATGTTGACCCCTTTCACTGTTTTAGTAATATGAGTGGATTTTGTGATGCGGACTAGTAAGGGCAATGTCAAAATCCCAAGACTAAGTTCAATTTTTAACTATATGTATAAGTATCAATTCTGCTCACTAAAAGTTGGAGCATTCAGGTTTCAAGTTGCATGCATTGGCTTTGAATTTCACAACTCTTTTTTCATCTCCCTTATTAGCAAGTTGTTGTTTAGAGAATAATGTAGCAATTAAAATTAGTTAAGATCCAAGATAACACAATATTTGAATATTAGTACTTTGGATTTTAGTTCATTCATCTTAAAAACTCATAGAATTATTGTCATTCATTGCATTCTAGTTTCCAACATTGGTGATCCTGCCGATCTCTATCATGAAGCTCTCTAAAGCTCACTGCTAATATTATATCCATCCAAGTTCCCCGTTGCATTCCTCTTCTTCCTTGTTGTAAAAATGTCTATTCAAATATTCCCTTTGGCCAACATTCTTCTCCCATCCTTTGCACATGTATATACCATCTCATTAGTTTTGCTTCTATAGTGTCAGTAATGAAAGTACTTACTCTCATTTGCTCCCTAGTTATTTCATTCCTAATATGATCCTGTAAAATTATTCCATAACAATGTCACCAAAATGCTCAATCCATAGCTTTTAGTTTTTGTTACATTTGTTATTGATTTTTCAAACTTCTCATTCATAAAATGCTTTAAATTTCATTATATCTTTATATATTTTTATTTTAGTTTATCTTCTAACATGTATTGTAAATTATAGGATGTTGCAGTTTTGTTATAAATTTTCCTAGGATTATCTTTTTGTGCAGTTTTTATTAAATATAGCACCAAGATAATTCTATGAATCTATCCTTCTAATTATATTATTTTTCAAAATCAGATCTACTTATTCATTGTCAACAATAATTCATTCAGATTTAGCTATATTAATTTTTCATTTCCACTATTTATCCTCTTCATTTACTTTTCTGAACATGTTTAATTCATCCATTACAATTTTAATTTTTTGTTTGCTAAAATGCATATGTTGTAATTATAGAGAATGTGCCCACAATTAGAGGATGTGCCCCCTAATCTATTAAATGGTCTACTATTTCAGAACCACAAAGTGGAATGAACCAAAATGCAGATGGTGATGGAAGTCAAAATAGAGGGACTGGAGATGCAACACATGATGCTCAAGCTATGGTAGCACTTGACAATAAGCATAACCTTGCTCAAAGAGAGCAGTATTATGCAGCTGTCCAAAAAGGAATTACACATTCAGTTGACAGAGTTCCAGGTTTGCATTGTTGCTCAAATCTTTATACATACTTTTTCTTTCCTGAATATAAAATAACTGCTACTATTTAAATTATAGAAAGTTTTCATATAAAAACAGAAAATAAAAAAAATTAATTTTTACATAATATAAACCATAAATTCATGTGTTATAATTTGAACTTCCTGTATATGCTTCTGTTAGTACCATTGTTTACATAACCAAGCAAAGAACTCCTTTTTTATTCTTTCCCCAAATGAAAAATATTAGTTGTTTATATTTACTCACTCTCCTCTCACACATTCTATAGTATTTGCTCTCAATATTTCTAGGAAGCCTTGTATCATCAGGAAGAGTTTGTACATTTGTTTGTAATGTATTCATCACTGAGGTTGTAACCATTTGATGGTGAAGATTCCATGTTCATAAACATTAAAAGTAATTATTTGTTTATAATATAACTCAGTTGCTAGTTCTTAGATGAATTATGTAAAAGTACATGCAAGTAAAGACTGCAGTGTTTTAGTAGCAGTTGATGATAGCAAACTAATTAGTAATGGATTTTCATTTCATTTTATCCTGCACCCAGACTGGACCAGCAGCTTGGAGTACACAATACAGCTGCCCACACCCAGCCTGCCACATAATTAGCAAAGTATTAAAAGTGTCCTTACCTTATTCACAAAAGTTGAAATTTCTCCTTTCCAAGGGTGGGCTGTAACTCATGTAAAATCATTGACCTTGTAGGAATTAAATTTTAGCAATTTTATAGCAGCAGCAGAATGTGCTGATGTATGGCCAACCCTCACTTGTTTGCTAACTTTGCAAGAAAATTTCACAGTTATTGTTTTAATCGAGCAGCAATACTGTCCAGCTATTATATATCATATTATGTTAATATATGACACTTGCATTTTATTTGCTTATCCAACACTGATCCTGTTTTGAATTTAAGCACTATTTTACAAAATGTAAAAACTCCCAGAAATCATTCTTGAAATTCCGCACAACACTAATCAGCTGATTCATTTCTTAAAAAGTTACAGCAAATAAAAATGCCTTTTCTGTATCAAACATTTGAGCCATTGCAAACTTAAAAATGAAATGCAATAACACAGTAATTCCTGACTGTTCCAAACCTAAACACACACTAACTGCCTTATCAGCAGTAATACACATTCTTGATTGTCCATGTATGTAGCTGTAATCTTCCAGTTTATTGGACCCAGTCTACATGTGGTAAAAAACAAAACAAAGATCCAATATTAGTTTATACACCAAAAGTCATAGAACAGCAAGCAAAGGTCATAGATTCAGATAGCCATAGGTGTCAAGACATTTTACTAAAAAAATGTAAAAAGCAAATCTCAATAGCTGTCAGTTGTTTACTTGCACTTAATTTAGAAACCATAATTTCACATATGTACATAATTCAGCTAAGAACTAGTAATAAGCTTAACAGAAAAAACATTGCAGTTTTCCAAACTATAATCAGAAATTAAAGATTTAGAAAGAGGTGGATCAAGTGTGTAAGTGAAGCTGTTTTATGCTTTGGGTATAGAAAATTGGTCATTTATAATTTGGCCTTTAAACAAGATGAATGCTTGAAAAAATGATAGCATGCAAGAGGAATGCTACATTACTCTTGCTCATCAATTTCTCCTGTAAGCTACATTAGTACTCTCAAAAAAGGTTAAATATTTCTACATCTATGAGACAAGAATATGTTAAGGGAGCCTAAATTGAGATAATTTATAGGAATATATTGATCAGAGCTATTTACTGACCATTGTGTACATGTCATGGGTTAGTTTTTTTTTGCATACAATTATGTTTCTTAGTTGGAATTGGTTGCTAGGGAGATTTTTTCTGAATTTTTTCCACGCATTTCCAATTAACTTCAGATTTTGTTGAACTCAAGACTCCTTTGGGCTGCATGTATTTCATTCTTGATACTTTCGCTGTTTGTGGCAATTATTATAAGATGTTAAAGGTTGAAATGGTAGCAACAATATGCATATCTAAATTTATTACCTAGTTCTCTGCCTCATGGAATAATTTCAAACTTAGCAAAATAATATTATAGTTACCAATTTTCATATTCATTCTGTGACAGCCAACCTTGAGGAAAGTGTTGACATAACTATTCTGAGGCAAGTTCAATATTTTGTATTTTTGAATGGCAAGCTTTATCATACTTTATCACATATATAATATGACTTACATAATGGACGGTATTACTAATTGAATTCCATTTCTATGCTGCATGCTGCTTTCCTCTGAAATGCTTTAGTTGCATACATTTTTTTTTATTATTGCTCGAAGCTTGAAAATAGCTCCATCATCAGCATTTATTGTGAAGGACAGAGAATGCTCATTTATTATAATTTGATCAGTTAGTGCACTGCTTTTGCTTTTTATATTTCTGAAATAAGAGTCGCTGTTTGCAATATATAGTGCAGTGAAACCTTGACACCCATTCCTGTTTACTGTTGTTTTGCACAAATGTCTTGATTATCCCTGAAATGAAACCCATATGAATAACACTTACTTTTCTCTCCTCCGTCATTCCTTAAATTATAATTTAATTGCACCTATCTATTAAATATCACAGTTCTTCTGTAATATTTTCCCACTTTAACTATTTCAGAAAAATGAAACAATTATTTATAAATATCATAATCAGAGATTAATGTGTGATGACTGCCACTGGGCTATAAAAAACTGAATGTATGCATGCACCACGCTTTCTCAATGCAGCTGGTTATAAGCACAGATTTGTTACTCCAATTTTAAATTTTAGGCTACAGTAGCACAGACTTTTTACCTCCCATAGTGCACAAATATCTTCTTTAATGAGTAATGGGAAATCTGATGATTTGAGAAAGGATTAATGATAGAAATTCAGTGGCACAGATAAAGCTAAATTTTATTGCATCTTGCTTGGTAATAATAAGCAGGAAAAGCTGTTCAAGAGCCCAGTGTAGCTAAGAGCATTAAAGGGAAAGATAGCAAATGTTGCAATACATTTGCCAAAGCATATATAATTGTATAATTGTTTTTATGTGTATATTGCTGCAATATTATTTATGATCTAAGTTTTAAGAGATCATTGATTAAAATTAAATTCCAAGATTATTTAAGTTCAAGTTTTTCAATAAGAGTTAGCAATTTTACTGAAGTGTTATTCAAATGCCAATAAATTAAAGATATCAACTATTTCTTATGTATAGATTTTCTTGCCTTCCTACAATACCTATTTTTCCTTATTCATCATGTTGGTTTCCCACCCTTTTTGAAAACTATGCATCAAGGTTTCACTGTCATTTTGCACTTTCTGCCTATTCCTATAAATTAATATCAATTGCAATACTTAATTTTGTCCATTTTATGGACAGTAAATAGATCAAAGTAATTCTGTCTGTGAAAGAAGAATTATAATTTATTTGTTATTGCCTTCATTTTTCCAATGCCTTTTATATATCAGCCTGAAAAATCATTCCAGAAAATTGATTAATAGCATGAATCCAAATTCATACTAACTGCTATGCAAAGCTACTTTGTAAAAGTTAACTCATTAAATTCATTAAAAATTAGTCAAAGTTGTAAGTAGTTAATTTTCTAATTCTGTGGCTACTAACCAATAACCTTATGGTTACTAAGGCCATTATTAAATGTTTTCCCCATCCTTAATCTAGTTGGTAGATTTCTTGATTCATGCTTAGATTTCTTTCATGTTTTTGCCACCTTTTTGGTATCTCAATAATATTAGGAATAATGAAACATAGTATTAGCTTAATAAAGGTTTCAAGGTTGAGTAAATGACCTTTTCCCCACATTTATGAAAAATTAGCATCTTATACTGATTGCTGAAATCTTCAAATCAATGCTTAAAATATTTTGAATAACAAATGATCTATTATAATTAGTCTGGAGTGCCAAAACACTTAATAATCAGATGCTTATAATTTGGAGTGTGGAAAAATCTCAAGTAAAAAAATCAAACATGCAGCTTGACCCAATTAGGATTTGAATCTCCACTCTGCTTGAGCAGTGTTCATGATTATCTAACATTGATCTCAATGATATGGACAGGGGAGAGTAAAGAATTAAGAGCTTCTGAAGATGGTGACTGTAGCCAGAGAATTAAAACACTACTACAACATTCAGTTGTAATACCCTCAACTGCAGCTGATGAAATTTACTCTTTAGGAATCTATAGACATAGAGGGCAGTGTTTTTTTTTAAAGAATTTTATAATGCTTGAACAGAATTTCTGATGATGAGTTAGAAAAATTCTTTGGTTTACTTAAAAAGCTAGTTCTTTTCCTGGAAAGATAATAAATAAACAATACAGTAGCACTATTAGTTAATCATTTCATTTAAATTATATGATCAGCAAGCAATTCCTGCCAATTCAGTCTTTTCAAATGGATTGTAAGTCCATTACAAAAGGTTAAGATCATTTGAAGAAAAATTTCATGTATAAAAAAAGTCATATTAAATATATTTTGACTTAATTACAGATTACAGAGAATTTTTATTCAGAAGTATATGAATTTTTTTTTTAGGAGAATAAAGCATTTACATCAAATAGCATCTGATATAAAAGCCTTATTTCTCAACATCCCAATAGAAAAAATTATACAGTTGTTAAGGAAATGGTTCACCTCCTTAAATTTACAAATAAAAAAAAATAGAAGGCTTATTAAATCTTACTAATATATGCATTCAGAAAAATGTCTTCAGTTTTAACCAAAAATGGAAAACCCCTGTCTCCATTTCTAGCATATTTATTCATGAGTTCCTTCAAAATACATATCGCCAATGCTTTCTCATTAATTTTTAAGACAGGTACAGATAAGTGGATGATATATATGTCGTAATACAAAAAAAAAAAACATTTAATAGATGCTCTGAAACTCCTCAACTTACAACATAACTCCATACAGTTCACCATGGAAATTGAGAAAATTGGGTAGCTCCCATTTTTGGATTTAAAAATGATAAGGAATGGAGACATATTCAATTTTGGAATTTATAGAAAAGAAGCATATACAGAAAATTCAGTGGCAGCTATTCAGATGAAGAGAGAGAAGTGCCACTTTACAAACATTTTCTTAAAAAAAAATTATTAATTTTCCTTCTGTAATGAAAGCATTTATATGAAAAACAAGCTGGCAAGGCTGCAACTTTAAGTTATTAGTAGTACTCACAATCCTAGGTGCCAGGGCTAATGCCGCAACATAATACAGTAAAACAGCTAGACACACTGCTGTGAGATGAGTCTTGAACTAGCCCTTGCAAGGCAAATTGTTATTCATCTGTTGCCATGGAAACCTGAAGTCAGTGCTGGCGTCTTTAAGGACCATTTAGAATAGTCGCATAACTGAGGTGAGGAGCTTGCTTGTCTCTTCAGCATATCTCGCCCAGTGCTGTTTAAGCTGGTGGAAGTTGGCAATGTAACTGGGCATTTTTTCTTTAGAGTTGAAGCTTATATTTGTTTCCCAACAAATAAAGTTACGCGTGTTGAAATTGTTATTGATGAACTGTGGTGATTTTGCATGTGTATTATGTTTCCAGTGAAAGACACAATACAGGAGGTGGATTGACAAAGACAAAACAGATTTATTAAATTGTGGGTGCCAAAGAACTTGATAGAACTATGCAAAAAAAATAAGTCAAGAAAACTGGTAAATTCTATAGCCTTCATTGTAAGGAATCTCCGTTCAAGCAATTCACATGGTTGTGCAGTAATTTTATTCTTCAAGAACTATTCTGTTGGCCTTGCTTACTTTTTAATAATAAAAGGGGTGTCTGGAATAGACAAGATTTCTGTGATTTCCAAAAAATTACACCTGGGTTAAATAAACACAAAGATAGTTAGCAATATTTGAAGTGCTAGTTACAGCTAAGAACATTTGAAAAAACAGAAACACAATGTCAGATGCTTTAATGGAAAATTCAAGACTGTATGAACTCGGATATAATGAGAATGTAACTTTAAACATTTTGAGACTTGTTACTTGGGTTGTTCTATATTTAAGTTCATAGGAATTTCCTTTTAGGTGGCACTATGAGAGTGATATCTATTTAAACCCTGGAAACTTTGAGGAATTATTTAAGACATTGATATCTGAAAAGCCCTTTGATCTTCAAAACCACTATTAGAAAATAAAAATAATGTGTTTAGTGGAAACTCAAAAACTATTCAAATGAAATAACAGATATAACATCAGAGTACATCATTGATCATGTTAAGAATGAAATTCATAATGTTACATTTTTTCCATCCATGTTGATGACACAACAGACATTTGTCAACAACCACAGTGTCCTATTACTGTTAGATTTGTGAATAATGAGGGTATCCCCAGGGAAAGATTTTTAGGATTTTATGATGAGAGTGAAGATAGATCAGCACGAAATTTGTTTCAGCTATTGGATGGTGTCTTGAAAGAATATTCCTATGAAAGTGAGTTGATTGCACAGTGTTATGATAGTGCAGCTGTAATGTCAGGGAATGTAAATGGTTCACAAAAAAAGATTAAAGATAAGAATCCTCAAAATGTATTTGTTCATTGTATGGCTCATTGCCCTATGCTGCAACAGAGTTGTAACAAAATGTCCAAATGTAGGATATTTTTGAGAGTGAAATTCCAGCATTTTTTCACCACTGGCAAAAATAACACATGCCCTTGTTACCTTCTAATACCATCAAGAAAATTTCTGCTGTTACAGAAGCTCGTTGGTCATCAAACTCAGTATTTCTATACAAGAGTGGGACAGTTTAAAACAATATTTGAGAAATTTATGAATGATGAAACAAGTGATGAAAATAAAATTAACTTGTGTAAAGAATTTCTGAAGGACTTCAATGATTTTGAATTTTCATTTTTAGCATTGGTATTCAGAGATATTTTTGATTTCACAGATGCTGTTTGATATATTACAGAAAAAATCTTTGGACATTAATTATTGTGTAGTCTAGGTTAAGGACACACTGGTTATACTAACAAATAAAAGAATGCACACAATTTTGGTTTTGAAAGATGTAGGCAGTTGACCAACATAAACGCTTAAAGGGGAAATGGTATCCTGGCATCAGAAGATGTGTGTCAAGAATATCGCATCTTGTATTATAAAATAAATGACATTATTTTGATGGAGATCCAAGAACGATTTCATTACTGTGATAGATTACAATACTTAAATCTTAATAATTATACCAAGTTTGAGTTATTTACTAAATAGTTTCTAGTTACAGCCTTACAGAATTTGCAACATACCTACCCACACATATTCAGTAATATCCCACATTTAAGAAATGGATTGTCACTATTTTATGCTATGAATCCTACAGAACCCAAAAGTTGGGACAAATTCTACAAGAATTTCAGGAAAACAATGAAATGTTTGAAGATATTTACAAGCTTTCTTCTTTGGCACTAACATTACCAATTACAAGTGCAACAGTAGAACTCGGTTTTTCTTGTTTGAAAATCAAAATCTTTACAAGAAACAATATCGCTGTATAGACTTACATCATTGAACTGTCATCTCCATACATCATGAATTGTTATTGAAGCTGATTGAAAATCAACCCTTCTATGAGGACATCACAGACAAGTTTGCAAACCTCATGGAATGGAGAATTGATTTAATTTATAAAAAAAAAAAAATGAAAAATAGGTGAGTTTGACAATTATGAGGCATGAATTTTACATTTACATTTGGTTATGTGTTCCTTGTTAGGTGTTTTATATATTTTTAAATATGAAAAATGAATATGCCAATATTGTAAATGTAAATATTATGATTAATTAGTTGAAAATGCTGCAATGGGGCTTCACCTCTTCACCTAATTTTTCATCTACAAGCTGACACTGAGAAAATTACTTAAAAAAATAATAGCTTTAACCCCATCCCAAACAAATATACTTTATCTGGAGCTTGGCACACACAGTACAAAACATAATATCAACAGATAATTAATATAGTAATAATAAATCATTTCAACAGTGGAACAGGTATTTTTGGTGGGGGTTGAATGTTCACAGATATTAATTTACTGGACTGTTTTTAAATATGGTGAATAATTAATTAAATGATTAGGTGATGATTTTCTTACATTGCCTTGGCTCTTGAAGTCTGGAGTTTGATTCATTTAAGAAATTTCAAAAAATAAGACATTTTTAAAAAATACTGTTGGAATTCACACAGTGAAGCTTGTTAAATATAAATTATATCTAATCTGTCATCTAATACACTCTTATGCTTCACTTACTTTTACATATATTGGGACCGGTTCGAAGGGACATCCTCTCCATCTTCAACCAACTTGACGACCTTTGAACTGGAGTTTGACGTTTTCTATTTCTCTGGTTCCAAAGCACAGGATAGGAATCTCAGGGGAATATGGCCTGTTTTTTATGACTTGTAATCATTAGGAAAGGAAGGGGATTCTTCACTGGAATGATACTTCTGGGCTCAAGATGAAGTTTAAATTTATTGGACAATTGAAGGTTTTGGGACATGCTGAACATATGTCACATGATGATGTCTGGTTTTATATTTACTGTATAATTTCCCTCAGGCTTAGGTTCACTGCTTTCACTTAAAGATTTAAACACTACTAATGTAACTTTCAACTGCACTCCCCAGTAACATATTCTCTTGTGACTGTCACCTATAATTTTGCTGTAACACTTTCTTATAAACTGTTCACTTTGATGTAAGGGCTTTACTATAAGAATAAACTGACCATCGTAACTTTAACACTGATTTAACATGACTCATATATAATCTTAATGATGACATACTTCTTTCACTGAACTTAATGTGATATCTTTAAACTATTTACTGCCTTACTAATATCACTGTAATATAGTGCCACGTTCTGTACTGTACTGTGATGTGTTTTCTGCATTGCATTCCCCATACTATGTTGTTTGTCTCCCCAAAAACTTACTTCTTATATTTGATAAAGATCTTATTATGTGATTGTGATAATTTTCTATTGGCTATTACATGATATCTGTAATATTGCCTATTCATTCTGATTCATCCAATTTTGAGGGATGTTCATTGCTTGAAGTCTTTTCTCCCCCATGTTAGAGTTTTACGAGAAAGGATACATCTGCTATTCACAAGTGGCATCTTTTGGATATGACAGATTCTGTTACCCTTTTTATTTAGATCTGCATACTAAGGTTTTATGATAAAGCACTCCCCAGTCATATATAAGCAGTAGCCTTTTGTACATTGCTAAGTGCTGCTATCCACTCATTCTCTATTTCTTGCTGTCTCATATCAGGACAATGAGTCCTGTTAGATTGTCTGGCTCACCCTCCAATGTTAAAAGTTCCCCTGAAGTATTTCATTTTTAATACATCTATGTTTTCAAAAGTGGCATCAAAAGGAATGCCACTACCTATTGTAATCATATTTCTTGCTGCTCCCAGTTTAAAGTGTAATAAAACATTTAAGAGAAATTGAGTCGAAATAGTAACATACACACCACTAAAATTGAATTAAATGGAAGACAAATGTAATAAAACATTTGGAGTCTCGAGTTGGCAGACCTGTATTGGAGGATTTGTGAAAGGGTAAAATGAATCTAGTTTTAACAAAAACCTATCTGCTTTCAAGGCAAAGTTATTGTCCTCATTTCCTAACAGTATCAAAGGATGACCAGCATGCCCTTTTTGATAGATGTTCAGAAATGTAACCCTTATCTGGAATAATGCTTATTACACAAAAAGACATATATACCTATATATACTAGCAATTACAATATTAAAATATTGATCATAATGATAATATTGATACCACTAATTATTGTGTTATTCTTGATCTTGTTAATAATATGTGAAACCAAATTATTATTAGAATAGGAATGCTCGAGACAATTAGTGCTTCAACAGAGACATAATAAAAATGAGAGTTTCCACACTAGAGAATAACAAAGTATTAAATTCAAAAGGTTCCCATATCATCAGATTTACCACAGCAAATTCAATAAGACATTTAAAGAACATCATAAAGTTAGTCCCAAAGAACAAGTATAATACAAAAATGTACTAGGTTTCACATTAAAGTACACCATACCAACAGAAGAGAAATCAACAATTGATGAAATTGGATGTGCAGAATGTAATAAAAAATACATTGGTAAAATGAAGAGAAATTTAGAAATTTGGAGAAAGGAACACTTTAGAAATATTTTAAACAAATAAATTAAATCAGCAGTAGCAGTACACTTACCTTTGGACCCAAAATTACGAAATTAAACCATAGGCTAATCTGTTGAAAGACAACCCAATACTGGGGAAAATTTTTTCATTCTGAATGTTAGAGGAAAATTAATGCATTTTAATGTCCCACCTATGGATGAAGTTCAAACCTTCAGATGCCTACATAGAAGCCCCTCTGGATCAAGCCACCAAATCAAGTAGTTAGTCAACAACTGATGATGGGAGCAATTGCTCCCCCCCAAAGTATACTTAATTATAATAAGATATATAACCACTCCATTTTTTTATAGCTTCCTAAATACAATTTAAATACTTATGATCAATTTTATATTTATAATCTTGTACATATTTCTGAAGTAATTACTTGTGTTATTAAGATTTGCCACAGTTTCTCATGTCCAGTGTGTTAAATATAAAATGAGATACGTGTGTTTATGATATCAATGTTAAAAAGTTTCAACTTTGTGACTGCTTCACTGTTATTATTCTTATTTTATTAATTGAAAAGAAATATAATTGGTTAATTGCAGCTAGTTCCTTCACATAAAACTTTACTAAAACAGATAAAAAGAAAATTAAAACTAGATGCCTCTGTGTAATTAAGCTTCCAGGTTGAAGCCTGAGACAATATTTAGATGCCTCAAATTTTATAATTTTGTAAGTGGCACAGAAAATTGTTGCATATTTTGTAACAGTTCTAGCAAGTTATTCCATTATGTCTTTTAATACTTTTAATACTTTTTGCATCAAGTATTAAGATGCAAAAAGTATTAAAAGACACAATGGAATAACTTGCTAGAACTGTCTTACGTGTTATAAAGTGAGTAACATTTTTGTTATTTTCAGAATATGCAGAGGACATCTCACCATATGCCACATTTCATGTACAAGGACAAGGACAAGGTCAGCAATCACCATCCTCTCCAGGTCATATACAAACATTTGTTTACCATGATCATCGATTAGCGTCAATGGAAACAATGCAGCTAAAAAGTGTAAGATTCCTATTTCTCAACATGCATTTAAATAAAACAAATATGATTTTTATGTAAAAATAATTGAATGTTGCTCTTATAAAAGTAAAATTTGTAGTTAAATGCAAAGTAACTGCATTTAACCACTTACGGTCCTTAGGATGCGCATTTCATTTTCCCCACTCGTTTCAGTGCCTTGTGTGTGATATCTGCTCTTTTTCATATATGTTATGTGTAGTAAAATCAGCTGTTACTGAACAAAGTCCATTGACTATCATATGGTCAACAAATATTAACTTTTTTTTCTTTATTTATTTATTTTTTTAGACCAACCTTCGTGATGATTACAGCAAATTGAGAGCAAACCAAAAGGGTAAAAGTAAGCGGTCTGAGAGCTGTGATTACTCCAGTTCTACAGATCGTAGATCTAATTTGGAACCCATACCTCCAAGGCCCGGAACGAGAGGGGAACGACTTTCTCTTCAAAGTATGTCTATTTTAAATAACATTTATTTATGTATCTTAACAGCATTGCATATTTTTTAATTTTAGACCTTTCAATTTTAATTTATTGATATCAAAATAAATGTTTTGAAATGTTTGACGCTATGTTTATAATCTGCATACCTATTTTAAAAGTGTTGGGAATATTGCCTTTTATGGTCAATTCTAGTTGCAAACAATTATTTTACATAACAAAGCAAGAGCATTATTTGGCAGAGGAAGCACATCAGTGTATGAATACTGTAACTGTGTCATACTAAAAATCACTGAGTATAAGTAAATTTTAAAGGAAATCTTAAAGGAGAAATAGAATGGACATTCAACTCTTATGTGTGTATAATCACTCCTGGATACATATGTTGTAAGGAAATCTAGAAGGCACTCTCCAAATAACTAGCTACATGCCTTAATATCTCTAAGCACCAAAATAAAATATAAAGCATAAAGAATCTAATATGTTTACGGAATTTCGGAATCCACACAGTGAAACTTTTGTTTATCTTATTTTAATTTAAAGTACAACACTAAAAATCATGTCGTCACATTAAAACTCTCTTTAAGTTTCACAAACATACTTATAAAAGTAATTTTGGTACATATATATATACCAAAATTACTTTTATAAGTGTATATATGACATATATATATATATATATATATGTCATATATACAAAAGCAGATAAGGGAAACCAAATTGTAATCCTAGACAAAGAAGATTACCAACATAGAATGCTAGAGTTACTAAACAATAAGGAGTTCATTGAAGTGGAAAAAAATCCCCTACACAAATGCAAGAAATCAATAGAAGACATATTAAAAGGAAATAGCTTATTTCCTTTTAGCTTCCTTTAGCTTATTCAGATGTTTACAAAATCAAAATACCTAATCCATCAATAGCTAAAATAATACGATTACCAAAAATACACAAGCCAGGAAAAGACATGAGACCAATAATTAACAATATCAATTCCCCATGTTACCTCCTAGCCAAATGGTTAACTACACGATTTAATACATTTCCCAAATTCCCAAGTCTAAGTATAAAAAACTCGTTCCTTCTTATAAACAAAATCAAAGATAATAAACTAAACTCAAATGATATCATGGTTTCCTTTGATGTAAAAGCATTGTTTCCAAGCATTCCAAAAGAGAAAACCCTGAATTTGTTAAAAAAATGGCTACTATCTATCAACATTGCAGAAACACACACAAAAGAATATGTAAAACTCATAGAACTGTGCTTAAACCAAACTTACTTCACGTTTGAAGGAAAGTTTTATAAACAAAAATCAGGTTTAATGATGGGTAGTCCACTATCTCCATTTTTGGCTGATCTGTTCATGAGCTATTTTGAAACACATATAACGAAAGCCTTCCCATACATATTCAAAACATGGTACAGATATGTTGATGATGTGTTTGCCATTGTAGAAGATAGATTCATAGAAGATTCATTGAAACTGTTGAACTTGCAAGAAAAAACCATAAAATTCACTATGGAAACCGAGGTTAATAATACTTTACCTTTTCTGGACCTAAGGATAATAAAAAGGAATAAAAATATAGAATTTGGTATATACAGAAAGGACACACATACCGACAATTACATAAAAGCAAAAGGTTTCAACCCCAGACCCCACAAGGAAGCACCATTCAATAGTATGACATATAGGCTAGTTAATACACCACTCAGTAAAGAAGAATACAGGAAAGAATACGCACATGTAATACACACAGCAGAAATAAATGGATTTAACAAACAAATGGTAGATAAAAAAATAAAAAGATTTAAAAATAAAAAGGAAATTAAACTAATCACCACACTCAGTTCTTCACTTAAAGAAAATACTTACCAAAAATTCACATATCACCCTTATGTTAACCATAAATTCCAAAAAATTTTCAAAAAGTACAACATTACTCTAGCACCAATAAACAGATATAGTGTTGGTAAACTATTAAATCTAAATAAAATTAAACAAAAAAAGAAGAAAGAAGAAAATTCAGGTATATATAGAATTAATTGCAAGGATTGTGACAAAATATACATAGGAAAAACAAAGAGAAAACTGGGGATAAGATTAAAGGAACACTGGAGAAATATTAGACACAAGCAAGTAGAAAAATCAGCAGTGGCTGCACATTTTTGGAATGAGAATCATGAAATAGAGAAGGACATAACATTACTAAAAACAATTCAACATCCGAAAGAACTTAGTATATGGGAAAAAATTTACATAAAAAAATATGAATACAAACTTATGAATTTTGATATACCAGAAGCAGACAACATATTGTTTAAGTTCATTAACAGACCACCAGAGCAAGTATAGTAACATACATACTTTGCTGAAATTGGCTCCTCAGTCGTCGTTTTGGTTGACAATGTGAGGAATGTACCTCACGAAACATGTACCAAAATTACTTTTATAAGTGTGTTTGTGAAACTTAAAGAGAGTTTTAATGTGACGACATGATTTTTAGTGTTTTACTTTAAATCAAAATAAGATAATCTAATATGTACAATGGTATCACTATTTTAATGACCAAAATAAACATATAGAAGATTTGAATACTTTTATCTTACATAAAAGTGTAGAGGCACTGAATACAAAGGAGGAATGTGTTGGGGGTGATTTGGACGAGCTCAGAGATATTTTAATCATAATAAAAATGAAAATTAACATTTAGAATTGCTCTAAATATGTGAAAAAGTTTCAAGTGATGAATAAATGCACAGATATGAAACAAAATTGGGTAAAATATTACAAACTAACAGAATAAAATTTTAAAGAGATATTTTTTGGTCGGGAAAGAAGGAATGGCACAAGTATGTGGCAGTGGTGGTGGTTCCTCCAAACACCAGAAACATCTCTGGAAACTTGCAGATTATGATACTATTTAACACTTAAGGTGGTGAATTTTATCATCTTAGAATATATAATTTGACTAGAGCAATATAGCTTATAAATCGGAAACAAAATTATTAGGCATTTACCTAAATGAGCACATAAAGCAGATGCTCACATAAAAATATGAGCATAAAAATTAGGTCAATGTGTTTTATGCTTAGATGGTTTAAAATTGTTGTAGTTACTGAAACTTTAGGAAACATTATGCAATTTTTTAAAAGAGGAAATCATTCAAATTTCTCTAGTTCTGTTCCACTTACAACACCATTAAATTCACTTGAATATAGAAAACAATAATGTTCTTCTTTTCTTGCATACAGACATAATAAAAAATGGTAATATACTGGAAATTAGTATATGCAGAAAAAGATACCATTATAGATAATTGCATCAAAACAACAGCCATAATGCAAAACAACATAAACTCACAATAATCAACAGCCCCACATTACCGCTACGGGTGGCCGAGGTCATTAAGATGCAGACTCATGAGCGGGATGTCTGGGGTTCAAATCCCACCAGGACCGTCCTCCCTGACTGGGGATTTTTCCATGTTTTTCCCAGCCGGTGAGGTACCCTAAACTTAGGCATGGAACGTTTCCTTCCTTAAAAAAATATCCTTTCCCAATTTACCATTTCATCTCATGTATCATCAGTGTCCATCACCTGTGGTGCCTCAGTAGTAAAAATGAGCATTAAACACAACTCAAAATAAAAGCCTCACATTCAAATTAACAAACCTGCCAATAAGGAAGCGAAAATATAAATCCAAGCACCAAAAAATCATAGATATAATACATAAAAATTGCTACACTATACTAGATCTGGTCAATAAAAAAAGTAGAAAAATTTTAAAAACAAAAACAAATAAAAGTCATCACTGCACTAAAAGGCTGCAAAGGAAATCGTATATGTAAGAAGCTTATACTCCACTCATCGGCTTACCAAAAACTCTATGGGACATATAAGAATTTGAACATTGTTAATTCAATTTGGAATCAAACACAGTGAAACTGACTTACTGAGATTATATGTAAACATTAATTTGGCTCTAGTAAAAAATGAGTTTAAAAAAATCCTAAAAACCAAAACAAAAGACAAAATTCTGTCAGGAAAACAAATCAGGCATTTATGAAATCAGTTGCAAAGGCTTTGGTTTAAGGAACACATAAGAAATATAAATACAAACATATGGAAAAATCAGCAATATATATCATTTCTGCCAAAAAACCACAATAATTCCAAAATGAACCAAAACTGTTAAAAACACTACAAATGCAAATTTCTGTGAGTTTGACGTATTCTTTTATGTGTGTATCATTAATTCCACTTGTTTTTAGCCAATCGTGTAAATAAATCAGGAGTTTTTCTTTTGGTATGCTCAGAAAAAGAGATTCTACGTCAAAAGATATAAGAGTGTCAGAGGGATGCAATTTTATGTCTTTAATTTTTTCTATTAACTGATACACATTGTTTATGCTCCTGGTTTGAAATTTTGGTAATGTCTTGAATCTATTAGCTAACCATTTTGCTAAATAGTAAGAGGGAGTATTCATGTTGTTAATGATGGAGCACATACTATTTCCAGTATTGTGAATTTTAGGTAAACCTTATACCTTAGCTATTTTAGGGTTGTTAGGGTTACTCTGTTTTATTTTGTATATTGTTTGTTTTGGAATGACTGTTCATGTTTTCAGAACCGCATTGATGGAATTAACACACCCTTTCATGGGTCGAATCTGAACATATTCTATTTTATTTAATAAATTCTGTATTCTATTATTATAATCTTCTTTATCCAATATTACTACTCTGTAATGTAACATGCAGTAATTAACAGTTTAACACACCATCTAGTCAACCTACAAATTAGCAAAGAAGAATATTTTAATGAATACAAACAAATAGAAGAAACAGCAGTTAAAATTGGTTTTAAAAAAGAACTAGTACATAAAAAGGTGCAGAAATTCATGAGACAAAAACATATCAAAGAAACCACTACACTTTCAGCAAGAAAAGATAAAACTAATTTTTAAAAAATTCATATATCATCCATGGGCCACAAAAAATTTCAGAATATTCTTAAAGATTTTAATATCAGGTTTGCACTGATCAATAGATTCAATGTTAAAAACTTATTGATAGATAATGTTAATGACAGTATTCCACAAGAAGAAAAATCAGGTATTTACAAAATAAACTGCGCAGAATGTGAAAAAAATCCACATTGGAAAAACAAAGAGAAACATAGGCACATGGTTAAAGGAACATTTCAGGAACATAAAGTAGAAGCAAATAGAGAAATCAGCAGTAGCATATCATTTTTGGACACAAAATCATGACATAATAAATAAAGCAAAATTGTTAAAATCAGTACAAGACTGATTCCGGAATTAGACTATGGAATTAGCAACCTGGGAGAAAATCTACATCTACAAATACAAAGACAGCATAATGAACTTCAACATTGCCGGGGATGAAAACATAAACTACAAGTTTATCACACCAGAGCAGAATATACATTCCCACAGCTCAACGAATAATCGGACAGCTGAACTTTAGCCTGGCTGAAGATGGGAACTAAATGTTCTCGAAACCGGTTCCATACATTTATGAAAAGTAAGTGAAGCTTTAAGAGTGTGTAGTTCAACTGAATCATACAATGATATTGATTAATATGATTAGCTTCACTGTGCAAGTTCCAATTTACATGTAATACTATTTCATGTCTATAAAGGAATACAGAGGTGCAGACAGAAAAAATTTTAAGTTGATAATATCTGGGTGGACAAAAATCGAACATTTAGAAAATGTGGGAAGGCTGACAATGTCTAGGAAATAATGGCAAAAACCAGCTTGTTTGACTATTTAATGCCAATAATTTTAGATAATAAAGAAGGTTTCATACCCAGAGTTTCTTTGATATTCAAGACTGGATTCATAACTGCAGATTATTGTAGCCAGATGAATGCAGGAATTTAAAAACAATTTTGGAGGAGACAATTTTGCCTTGTATATCATGTCACAGCATCATTGTTACTAATAATGGTCTATATCATAGCATATAGGAAAATAAGGCCCCTTCTACCAATATATTCTGTGAAACAAAAATGATGAAGTGGATGTAGGTCAATAAAATTCAATTCTCTACTGGTTTGAGAAAGTTTTGAGTTTTTTTAATTAATGCATTGCCATAAGCTAGCAGAAAAATTATATCATATTGCCACACTAATTTGAATGCATGTCCACACAGTTCTGTGACTTCCTCCTTTTATGTGAGTTGAATGCTATTGAACTGACATGTTGAGGAATATAAGGTAACTGGTGACCTGTCTTTAACAAAACTATGGCATGATGTGAAATTATAGGAAATCTGTTACATCAGCTGATTAGAGGGCTGTATCAGATATCACATATGTTACAAAGCTGATGGATGAGTTCAGGCAGAAATAAAGACTGATGGAGGACACAGTGGATAATATTTTCATCTCAGTAAGGGGGCTGGAGTTCAGTTATGAAGATACCAACAGCTGTGAAAGTAAAATTGAAGAATTTCCGTCAACTCATATCTTGCATACCTGCTAATCTCTTGACCTATGGTAAATTACTTCATCAGGCACAGTTGTTATTTGTATTAGTATTATCTTGCATAAAGGTGATGTAGAGAGTGAGAAAGGCTTATATAGTGCATTCTTCTTGCTTGCATTCTTCTTATTGCCTAGCAATAATTCCTTCAAAACTTCATTTTTTCTGCTTAATCAACCTCATATCTAACATTTAGCATTAGAAAAGACCCAGTTGTTCTCATAAGATCTAAACTCCTACAGTTTAGAAAAAAATATGATAGGTTCAGTATAGGGTGGGAATCCCCTGATGGAATGTTGAAGGGCTGGTAGATAAAATAAAGGTGAATTAGCACAAATGCTTAAGTTAGGAGACATAGTGGCAGTGATGGAAAAATGGTTAATTAAAGGTGCAGAAATAAATTGGGATGAATTTGGGTTTTTTTTTTTTTTTTTTTTTTTTGGGGGGGGGGGAAGAAATGGAGTATAAAATAAAGAGAACAGAATGGTTTCAGGAGGAGCTGGGTATTTATTAGAAAGGAAAGAAATCTTACATAAAAGGAAATAAAGTGTGTAGGATCTGAAAGGGTGATGTGACTTGTGATAGAAAATGGTTATAGAGATCACCAAATCTTAGCTATGGGGGTGGTGTACAACCTGCCAGGACTTCAGATTTTTACGACCTATGTTTGATATAAATCTAGAAAATAATATCAAAACTTTGAACCAGAAATATGATAATGTAGATCTCTTGATAATGGGAAATTTCAATGCTAGAGTAGGGGAAGAACAAATCTATGGAACTAAAGCAGATAACTATCTAGAAAAGGAAAATATGATAGACAGACACATAGTAGAGATAAAATAAGTAATAGAGAACATAAAATATTGATTGAATTCTGTGAAATTAATAAGCTAATAATGTGCAATGGTATGAGAGGATCAGATAAGTGGAGAGAATACACATTTATTAACCAAAGGGAGCAAAGTGTCATTGATTATATGCTTTGTTCAAGGAATTTAGATAATAATCCTGTAGACTTAAAGGTTATGCAGATAGTTGTGATTAGTTATCATTTTCCATTATTAGCAAAATTTTAAACAGTAAAGATAGGGGAACACGAAGAATGCAAAGAGCAAGAAAAATCTATAGAAAGCTATAGATGGTGTATAGACGAAGAAGAGAAATATAGGGAGAATCTAAACTCAAACAGAGGAAGAAACAGGGAATGTGAAATCATACAATTAATGGAAAAGGAAAAAGCTGATGAAGTAATGTCATGTCTAGAATCGGAAGTGAAGTCAGCTGGGAAAACAATGAAAATTAAGTACCATAAGAAATCTATAGAAAAGGTCTGGTATGACAAGGAGTGCCTTGTAGCAAAGAAAAGGGTAGAAAGAGAGTTTAAGAGGTGGGAAAAAAATGGAAGATCAACTGAAAAAAGGAAACAATTTAATAGCAAAGTGGGGGTATAAATGCTTAATAGAGGAGAAAAGTAAGGAGTGCAGGGAAAAAATTGGGCACAAGATATATAAGGCAGCAAAAGAAGAGGACAGTAAAAAGATATGGGAATTGGGGAGGGAGTGTGTAGAGTAAGATCAACAGAGAATAAAATTGGCCCAAAAATGGAGGGGGTACTTAGAGGAATTAATGGGGGGAAGCATTTTGCTAAGGCAAGCAAAATTTATGGGGGAAATGCACAATTATGTTGAGGAAATAGTTCATGAAATATTAGAGAATGAGGTAACGGAACAGATTACAAAATTAAAAATTAAGAAAGCAAATGGGATCAATGGAATACCAGGGGAATTCTGGAAAGCATGGTTATGAGCATAATGAAAGGAGAGCACTGCTGATAAAATTCTTCAATGCACTGTTTGAGGGTGGAAAGATCACAAAGATTTGTAAACTAGGGTCGATGTACCAATTTTTAAAGGGAAGGGAGAGGAAAATAGCCCAAGCAATTAATAGAGGCATTAGTCTCTTATCAGTGATACGCAATGTGTTTACAGGGGTGTTAGCAAAATGATTATACTTATGGGTGGAGGGAGAAAGGAAGCTATTGTATTTCAAGGAGGATTCAGAAAAGGAAAATGTATAGTAGGCAACATTTTTGTAATAAGAACAGAGCACAAAAAGTGGAAAGATGAATTTGTTCTTCACAGATCTTGAAAAGGCCTTTGATACTATCAAAAGAGATGAGCTTTGGATTAAGTTGAGAGAAATGGGAGTGAGTGGGAAGTTTTTAGAACTAATAAAGAGTCTGTATTCAGTTAATAATTTTTGCGTTAGGCTGGAAAGCAACAAAGTAACAGGGTGGGTACCAAATGCAGTTGGCTTAAAACAGGGTTGTAAATTAAGTCCGTACTATTCAGTCTGTTTATAGATGAGATAGTCCAAGAAATAGGGAGGGAGAATAGGCACTGTCCATCAATTAATAATAAAGACATTCCAGGTTTGTTTTTTATGGATGATTTAGTAGAAGCTATAATTACAAGTGGAGGTTTAAAGAAAGCAATTGAAGCAGCAGAGGAATGTGTGAAAATGGGACTAAAAGATAATAAAAGTAAATAAAAAATTTTGGTATATAAATAAAAAAAGGAAAAAAACTCAGCAGAGATGAGAAATGGTGCATAGAAGGGACTGAAATTGAAGTTGTTAGAAAATGGTATTATTTGGGGGTAATGCTGAACAGTAATGGAAAATGGACAAATCAAAAGAAAAACTGTACAAGGGAAGGGAAAATTAGCTACCAACAATACAAGAACATGCTTAAAGAAAAGATCAAACATAGGAATAAACTGGCTAGAGAGAGTATATTCGGCTACAGTTGAATCAAAAATGATACATGGGATAGAAATATAGGGAACAGAAAAAGGGTGGGAATGTATAGACCAGATTCATACAGCAGTCTGTAAAATGATATTGGGATTATCTATACCCAATGGAGTAGCCCTGATGGGACTAGGAAGAGTGGGCTGAAAAGTTCTAGTAATAAAATGCATTATGAAATGCTGGCAGAGGATACAATCTATTCTCAAAGTCTGATTGTGGGCACAAGAAAAAGATAATTGGAAAGGAAGCTGGGTAGCTAGATTAAAGGAAATTGTAAGAGAAATTGGTTTGGGAGAGCTAGTTATTTACAGTCACCACAAGGGCAAGGCATGTGGAATAAAGTGAAAGCAAGGATTGATTATATAGAGAAACAGGAAATGTTTGGTAGCCTAAGAGATAAGAGTACTCTGATATATTATAGGAGTTTTAAGAAAAAGTGGGGCAAGGAAAAATATATTGAGTTTGTGATAAAATGGAAAAGGAGGGTGTGACATAGGCAAAAACAGGAACAATGATATTAGGTGCGTTACAAATTGACAAAGAATTTGCCCACTGTTTGGTAATGTGGACAAGAATCTGCATTATATATTAGAATGTACAGAAACCAAAGGATGGAGAGAGGAAATATAAAAAAAGAACTGGGATAATTTGCAGGCAGAAATTCTGGCAATAAAAGTTTTTGGGATTAGCAGAAATTAATTTTTAAATCAGTTTAGAAATGATGTAGGGAAAGTAAGAGAAAAATGGTGGATGAAAGTGATCAAGGCAAAGAAAAATAATAAAGTAACAATGATGATCACCTTTAGGGAAGTATTTGTAAAGTTCACTTGATAATATGTGTAGTTACAGTAATGTACACTACAACCAGGGTGTTATTTTATAGGATCCTGAATTAACAAGCATTCAAGAATTGAGGAAATATTGTAAAACTGTAATTGTAATGTGTGGAAATAATAATAATAATAATAAGTATTCATTCATTCATAGGCCACAGCTCTGTGTCGCACTTTTATTTCCTCTCTAGAGAAGTGCCATCTTAAATGTCTGAACTGCTATTCATTTTGGATTATCAGCCATATAGCAGAATGAAGAAAGAAGACCAACAAAAGAATTGGTTGAATCATCCAGCACCCAAAAATGTTTAGTTCTTTAAAGATTTTAATTATATCAAAGTTTATAATTGATTTAAAGTCACATATGCCGCCACATCCTTTTCTGAAAGATAGACCCCCCTTTCAAGCTACTATTGCATTTTAAGTCCATTTTCTTTGCTTGCCAATAATTAATTGACATTTTTAGATAGATAAAGGCTGAACATTCAGAGGAAAAGTGGTTTAATGGACACAAGGTACTTTACATGAAAGTACAACTCAAAAACATATGACTCATTTACTGAGAGGCGATTCTGGGTTTCCAGCCGATTTTACAAACTTTTACATTACTGTGTACATAGCTACACAACTGAGTAAATGCTTCTGATAAAACGAGTATATAATATGGCTCCAGTATCAAAATCAGTTGAAAATAAAATTGTAGAACTTTGTAACTAGAGATAAGGTAGACTACAACAAATTAATGGCAAGCCTATATCCATAATGGACATTGTACAATCAAGACATGTAGATTATTAAATAAAGGTTTATTTAAATTTTGGCATAAATTACATATAATACACCTAATAGCCTATGCCACTTAAATAATCAAATTAAAGCATCCAATAAAGTATTAAAACTGTCTTAAAAGACTATGACATATAAGGAAAGCATCAAAGTGGTACTGGAATCTGGCATGCAAGATCTAAGATTGAACCAAAAATGTGCTATCAATGAAACGTCCAAATGGGTGAATGGAATTACAACCATTCTGCTGTACATTGACCACCAGTAACAAGGGTTCACATAATTGACATTGTTCATGTTTTTTTTCCTTATTAAGGCTTCGAAACTGATATCATTATAATAAAATTTTAAGAGTCCTGGAGTTTTTGTTGGGATTATAATTTTAATAGTTCTTGGTTGTATAAGTTTTGTCATGGAAAATAATACCTAAACATAACAAACTCTAATTTTATGTAACATTTTGATTACTTAAAGGTATATTAAAAATCACACCTTTCTGTCCTATTTAGCCCGTAATGCACTGTAAAGTGATATTTTGGATGTCAACTGCCTTCACTCCACAGGCATATGCTGTCATACAGAATTTGTGCCAGTCATTCACCATGTATTCAACAGATGAGTACATTGATATGCCCTTTATCTATGAAGAGGCCAGAGTGAGTGAACAACAAGCTTAGCATCTGTATCAGGAGTAATATCCAGGGAACAACCAACAGCAAAACTTTCTGGAATGTTAAAAGATACCTGAATACAACAGCATCACTTGCAAGGATACTTCCTGTTAGAGATGCACCAGCAATATCCGGTGTTAATTCAGAAGCTGTTTTGAATGTCATCCTGAATAATGTGCATACTAGCACATGGCAGTTGCACAAGAGGTCAACATTAGCCAGTCTTTTGTGGTGTGATACTGCATGCTAATAAGTTCCATCGATATTATTTGCACCTACATCAAGAATTACACATGAGAGATTTCGAAGCTCAAGTGAACTTCTGTGAATGGATGCTAGGCCAAGTGGCAAATGATAAGAGGTTCCTATCCAGAATCCTGTTTTCTGATGAAATGAGGTTCCATAACAATGGGACCATAAATTGCCACAATATGCATTAATAGGAGTGTTGATTATCTCCACTGGGTAAACGGGAAAGCATTCTTTGTGCAGTGGGGAGTCTAGTGTGAAATTTTTTTGAGGGGCACCTAGCAGGAGCATGCTATCCACAACTTCCTCACAATGAGCTTACACTATTACTAGAGAATGTATCATTGGAGGAATGAATAACAATGTGATTTCAAAAAAATTGGTGCTCCATCACACAAGTTGATGATCATCTGCAATCATCTAAATGTGGCACATCCTGGATCATTGGATAGGAAGACAAGGACTAGTCTTCTGGCCACCCAGATCACCTGATCTAATGCCTCTTGACTTCTTCCTCTGGGATTATTTAAAGCAACAAGTATATGCCGAGGATTCAGATAGTCTTGGCCAACATATTAAAGTAGCCTATAGATCCATTACACCTGCTATGTTAACTGAGTCAGAGTTTCCACGAGACAGCATGCTCAGGTGTGCATTAATCAAGAAGGTCATTAGTTTGAGCAATGCATTAGAAAAGTCACGCTCGGGCAGTGCTATTCATTGGCAATTTCAATCAAATAGATCAAACATATATAGTCCTTATTCCATCTTCATCATATGTACCTATGTTGCATTTAAACACTTACCTAACTATAACTTTTCAAGAATAAACAATAATGAAATATGAAATACAAATAAAAAAAGCAAAAAATAATTGCAAAATAAAGTGATATGAACAATGTTAAACATAATATGTTGTTAAAACAAGATTATTAATTAATACGTTAATTATTATTATTAATTAATAATTTTTAACACGTTAAAAAATAAGCGCAAAGAGGTGACTTGAATAACCTTTACTGCAAGTAGATTTTCTACCAACCACACACTTATTTAAACTGAGTTATTTTGGAGCATGACAGTCAAGTTAACATAATATGAAGTATTTGCTTGTTACAGTGTACATTTTCAGTTGTGCAAACACCTTTGATGCCAACTGCCTATTTACGAGTGCGTTAAAAGACGATACTATAACATCTGCAATATTATTAGTAATTTTGCTAAGTGTGCAACCAAAGGTATCCATGTTACAGAGTATGTGAAAATACTATTGGAACCAATGTTTTTATGTTAAAGTATAAATTGCAGATTGCATAAAACTGCAAAAGTAGGAGCAGATGACTTGCATGATATATGGATGTATCATTTAATAAGGTTTAGATATAACTGTTAGTTGCAGTAATAATTTATTGTTTAAGTGACCTAAGTCTATGACAACAAATAAATAAAAAATAATAGTCATTATTTTTGGGTCTAGGGGCATTTTCAATAACCTATTCTGAAAGTCATATATATTGAAAACATCATGCTATTGCTGCTAAAACTAGTTAAGTTCAATAGTCCAAATTTTGTAAAACAAACAATTGAAATGAAACCATTCATGAAAAGTCACTGTTTTTTTTTTTTTTTGAGGATTTCTTTAATTAAAATGAATGGTTTTGGTCTACAACAATAGTGTGTGTAAAATTTCTCTTATTTTCAATTTTTTGGAAGAAATATGGGACTTAAGTGTTTTTACCAGATAACATTTTCTGATTTTGGGAATTAAAAGGCTGTAGTAGTTGACAAGGTTACTTATTTATTATATTTAAAATTAAAATTTCTTTCAGTATAATGCTTTTTAATGTTTTACTTTAGTAGAACACAATATTTGGAATTACAAAAGCCCATATGAATGAGAAAGGTATAAAAATAAAATATTATAAAGAAAAAATTATCTCAAATTTTACCTTAATTTTATTTTATTCTCTATACTCACTTTGTGGAATAAAATAATACTTTAATGAAAGAAGGCACTGAAGAAGAAACATAATGGTATAAAAAATGCTCAACTGTTTTGTATTATAATGGTATAAGTACTTTTCATTCTCATAATTTTGCCTGTGGTGCCTCAGTAGTGAAAACGGGCGTTAAACACTACTCAAAAAAAAAAATTCTCTAAATTAAATTTGTATCTTCTTTTATTCATCATGTCATCTGGATAATGGCAATCTTTTACTCTCTGAGACATTGACAGTGATTGACACCAACCCTAAAATTCACTAAGAATAGCACCTTACAATACAATATCAGCAGGTCCTTCTTTTTCTTCTCATTTATTGCTAGTCTTATGGAATACATCTTCTTAATGTTACTTACAGACATTGTGGATGTACCTTTCCAGATATGTTCAACTCTATATATTCACTTGAGCTATCATATCTACACCCTTTTACTCAAGGTTTTGTTTCATATATCTAAATCATTTGACCTTAAGTCAACTAATTTCCTCTCCATGAGTAAAAATTTATTATTTACATTTGCAGAGTGTACATAAATTTAAGAAATCTCCATATTTCATTTCAGATATGTGGGTTTTTCTTTCTATTGTGATATTGTAATCCAGTAATTTATGGTGTACACCAGCACAAAATTCTTGCTTTGTTTATGGCACTGACATGCTATCAATCTCTGTGTAGACTGCCAAGGGTGACCAAGGTCTTTAAGGCTCGGGAGGTCTGGGGTTGGATTCTCACCAGGACCGTCCTCCCTGACTGGGATTTTTTCCTGTTTTCCTCAGTCCTCATAAATGGCAAATGCCAGGGAGGTACCCTAAACTTAGGTCTGGAACGCTTCCTTCCTTAAAATATATCATTTCCAAAATTACCATTTCATCTCATATATCATCATTGTCCACCTCCTATTGTGCCTCAGTATGTATGTAGAATTGGCAACTTTCCAGAAATGTTTGTTCAGTTATTTCTAATTGAGTAATCAGTACTGCATTTAAAAGGATTGCAGCTACATGGAAATTCCTGTTCTGTCCTCCATACATGTCAAAAGGGGACACTTCAGTCACATTTCTGGGAGTTACATTATCTATTTGATCAGACACTGCCAATTAGCATTTAATTTGCTCAAAACAAAATATATGCATTATTTGAAAGTGAAGATTCATAGAGAGTGAAATTATATGTACACATTATTCTGCCACAGTATGTAGGAGAACCATAAATTTATGGGATTTGCAAGACACTTTGGAAGTTGAAACTTACAGAAACAAAACTCATGTCTTGAGTAGATCTTTCTTTATAATTCTGCTTAAGTAAATAACATGTTTCCTTTCTGTGAAAATGCTCTTTCACTTTCTTCTTTTCTTCTTCTTTACCCGTAGGAAACTGAACATATAAGGAACATTGCTATTTCTTTGGTGCATGGAAAGAAAAAATGCATTCTCTGCAAAAAATTTTCACTAATTTGGACATTTCAATATTACATAAACTGTACAGTTTATACACGCCTAACTTCAAACCAAGATATTTCTTCTGATATATTTTTCTTGAATATTGAGACTCAATTAATGGACAACTTTCAATATGTTTGCAAATTTTCTAAAAATATCTTCCATCATGGCTACTTTCTGCCACAGTGGCCAATTCATCAAAACTTCTCGTAATCAATCTTAACTTACAAGCAGTGATTTTTTTATTTATTTGATTTACAGATGCTCTGTAACATCTCAGGTCATCAGCCCCCCATTCAATTCAGGGTGTGAAATGGCAAATAAATTTTGCTCATAGGCCTCTTCTTTCAGGTTTGAGGTTCCTTTTCGTGCTGTAAATCTATGACAGGGCACTCATAGCTTTACTTTCCTTCTGAAGGAAGCCATGCTTAGGATTTTTATGCTTGAAAAAATCCATTGACCCTGGTCAGGATTGAATCCACTATCTTGGGTCTATGATGAAAGTATGGTTACCACTAGGACTGACAAATCAGTGGTGATATTTAAGGCATTGATATTCAGAGTCGAAAGAAAAATCTTCTTGCAAACCATAAATTTTATCTCCTTTTTGAAACAAATTTTGTTTGCATTATTTTGCATCTTTTATTTACCTTTCCCATTCCTTCATCTTTGTGGTGGTTGAGAGTCTAAATTCTTTAGTGTAAAGTCATTCTGCCTTGAAAAGATAATTTCAGAGAATACATTACTAAAGTCTTTATGTACATAAATGTTTTCATATGATATTCAATAATTTTATTTAAACTTATGAAAACAGATAAATCTTCTGAGATGGTTTTTCCTGATAGTAAATTTATTAAATGGACTTCGATGAAAGGACATATGAAGATTGCTGGCAAACTGTTAACATTGAGGATTTATTTGATTTTAATAGTATATGGAAAATGAAAAAAAATTATTTAGCGGGTGTATTTAAATAATTTTATCTCCAAAGTGAACTTAATCAATTTTATGATGTACATAATTAGGCAAGGAACTGAAATAGATCAAATTACAATTGTACATTTTTAACTTGTTTGAGCTGAACACAATTAGTGTTTTCAGTGTAAAAATAACAAATATGTTAATTGTAATCTTAAAAGAAGTTAGGAACAGTGGAGTTGTTACATATACAACTGAGTCAGTTGTATATTTATTTATTATTAACATAATATTTATTATGTTTTAATAAAGATTAAGAGGATTAAATCAGTGATTTCAAATAAATGATTTAAAGTCTTACATGATATTGTTTCACTTCACTAACTGATTAATTCTTCAGAACATGTTTCAAGAACATTCACTCTCATCTTCAAGTGTTTCTGAACACTTCAGAAATTTAAGATATAAACAAGTGGATAAATCAGCGGTTGCAGAGCACTTTTGGACTTACAATCATAACATTGCAGGAGAAGCCAAACTGTTAAGAGCTACCACCAATCCCAAGGATTTGGCAATATGGGAAAAGATTTATATTTTAAAAAATAAACATAGAGTGATGAATTTTGACATTCCACCAATGGACTTCCTGTTCCGTTATCTAATGGAACCACCAGATGCCACTACGTCACCTGCTAGAGTTAGTCAGTCCCCAGCTGAAGATGAGAGGGAATGCTCTTGAAACATGTTCTGAAGAATTAATCAGTTAGTGAAGTTTTAGTGTCACCTAATACTGACTCAGTTGTATAAATATGCTGAGAGGATGTTATGTAAAATAATTATCTTAAGTGCAGTAGCTGTTTCAACATTTCTTAGACTTCAGCAGTCAATTTGAATGCCTATTTTGAATTCAGACATGCTGACTGCAATGTGTGCTATTATTAAGTACCAAGCAAGTCATAATATATTACGTAAATGATTTGCAGTTCATGTGTTTCAACTATGATGTATTCAACTTCAACTATATCTATCTTACTTCCAGTACATGTTTAATGATGGTATTCATTGATAATAAATGTAAATCTCTCTACTTTCAGCCCTTTTATACCAGGGGCCGAATTCAGCAGGGGAAGGGGCTGGGCCGGAGTCCAGTACATCACCAGAGCCGTCTCCTCTCCCCAACAGGAGAAACCTGGCTCGTCGACACCGGCACAACGTCAGGTAAAAAGTAAGCTCATTTTCTCATAGAACAGTGTAATTAACTGTGATAATCACATATCATGGGGATTCAGCTGAACTTCATAGCCACATCTACATTTTCATTTAACTCATAAGATTCCCACCCATTCACATTTTTTCACTAACTGTGACCATTACAGTTTATGCTCATGTGTTTTAACCACATAAAAACTGAATTTATTATTACTCTTTGGCTGTTATAAATGCTTTACCAGTATACTAAATTGATGAGCCTGTAAATTGTCCTTGCTCAGTAGGAGCCAATGTGGTAAGTGTAACCACAAAGTTGTTCAGTATATAAATTAATAAATTAATTCACCCTTCTTAAAGCTATCCATACAAATATCTGGTAGCTACTAGATCTAAATCAATGCAACAGGAACTTTGGATTATAAGATTCATATAGTTCAAGACTTCAACCCACAGACATTTCTTCTCTCTTTTTCACCAACTTGAAGGTCTTAATATAATATAAAAAAACCAACTATTATGCTTTAAAATAACAAGCTTTTGGCATACCTTAGCATGAACATTATATTTTCTTTATTAAATATATGGCCTTCTTTGGAGGATGAACAAACTGAAATTATGCAGATCTACCATCCATTAAGTATGGAGATCTACTTAACTTTGTGAGCCCCAATATTTTTTTCCTTTACATCAATTGAAAAGTGCAGTTTTAATTAAAAAAAAAAAAAAAAAAAAAGGGGTCTGGAAAAATGCTGCAAGATATCACATTTTAAGGAAACTTGCAGAATTTTCCTTGTACACTTTAAGTACATGAACAATCACAGATATTTACAGCATTAGTCTGACCTTGGAGCAATTTTATAATATTTTAGCTCTTTTCTCAATGATCCTGTAAATGAATATGATGTGCTATGATGAAATGCTCTGCATATTATATAATAATCTCAAAAATGATATCCCATATAATTTAGTTTTTTTTTGGCAATAAACAACAACTTGTTTCTCATTACTCTTTCATTACATTCATCTAAGCATAAGATTTTAGTTGTTGTGAATCTTATTATATTTAAAAACAATAGGTAGTTATAATAATTGATATCATTGTATGATTCAATTGAACTACACACACTTAAAGCTTTGCTTACTTTTCATAAATATATGGAACCGGTTTCGAGAACATTTAGTTCCCATCTTCAGCCAGTCTAAAGTTCAACAAATGATCCGACAGTTGAACTTTAGCCTGGCTGAAGATGGGAACTAAATGTTCTCGAAACCGGTTCCATATATTTATGAAAAGTAAGTGAAGCTTTAAGAGTGTGTAGTTCAACTGAATCATACAATGATATTGATTAATATGATTGGCTTCACTGTGCAAGTTCCAATATACATTTAAGCTAGTTATAATTTCAGAAACAAAAACATTTCACTGAAGGGAATAAAATTGAATTTTCATCAACATAGAAATACTCCCATGTACTGAAATAAATAATGCTCAGATGGTACAATATCTGTAGTGTACATATAATCAATGAATGAATTGATGCAGTCTAAGGCTTGAATAATATGTGTGCTTGATGATTCATACTGTTGGCGGATATGTGATCTTTGACTTGAACAGAACTAGGTAACAGCACTTGAAAACTTGTTTGGTTCCATTGCTCATTGTAGAGTTTAGCATTAGCTACTCTGCCACATTTCTGGTAAATTTTTATGACAAAGAAATTACTATTATTTTGGGCTAATATGTAACAAAAAGCCCAATATTGCAGTTAATTTAAATAATCATCTAATAAATAACATCCTATAATTTCTGTGCCAATGATCTCAATGCCCCAAGTCATTTTTATGATGTTTTTATCCAGTTAAATTTAATATTTAAAATATGTAAAACACTAGCTTTATTTACTTCAGAATAACTTACTATTTAACTTGTACCAGCTGGTGACCTACAGTTAAGATAGCTATTCAGTGGCTGCTCTATGAAACCAGTTTGAAAAGTTCTCAAACTTATACATAAATGATGATGGTAGTATCAAATTGGATATTTAAGTATGATCCCTTAGATGGCATAGTGTGAAATTTTGAACATGCAGTTTTATATGTGTGGTTGCTATTGTTGAGAAAAATAAATAAGGTGAAGTGTTTTCCAAAATATAGATAACATTTAATGTCATGCAGTGATAAAATACTTTCTTTTAAAAAGTTGAGTGCAACCAATAAAAAAGTAGTTGGATTGCACTTTGAAAGACTCTTCATCATTGTTTTCTGCAGTGAAAAAATGGGCTTCTGAATTTAAACAAGGTCATTCTCTCATGTTTGATTATATTATGAAAGTTCAGGGTGTTCGGTAACTAACAACTGAAGGAAACATCTCAAAAACCTACAATGCCACATTAAATGCTGGATGAGTGAAGGTATGTGAGCTTGCTCATATTGCAAAGATGTCAACACCTTGGAACACTTTGCACAAATGTTTGTATGTGAAAAAGCTCTCAGCAAAATGGGTGCCAACTTTATTAATGGTTGATAGGTGCATCCAAATTAACTTTTCTCTAAAGTGCTTAGGTATGTTTAAATGGAATTCAACCAAGTTTCTATGACATTACTTCACTGTTGATGAAACATCAATTCACCATTACAAGCCAGAGAAAGCAGCAGCAGTCCAAATAATGGGTGCAATAGGATAAAAGTGCTCTAAAGGAGGTAAAATGTGTTTCATAAGCAGTAAAGGTGATGACCAGTGTTTTCTGGGATGCTCAGGGTTTGTGCTCACAGACCATCAAGAAAAAGGTTAAGCTATCTGTGGAAAGTATAATGCAATATTGCTGCAGCAATTGAAAGATGCTGTCAATTCACATTTGACAGAAAAGAATGCATTTCCACCACATAAATGCACCTATGCACTCTTATTCAATTGCATTCACAAGGTTGCATGAAATGTAATTTGAATTGCTACTACATACACCAGCTCACCAGCTTTAAATCCCTGAAACATTTTTCTTTTTGAAGAAAAAGCTTGCTGGTCAAAGATTTACCTTAAATATGAAGATAATTGCTCAGCAACACTTATTTTGCAGAGTTAGCAAAATTGTATTGTACTGAAAGTGTGTTGTTGGTTTATGTGTATTAAGGTGACTGCTGATTAAAATAAAAAATGGGTAAAAATTTTTGTATTTTCTTTCTCAGGCCAAGAACTTTCTGAAAACCCTCATAATTTACACTTCATAGATTCCAACTTCCTATTGTCTTAAGTACGTAATGCTTGCTATTTGTTAATTGTGGCAAGGTTAGGACTTTATTCTTGATGCATGTTTTCTGTGTATGCCATAAATATTAAAGTGGTTTAGTCTTTGTTAAATACATGTATCCAATTATTTGACCTTGTGCTACTAATAGTTGGCACTCAATATTTTATTTCCTCTTTCTTTCCCCACCTTTAAGGAAGGCCTTCTTATGACATAGTCTTCTTTGCAAGGCATAAATTATGCTAGCTGTGAATATAATATTTTTACTATTATTTGTAAAGCACATGAAAAAATAATATATTTTGATGTACCTAATTAAAATGTGTTACATTTATTTAGTTATATGTTGTATTAAATCTAAAGTTCCTCCTCCTGTGATAATAATGTGTGTTTATGTCCACTTATGGAAAACATTTAGGTTTACATTGTTAAGTTACTCACTCAGCATTAACCATTAAACATTCCCTACATGTATCACCTGTGCTGCCTATGTAATTCATTGATTATATTGCAATATTGGCAATATTCAGTAGTAATTCTTTTTATGTAGTTATCAGCTTATTCTAAAACCACTATGACTGAGTATATTTTCAAACATCATATCATGTTAATTAATAATGAGCATTTGTTTCCGCTTCATATTAAATCATAAAAATGCATATGTGTAAAAATTCCCTATTTATTTTCTAATTGGATTAAAATTTAAATTCAAAGCATTTTACTTAGCTTATTGTTCATAATGTAATAATAAATCTCTGCTACATCTCTTCCCATTTACATGGAACAATTTTACAATATCATACCATGCTACTTATATATATATATATAGTCTGCAACATACTAGCCAGTTACTAGCAATATAGGGAATATTAAGTACTACTAATATCTTAATATAAAAAATGTAGTTTCAAATAAATAATATTAAAAATTTTTTTAATCCTACACAAAAATTTAATATTTTTTGCAGTTATGTCAGCTTTACAGTTCAACAGTGACTTTTTAAGTGTACATGATCAGAGTATGTACTTATTAAATTTGGAATTTGATTCTTAAGGTAAGAATCAGACAATTCTTCTTCTTATTTCAAGTTTAAGTCCAGTGAATGCCCTGTTGCAGCTGCAGCAAATTGTTGTTACCAATTTTTCTTAGGTAGGCCTAAACTCAGTTTTCCTGAAGGGATATCTTTAATATTTGTTGGATCAAATTGTTGTTACCAGTTTTTCTTAGGGTGGCCTAAACTCATTTTTCCTGAAGGGATATCATTTAATATTTGTTGGAGTAATCTATTCTTACTCATTCTTAAAATTTTTTGTAGCTAGTTACGTCTGTATTTAATAATGGTGTCATTTATCTTGGTAACCTTTAATCAGTTCTTATTTCTTCATTCAGAATCCTGTCACTCCTTGTTACATGCAACATAGGTCCTAAAAAATACATTTCTGCAGCCTTGAATATACTTATGTCTTTTATAGTTAGGATCCAATTTTTTCCATACAGTTAAGTTTTTATGGATATTATTTTATAGAGTTTTGTTTGTATATTCATTCTTTCTAAGTCCTTTTAATAGAGTCATGCACATTGATGAATCTTTCTGGTGTATTACTGACATATTTTGCAATTATATTGGATGTAGCAACCCAGAAACTTGAAAGTATTAAATTATTTGGTTGATTGTTTTTTTAATATTTTTTTAATCAAAATATCCATTTTCTTAGAAAAGCTATTACTTTAGTTGATTGTAAACATTTTAAAAATTAAAATATTTTACAATCCTGTTAAGCTCATGGAAGTCTTTTTGGTGTGCGTGTGTTTTCTTTCTTTCTCTTTTTTTTTTCCCCTCCTTTTTTTAACATCTTTATTTATTGCATGATCCATTACTATAATAATTAAGTAATACTACATGCATTGCTATTATTTCACTGTTACATGTTATCCTTAATATTATTTCTTTACAATGTTATATTTTTATTCTAACCTAATCGTCATATCTTGAAGATTGCTGTGTGTGTGTTCTTCATTTTCATAAATAAGAAATATTAGCAAATAGTACAATTTTATAAAATTATTCTCATAAAAGTCAATAGGAATATTTAAGGAGATCAGCCATTGCTTCCAAATGGTTACATATCTTTGACATATGTGGTATGCCCCCATCATTCATAATTTTCCATAATTTGTGTCTATATAGCCAATCTAAATCATTTATGTAATCAATAAACGAAGTATGTAATTCATTGTTAAATTCTCTGTTTTTCTATAAGCTGTTAAAGTGCAATGCTTCTATCTGTACAGGATATTCCCATTTTGAACTTTGACTGCTATTCCTGGAAGATATGTTCAGTTATTTTCTGTAATCTATTTGTTAAAAATTTTAATATGTTTTATATCCTTCATCTTAAATTAAGGATTTAGTCTAATGCTCCTATAATTTTTACCTTTGCTTCTATTCCTTTCTTATAAGTAATAAAATTTTATCTTTTTTCTTTGTTTGCAGCAGAAGTTTAAGAAATTGAAAAATCTAATTTTTCTTTTCAAACACATTTTATTAGTTCCGTATTAATGTTTTCTATGCCTGGATTTTTCCTATTCCTAATTTTATCTAAAGATACTTAAAATCCTGAAAGTTGTTGCAGTCAATTTCATCCAAAGCATTGGTTTAAATTCTAATTGGGTAACTTTATGTAATATATCTTCATCAATGTGTATTGTTATTTTGGAATATTCCTTCCTTCCTGTAGTGCAACAGCCCTTGAAGGGCCTAGACCTGCCATAGCAATTGCTGCATTTTCTATCTCCATCATATGACCTATTTACAGAGGACAGTTTTTTGATTGATTCAGTATATTTATGGCCACTGTTTAACATCTCTGGTCATCAGCAACCCATTCAATTAAGGGCTTGAAACAGCCTACAAATTTTGCTTAGAGGCATCTTCTTTCAGGCTTGAGGTTCCTTTTTATGCCATAAATCCACAACATGGATTCACAACTTTACTTCCTTCAAAAGGAAGCCATACTTAGGATTTTTATGCCCAAAAAAATCCATCAATCCTGGCCGGGTTTGAACCCGCGATCTTGGGTTTAGGAGGCAAGTATGGTTACCGCTACACCACCAAGACCAACTACAGAAGGCAGTGTGATCAGTACACTTGCATCCAGGCAGCTCATCATGAAGCTGTGTACCCTATTCCATACTTCTGTAACTGAGTTTCCAATTATACCAGGAATCAAACCTGGAACCTCCTAAGCACACCCAGCCATGGCCATGATATATTCCATCTTTTCTATATCTCTTATTAGCTGTATTTCTTTGTTCTTTATTTGGATGTTTTAAAATGTTATAAGTATATATTTGTCTCCAATGTAGGTAACTTCTTCATGCACATTAGTATATTTTATTTTGCAGCTTATAGACTTGTTTGTACAAGTATCAAGTACTGTCACAATTTCTTATAACTAATATGTTGTAAATATGTATGTAAAGAAATTAGTTATTAATAATCAATGTGATTTACACCATATAAGCACCCTTTGATTAAGTAATTTTAACTCCCTATTAAATATTCTTAGATTTATATATTTTATTTGCCATTTGTTATACAAAATAGTTCCTATAACATTTGCATTCATAGCACATTTAGTCTTTTTAAATCTATATGTATGTTAAGTCATTTTTACTTCTAGTAGTGAGATTATGATTATGTATGTCAATATTTTAGGATAAGCTAAAAATGAAAAATTTCCCTGCAACAACACTGCAACAAATTAAATGATTGAACATAAATTATTGTTTACAAAATAATTGCTATAAAATTTTAAATTCCGCATTATACCTTGGGTAATTTTTATATATTTTTTTGCAACTTAATCTATTCATATATATGTTTCATGCACGGCTCCAACGTTCTATACTTTACAACATATATGAATGAGATATGCTGTAATACAAAAGTTTCATAATATTCATATTTTCAAATGTTTAAAATATCTTAGTAGGTATATTTTTTAATTTATTATATTGCAAAGTTATTTGATATACAGAATGTAATGAAAAGCTATATCAAAACTTTAGGGAAATATTCCTTGCATATAGAGGGTGCACATTTGTTATATGGCCATGGATCCAGAAATGCTTTATTTCCTTGTTCCAGCCCTTGGTCTACAGCTCTGCTTACATGGTGTGATGTGCAAGATAGAATGCTAGCATAGCTATCCTGTGGCAATAATTCCACAATTGAACAGTTGCTTAATACATACAGTAGATAAACATTCACTTTTACATCTGGTTAAAAGGGGTAAAGTTGTTTTAACTACTCTTAGTTCCTAGGTTCAGCATTGTTGCGGTCTTTTGTACCATATAGTCTGCTTGTTACGCTACTCACTTCATAGCTTGATGCAGCACCAAGCACGTAGTGTCAATTTTGTGTGTTTACAGACCTCATTCCAGGTACAATAAAATGAAGTACTCAAATGTGGAGTTGGCAGATGCTCATATTTGTGCATTAGCTGAAGGTGTAGAGAATCTTAATGTTCATATTCTGCAAGGCTGCCAGATAATACAAGATACTCCAGGGATACATTAGTGCAACAGAAGTTCATGTGACAGCAGGTTGATGGATGTATCCATGCTAACAGAGTTCATTTTGAACATTTTATGTGATTTTCTGTTCCCCACATTTCTGTTTTTAAATATTCTGCTATGTGGTACAGGTGTAGAAAAAGGGCTCCAACAAGAAAATAAAGCAATTCTAAATCCATGTTCGTTTTATATTTTTTTTTATCCTGTATAAGTGAGAAATATTTCCCCAAAGTTTTGACATCCTTTTTGTCAAAGAAATTTAGATATTTATCCATCCAAATTGCAAAAATGTCTGATCATTTATTTCTTCAACATATCTATTTTTAATTTTAAAATTAATTTTGTCACATTAATTTCTTCTGATTAGCCCAAATTTAATTAAATTAGCTCTTTTCTGTGTTACATTTGAGACTGTTGTTTTCAAAGTAATTTATCAATTATTTATTTTCTAAGTGCATGTTTTTTGATTAAGTAATTCATGTTAATCCTTCAATAATTAGCTATCATGTCATCAGCAAAAGAAATGACAATTTTGTTTTCAGGACAAGGCATGTCATTAACATCTTTATTTCAGATACAGTGAAATCTGTTCTAGACAGAACTCACTTTGTCCCAAATTTTTTTTCTGCCCTGAACAGGTTTCTGTTTTATTAAGGTATAAAGAAAAATTAACCATTTCATCTTAAAAACAAAGACAGACAGTAAGACATTCTTTCAACATCTTGAGACTTACACATTTTTCCCCAAGCAAAGAGAGCAATTTTATAGGAAGCTCCTAAAATGAACCTTCCCATCCACATTGTATACATTGTTTGGTTGGAATTCCTCTAATAATGTTTTCAGTTTTCCCTACCACTCAGAAATAAGAAATCTATTAATGTCACTCACTTCCCCACACAAGAATATGTGCCTATCCATTGGAAGTTTTTAATTTCAGCTTATTTAGCTTTTTGCCAATTCAGGAGTTTGGATCTGCAAAATAGGTGTGAAAATAGGCATGTTCTTCTAATGGGCATGGAAAAGCCATTCCCATAGCAGATAATTTATTTCTTTATAGTCTGCTATTTTCTATTTTCTTTACATGTCATGATGCTTTCTTTATTTTTTCAAAGTGTCATAGACCAGAATTTTTCTAGAACATTAACATTACTTCTCTTGTATTCCATTTCTGTTTTTCCTTTAGCTCAATAATTTTCAACTTATCACTTAACAACAATACCACATTTTTACATGATATTGTTGATCATGAAAAGCATGACTGTGTTCTGCTTAACAACTCACAAGATGTACTATTGGTGCTATGTATGAAAATTCACTGAAAAGGTCTCTTCAACCTAGTCAATAGGGCAATAAAACTATTAACCAAAAACCCAATGCACCCTTGCCAATTGTTGCAAAAAATCCTGCCTTTTACAATAGTGACCCACTTGAAACTCACCTGTTTCAAAATATACTTTACTTCAAAGAATATATTGAAGAATATTTTTTCCATTACATGCCATGGCAGACTCTTTCCATAAATAAATTAAATAGTTTCCACTTTATTCAGGAGAAAATATGTAAAAATATGGTTTTCACCAGTACCAATAAAATTTACCAAAATGAATGGATCCCAGGATATTAAAGTTTTAGAATAGGCAGGTTTCACTGTATCTCATTCTTTCTTTTTTCTTTCTTATTTATTTTATTTATTTATTTTTTCTCTTAAATCAATCTTTGTCTACCCATCGGCTTCGAATTTAATTTTTGCTTCCAGCAAAAAACTATCTTTGTTGACATCACATTCCCTGTATACTCAAAACTAACAGGGATGGCTGACATTGCTAAGAGGCTTGTGAACAGAAATGAGATCTGCAGTTTGAATCTCACTAGGATGTCTTTTATGACTCAGGTTTTAATTTTTTTTTTCTCCCCAGTATTTACTCAGTCTTAATCAATGGTAAATGCTGGGGAACTACCCTAAATGTAGACCTGGAGCACATTCTTTCCTCCAAAAAATGAATTCTTTGCTAGTTTATTATTTTATCTAATGTATCACCATTTGATGCCACAATAATACAAATGGACATTAAACACCATTAAAAATAATGTATACTTGAACATCAAATATTTTATAGATTTAGTATTTGCTATAAAATAATGTATTACTGTTGATTGTCCTCTTGTTGCCCAATTATTTTAAATATACTTTTATGTTTATAAAATGTATTCATATTATGTAATTTATTAATAATTACAGAATTTTTATGAACTTGCCATTCTGATCAAATGTAGGTTCTTTGTTTGTAACAATTAGATTAGATTAGTGATTTCAATCTTGCTGAATATGACTATAATATAATCATAATCATTATTATAACTGTTTATCCATTGTTTTAGAGTTCTGTAAAATTCTTCCGATTCTTCCTTTTTTCCTTCTTCATGGGTATAACATACAATCATTGTGAGATATCCTCATTCTATGTTTATCCTTAGAGCTAATAAAAAATTGTTAGACCATGTATAACTATGTATTTCCTTTCCTCAATATTTTTAATTAGAAGGTTCACTCCAGATGTTGCTCATTTTCCATCGGAACTTCTCCATACAGTATAGTTATTCAGGCCACAAGTTCCTTTAATCTCTTCTTTGTCTTGGCAATAGTCACTATTGTGATGTTTCTATTTGATAATTTATTTTGTAGCTCTGGTATATCCCATATGTTCCAGGTTGCTATAATAATCCCTTCTTGTCAGTCCTGGTGGTGTAGTGGTTACCATACTTGCCTCCTAAACCCAAAATCGCGGGTTCGAACCCGGCCAGGACCGATGGATTTTTTGGGGCCTAAAAATCCTAAGTATGGCTTCCTTCAGAAGGGAAGTAAAGCCGTGGGTCCTGTGTCGTACATTTACGGCACAAAAAAAAACCTCAAGCCTGAAAGAGAAGCCTCTGAGCAAAATTTGTCAGCCGTTTCACGCCCTGAGTTGAATGGGATGCTGATGACCTGAGCTGTTAAAGAGCGTCCATAAATTTAAAAAAAAAAATCCCTTCTTTACTAATTTTTTTTCCTTAATACTTTTCCAAGGTTGATTCAAAATATTAGTCTGACAATTTATTGATGGTAATTATCTCCCTGATGGATTAACAGCCCCTAAAAAGTAAGGTTTGATTTTGGAATTTTTAGTTTTCCTTCCCCTTGCTGAGTTTCTTTTGGAATCTCATCAACACAAAGCATATCATATGGATGGGGCTCTTATCAGGTACTGCTCACCAGACCAGTGAAACTCAATATTAAAATATTTTTCACATAGAATAAAAATAGTTAATGGTAATCTCTTCTGAGTAGGATGTTTAAAACACTTTTTATGGTTTCACTTAAATGAGATTTACTCAGGACATGTGTTTCTTGGAACTATTGTCCACATCATCAGCTGTTAAATGACTCTTTTTTATTTACACATTCGAGTTTATTATAATAATTCTTATAGATATATTGCACTGTGTTCTTATCTTTATAAATAAGTCTTGAATTTTTCATTGCATCAGAATCACAATCATGGATACTCTCATTTTAAGGAGTTTAAAACATATAAGTTCACCATCATTTCAATTCTTTGCTCTTAATTACAATATAACCACTCCATTAAAGTCCCCATTTGAATATCTTCACTTTTTTTTTTTTTTTTTTTTTTTTTTTTTTTGCAGGCAGATAGATAGTCTGGCACTTTGAGTCCATCGAAACAAATTATAACATGAACATCAGATATACATATGTTATATCACTTTAAGCATGCTAGAGGTGATGTCACTAAAGATCAATATTGTTTTTAAACAGTGTGTATGTTGACAATAACATTGCATACAATGAATAAATTACTGCAGCTATTGGGGATAAAATTTGTTCCACATTGCAAGCTAGGTCTGATGTAGAATTCCTAGCTATAGTTTCAATTAATATTCCAGTTCCTTTTCAGGTGAATATATAGATGTCATTAGTTCTAATAATGATCATCCATGTTTTCAGGAGAAGAGACACCAGTCTCTCACTTGCTACATGTCTCGATCCCCCAACCGGTTTCTCAGATGGTCATGAGCTGAGTGAAGCTGAATGTGATATGGACACAATACGCAGACTGAAAAGATCAAATAAAGCAAATGAGGGACAGCGAGCAAGTCGAAGTCACTCCCGTGCTGGGCAGGATTACTCCCAACATCACAACTTCACAATAGCTGTGTGACAGAGATGTAAAGAGAAGATCCATTACTATGCTAAGTGATAGCAATGGCCTATTTGTTAATCTGAATAAAAGTGAAGTAAAATGCTAACCTTGCAGACTGTTTTGTGAGGTAGAAGAAACTATCTACCTCAAAGTGAATTTACTATTTGCAAACATACACAATCAAAACAAAAATGTACAGTAATAATGGTTGTGTGTGTATAATATATGTTTACCCTTGGACAACATGGTGCTGAGCAGTGACTGAAACTTTTAAATGTTTGTGTTTTATATTTCTCATAATGAGAAATCTCCTAAATAATGAGATAAAAGATATATGAGCAAAGAGAGTTGTTCACCTTAAGACATTTTACAAACTAAATAGTTTCCACTGAGCTTAACAAAACAAAAGAGAACTCTTAAAATATATTACTATCTGGTATTAAAATTTATTTGAAAAAAAAAATACTGGAAAACTGACTTACCTGTGTAGCACTTTCTCCCTGCCAAGTTAGAGCCAATGTCAGTATTCCTCTGCACCTAGTTCATTTAAAAACCTAAAATCATAATGAGGCAAAGGGTGCCACCCAACATCTTATTAACCTGTTACTTAATGAGTGATTAGGCAACCACTCATTAAATTAAACAAAAAATCTGGAAAGTATATAGCGGAAGAATGAAGAATAATAACTGATAGATGTGTTATAATGAAATGCAATTATATCACAAATAATTTAAAGTGGCAGCTTAAACTATAAAATTAAAAGAATTCTTGCAACAGTTTTGCATACTCGACCAGATTATGTGCCATTTCCGGAGAATCTTTAGTAATTTGCATCATACAAGAACTGCAAAATAATGCAATAAATTATCTGTTACAATTGAAATCAGAATGGGTATTGTGATTGATTTGGTTTATTTTCAGACACTCTTTAATATCTCAGATCATTATCATCCCATTTACTTTAGGCCATGAAATGGCCAATCAATTTTGCTCAGAGGCCTCTTTTTTTCAGACTTGAGGTTATTTTACATGCCATAAATCTACAACATGGGACCCATGGCTTTACTTCCCTTCTGAAGGAAACCATACTTAGGATTTTTATGCCCAAAAAAATCCATTGATCCTGGCTGGCATTGAACCCAGGATCTTGGGTTTAGGAGGCAATTATGGTTACTGCTATACCCCCAGGACCCACAGAGAGAATGGGTATAATTACAGATCTTGTAAAATCATGATTTTATTAGATAATTAACAGGACTGTCAGAAATTACAGTAAATGGATAAAATACAAAATAGAATAGGGGTTGAAAAGGATTCACCTAGCCTTATAGAATAATTGGGGAGCTGCCTAATGGAAAGGTGGCATCCTTTGATTTCAAAAACACACATGCATTTAAGCAGGTGGATAAATCAGCAGTAGCAGCTCACTTTTGGACCAAAAACCATGAAATAAAACCGAAAATTAAACTCCTGAAACATCTTCACAACCCATTGAAGTTATCCACTTGGGAAAAAATTTTTATATTAAAAAATAGAAAAAAACCTAATGAATTTAGAGTTTCCTCCTATGGATGAACTCTGCAATTTCCTACTTCAACCAACAGAGGCCACCACAGAAACATCCAGGTGTCCAGCCATCATTTTGAGTAAAGGCAGTTTGGTGAGCAACTGAAGATGCGAGAGATTCTCCCGAAATGTGTCTTACTTTTATGTAAGTAAATGGAGTTTAGTGTAAAAAAATGAATACCTATGTTTAGGATATGGATGAATTATTCTATCATTAACATTCCTCAAAATCCAGACACAGAAATTTACATAACTCTCATCATTGCATGATAGCAATTTCTGGACAACAATGATCTTCTATGGTTTCAATATTTATAGTTTGGTAGCTTAGCATGTTGAGCTTAGAGAAATCTTTGTTTTCCAAGAAAGGCATGGGTACAATTTTTTAAGAATATGTTCTTATCTCTTCCTAACTTCATGCATTTTCTCCTCGGTAAGCAAGCATCATTTTAGTGTTCACATTTTATAAAGAATAGAACCTGTTTCTCTAAATTGATTAAAATGTAGTCACATGATTTCTCTGTTTGGAGCAGGTACACCTGAAATGTTGTGAAAATGTTGATTGTAACTTCTTTACAAGAAAATATAATCACAAGTGAATCATACATAAAAATCTTTGTTTAATGTGTACATATTTAATGGCATTATCAAAAACACATAAAGCTAATGCAAACAATAAATGCTTAAACATTTTTCAATTAGATGCATACTCAGCACAAACTGCAATCTGATTGAATAGCCAGATAAAATGAAAGTAAAGTCAGAGTCACAATAGAGTTGCCTGCGTGCTGGACCCTTGTGTTTTGTGCTAACTGACCAACCAGGCTGAACATTAAAAACTCTGTAAGTTATATAAATATAGCTTACAGATATTTGTGTAGAAGACCACAAAAATTGCCCTGTAGTTTTTGATTCATGCTTATTCTGATGAAAAGTAAAAAAATTAATTATATCTGTTATAGTTCTAAAGACCAAGGTAAAAAAAACTAAAGGAATGTTTTATGCATAGTGTTATGATACATCCACTACTATGAGAGGTAATCTCTCTTTCAGAAATGTTTGTATGAACTCTCCTGCATCTAAGTAATATGGTAAGAACATTGAGTTTGATCATCAATACAGGGATTAAAAGAATGACCCAAAATCTAAAATGATAAATGTGTAATTTTAGAAATTACAAATACAGAGTATCCCATGAAAAATCCTGCTTAAACAAAATGCACATCGTTCTTATTGCATCAATTGTGTCAACTTCTGAACATCTATGAGTGAATATCTGTGACCACAGGAGGTGTAAGAATTACTGAGGCTTAGGTTTTTTTGTATGTTTATTGTTTATTGGTTGTATGCCACTTTTACTAAATCTTGTTACCACTCTGTGGAGGAACCCCCAACACCAGGAAATTTAGCAGCAATATCAAACATTTTGTGCACCATACACCAAAATGTAGAAAAGTAAGCTAATTTAAGCCATCTCCTGCACTTTCTGAATGCAACTACTATGCATGCAATCCTCCATTACTGTAGTTTTTTGTTGTAGAGAATACATCTTGCACAGCATGTCTGTGAACTCTTCCTTGTAGCATAAGCTGCTTCCTCATACCAACACAGACACTGAAATAGACATTACCTATGGGTTACAATAATACAGCTTCTTTCCTTTTCCTTATCCCTCTCTATCAGTATTCCTTTATTATCTGGCTCACCATGGCCTTGGCTGTATGCTAGAGGCTGGCTTGCCATGACTGGGCTAGTATTTTGTAGGCTACTCAGTACTGAATGAAGTGAAACCTTGATACATCATTTCCATCAACATAATTTTTCTCATTGACACTGTCCTCATTTCCCACATTTGTGTGGAGACAATAATGTAACTGATCATTAAATCTTGTAACTTTCACTTCCATAGTGAGCAAATATCTCCTTTATTGATGATATAAGGGTTTTATGCAATGATATATGGCCATCTTTTGAAGCACTTGTGGAAAAAAATCTAAGAAAAGATTCTGAAGTTCACAATCATATTATCTATCATAACCGATAAAAGTTCAATGACGTAAATATTTATTGCAGATAATCACCTTGATCAGTGGTAGGCGAGGCTCTTGTGAGAACATTTGGTAATTGTGACTGTAGAAGGGAAAGAAGACTATATATAATCTTTCTTTTTGCATAGAAATATAAGTTTTTTTTTTTTTTTGGAAAAGTTACAAAAATGTTTATAAATTAAATCCTTACTTGTTCTTTATCCTAGGCATTTAATGCTCTCCTACAGCTAATGTTTTCCCATATTTATCCTTTTTATTTCCATTGCCTTTAAAATGCATTAAGGTGTCAGTTCAATATACCAAATCTGCAGCTTCCTATATCCAGCTTCAGAGAATGCCAAAGAATAAATGGGAGCAGCAATAATTCAGCAAACATTTTCCTGGGTAAATAAAAGTGACAATTATGTGCCTTTAGAAACTCATTTGTTGTATTTAATAGTGAGTTATTCATTTATTTATAACCATTATACTCTCTTGTTTAATATAAACACAATAATACAGAGTACCTCTAGAGCTTAGACTGGGTATCAGGCCTGTGCCCACTGCACGTTTTTAGAGCACAGTTTTGAATTCTACTTGGTTCAGGCCTCTGATTAAGGATTTGAATTGTAGTTTTCCATAATTCAAAGGAAGTATTAGATCATTTTTGCATTTCTGATCTTCAGATTCATGTAGTATTTATTTTTTATTATTCATATAGTATTTATAGAACTAGAAGATACTAGATTTTCATACTCATCTGTTATAATACAGAAAATCTAAGAAATACAAACTATAATGACTACCTCAATACCTGACATTGAATCCTGAACAATCCAATTTATGGAAAATTCTACAAGCAAGAATCAGACCTAACTATGGGAAGCCCCTTGTCCTCCTCCTTGGCTAATCTACTTATGAGCAAATTTGAAACCCACATTAAAAAATCCTTTCTACATATATTCCAAACATAATACAGATACATTGGTGATATTTTAGCAATAAGAAATGAAAAACATATTAATGATGTCATAAAACTGCTTAACTTACAATAATCAAGGTTAGTATTTACATGTAAAAAGGAAACAGATAATGAACTACCATTTCTGGATCTCAAAATAATAAAAAACTGAATGTAAATTAGGAATTTGAAATACACACAAAGGGCACACATACAGACAACAACATAAAAGCCAAAGCTCGATTCCAAGCTCGATTATTTACTTGCAGTAAATAATATAATAGAGCATAGACTCATGAATTCATCTTTGGAAAAATAATACAAGCAGGAATACAACCAAATACAAAAAAATTACAGTGAATAGTGTATTTTGTAATTAATTGGTTTGAAAAAAGGTACAGAAGTTCAAGAAACTTAGATAGATATTAGGGGGATTTGATGGTGTTTAAAATCCTCCAGCACATCAGCCTTAGGCTTATTGTGCTACCCCATTGGGAGGGGTACCTTCATTTTTTACAAAAATCCATTCCTTGTACAAGTTGCAGTATTTTGTTTCCAATGTTTGCACCTTTTCCTAGATCTTCCCTGGTTATAGAGAGAACGAGTCTCTTTCTTTCTAGAATTGGACACTCAAACAGGATATGCCAGCCAGATTCCTTTTCCTGTTTGCACAATCTGCAAGTTGGTTCATCTTTATAGAAACCCACTTTTTGTAGATGTTTTCTGAAATGACCATGTTCAGTAATTAGCTCGGTTACTTTCCTCATTCCCCTTCTATCCAATTGGAGAAGGGATGAGGACAGATTCTTGCTAGGGCCTAGGATGAATTTCCTAGTTTGAGTCTGTCCAGGATAGGTTGACCACTTTAGTTAATCCTTAATCCCAAAACATGTTTTGATTGTAGTCTTAACAGTATAAGTATTGATTCTGACCACAGGTTCAGAGCCAAAATGGGTGTGTCAGCTCCCCTTTTTTCCAGCTATTCTGCCATTTTATTCCTATAAATGCCCTGATGCCTCAAAACCCACTGCAGTTCAAGCCTGTTGTAGGATGCCAGGGATAACAAGGCATTTTGACATTCCCATACTAGTTTAGATTGCACCTGGTCAGAGGAAAGTGCTTGTAGTGCACTTTGACTATTTGTGAGGATGAGAATTCATTTCTTTCAATAACCCTTCTCCATTTCTCTATAGGCACAGTTCAGGATGGCATAAACCTCTGCCTGAAAAACTGTACAATGTTTACCAAGGCTTGTACCGATATTAGTCCTTGGAAATCGGTAATATATTCCCACACCTGATTGTAGTCCTTTGCAGGATCCATCAGTATACTGTATAAGTTGATTACCTTCTTGTTTTGATCTATTTCCATGCAGTTGTCTCTAGACTCAAGAATAACCTAAATGGAGGGAAATACAGTACTGAGTACTCATTAGGTCTAACCCCATCCTCAGTTCTGGAATGTCCAGGAAATTTATGTAAAAATGGAAATGGAAGTATGTCCAGTTTCAGCAAAACTACTTCTCCAATTTCTTCTGTATACCAAATAATGAGCCATAAGCTGACCCTCTGCATATAAATAAATGTCCATGGGAGAGAGGCCTAACAGATTGGCATGCTTCTGAAGGACCCTGTAACATAAAATCATGCTAATCTCTGTAACTTGGTAAACTTAACTGCTATAGTAGTTTTTAAAGCTGTTTGCCACCAAACAATGGTGCCATAAGAAATCTGGCATCTTACTATGGCAACATAAAGTCAATGGTTAATGTGTGGTTTAAGGCCCCAGGTAGATCCAGTAATGCATCCGGTGGTTATAAGAGACCACATGGCCCTATGGAGAATATTATTAATATGATGTTCTAGGTTAGTTTCATATCTAGTTCAAGACCTAGATATTTGACTAACTTTGAACATTCCAGGGTTGAATTACCAAGTTTAAGAGTACCTAAGCCCAAAGGCTTAGATTCCTCCCGTTTGTAAATGGAATGACAATTGTTTTGCTAGGATTTATGGATAAACCTTCCTGCTTGTACCAGCTATGAATTTTCCTCAGCCTATTTTTCATCATGTCTGATACTGTCTTGGGAAATTTCCCAAAAATTATCAATGCTATGTCATCTGCATAGCCTTGTATGTAAAACCCTTCCTGGGTCACATCTTGGAGTAGACTATCCATCATGAGACTCCAAAGAAGAGGGTAAAGAATACCCCCATATGGGCAGCCCTTTGTGGCCACAATTCCTTTCATTTCCCCAAGAAGACTAGCAGTAATATTTCTGCTCTTAAGCATGGAGGTTATCCATATTTCTGAGCAGCCAGAACCATAGACTCATAAGAGGTGTTGTTGAAAGCACCCTCTATATCTAGGAAAGTCCCTAGGGCTATTTTTTTTCTTGCCATGGGGTCCTCTATTCTGCTGACAAGGATGTGTAATGCCATTATGCAAGACTTGAATGACTGATAGACATGTTGGTTTTAAAGGAGGGAAGTGTCGGACAGCACCCTCCTACAGATGTATCTTTCAATTAGTCTCTCCACAGTCCTTAAAAGAAATGATGCAAGATTGACTGGTCGATAGACTTTTGTCTTGGTGTAGTTTTTACAACCATGCCAAGGAATGAATACTACTCTAGTAGTTCTCCAGGACTGAGGAATATAGCTGAAGTCTATACTGGCTTGAACAAGGTTGCAGAGAAGAATAATGAGTGAGTCAGGTCATTTCCGCAGCAAGGCAGGAAAGATACCATTTCCGCCTGGCAATTTAAATGGTTCATTTGTTAACAGCCCATTTGACTCTTTGAATAGTGACAACTCTATGTGCAAATTCCCAGTACTTCTGTGATGCTCTTCATCTAGAGCTTTTGCAGTGGTCTGTGGATTTGTAGGTGTTGTCATCAAAGATGAACCCAGGGAAGTGTACCTTAAATAAGACTGAGTGTTTCTTCAGCTGAGCTTGTAAAACCTCCCGTAGGTTTGCATATTGTTCCTGCAGAGTTTATAGGTCTGAGGGCCAAAGCTCTGTGTAGTCTGGCAGCCTCTGACAAACTAGTTATTCTTTGACAGAAGGCTTGCAAACTTGTTCTTTTGGCCTTTAGTATGCCTTTATTATACTCGATGAGGGCTGTGTGATATGCCCCCTAGTCACCAGTTCTCACTCTGCCTCTCCTATATTCAAGGTCTTTGATCCACCATAATGCCTTCTTGAATTTTATCCATGATTGTATGGGGCAGTTATCATGATTGCAATCAAGTATGGCCTCTTGAATGAGAATGGCGATCTTGTCGATATCACCGAAGGATGTAATGCTATCAGTCAGCCTAATCGTACCTGAAAGATCCAGCTTATAGGAATCCCACCAGGCTCTCCTGGGATTCCAGTAGAGATAGATATTTTTTACTACATTGACATTAAATCATATATATATATATATATATATATATATATATATATGATCTGATAATGATGTTTTGTATAAGATTCTCCTTCGGTAATATGAGTAGAAATATGCTCTGTACTAAACGTAATGTCAATAACTTCTCTTTCTTATGTGATTAGCAAAGTAGGCTTGTTACCGGCATTAAGTATGGATAAATTACTGGAGAGCAGAAACTAAAATGTACTCACCCCTTTTGTTGATATCCTTGCTACTCCACTTTTCATGATGGGAGTTGGTGTCACACCCAAAGATGGTCTGGTCTGCTCTTTAAGTACAATGTGCAACCAATTGGTCCAGCTTCCTGGTGGGTGGATTACCGCCATTGAAGGGGAGATGGATCAAGCTTGGCAATAGGCCCTTCTTCCCTCCCCCTGTGTTGCAGTCAATTTTCACCATGATGACATCACTGGAACAGAATTCTAAAAGAGGTAAGCTTTGAATTCCTTTACAAACAGGGATACAACTTTTAGGTCTATTTCCCTTGCTGTGATGTATTAACTTACCTTTACAGTTGCCTAGTGCTGTGATTTGCCCATGTTAATCCAGAGATCTTATCAGGGCTAAATCTATTTCTTCTTTGTTGAATGTTCTACAGAAGGTAGCAAAAACCGCCTTCTTATATTGGAGGTTGATCTGGAGAAACTTTAGGTCCATTCTGGTTACAATCTCGATGTGCCTCTGCCGGGGCCCTTAGGATCTTTGACCCAGATCCCCTTGGAAGAGTTAATACCGTCAAGGGTTGAAATTGCAATAGCTGAGGGCTCACAGATATGGTCCTCAGAAGAGAATTATTGGTTTTCTGGGTGGTTTCCATAAAGCTAGGGAAAATAGTCTGCCCAGGCAAAGCACCACATACGTGGATAAGGCTAGATACTCCAGAAGGTCACCTGGTATTCCAGAGGCTCTGTTTATTGCACATCTTCCATGTACCTTGCAGTTCCTCGGCATGGGTCACATGATACCTTGAGGTTGGATTAATAATGAATAATGGCAGAATTGAATAAAAGATGAATGGTTGAATTGATGAGGTTGAGTTGCTTTTTAGGCTGGCCTCTCCTCACAGCCTGCCCAGCATGGGTGCCCCTATTGGTAGCAAACTACCACCAGTATACCCAGTTGATCTCAAGAGTCCTGCCACCAATGAAAAAGTCCTGCAACTCCTAGGCAGGGTCAAGAAACTTAAAGAGGATTCATTTTGTTGTATTTTACGTATCATCTTGAACTATAGGGCTTTCTCTTAAAAACTACCCCACATTTGCAGTGTATGATTCTCAATGGGTATGGGTAGGCGGGTTGCACTGCTCACTGCCAATGGGATTCAAAACTCATGGATGTGATATAGTTTTTAAGTGAAAGCCTGTACTCAAAAATATCAAAAGATCTTTAAGGAAGTTATTGCATTGGCACCAAGGAATAAAATTAACATCTTATAAACAACCAATAGTTACATAATATGTCACCAGAAAAGAAGTCGGGAGTCTGTCATAAATTACACAGACTGGAATAAAATATATATTGCTGTACTCTTTACTCAATGGAAAGAGCACTGCAGGGACATAAGGAACAAGCAAATAGAAAAATCCACTGTGGCAGCTCATTACTGAATGGGGAATCATTATTTGAAAAAAAGAGTATAGTAGAAGACCATACAAAACAAAACATGTGGGAAAAAAATTATACTCAAAAATTAAAAAATCAGCTAATGAAAATGATATCTTGGGAAGAAAACACTAATTTCAGGTTCAGATGCTCGCTAGAGTTTAACAGTACTTTTCCCAAGGGTTATGACAATCCTTCCAGCAGTTGACAAGTAGCTGATGGGGACAGTGGTTCACTAAACATATTCTAATGAAAAGTAAGTTAATGAGGCTGAAAGAGTGTTTAGTTTGGCTCACCACAACATTTTCATAGTTATATTTAATATTAGTTTATGGACAATTACATTTTTTCAAAGTTTACATATATTCTTCAGCACTAGTTGCTTTCTGCAAATGGACACTCAAACTAATACGTTTAGTATTATTTTCTAAAGTTTGGTACCTGTTAATTTTGTAATAATATATTCCAAAGAAGCATACCAAATGAAAGAAACAAATTTAAAAACTTTGTGTTGAATCTAATACAGTAAAACAACATATATATTCTTAATTAGCCACCGCCACGGGTGGCCGAGGTCGTTAAGGCACGGACTCGTGAGCGGGAGGTCTGCGGTTCGAATCCCGCCAGGACCGTCCTCCCTGACTGGGGTTTTTTCCAGGTTTTCCTCAGTCTTCATAACTGGCAAATGCCGGGGAGGTACCTAAACTTAGGCCTGGAACGCTTCCTTCCTTAAAAAAAAAAAATCCTTTCCCAATATATCATTTCATCTCATATATCATCAGTGTCCACCGCCTGTGGTGCCTCAGTAGTAAAAACGGGCGTTAAACACTACTAAATAAATTCTTAATTAGCTGATGAGTCAATGTAATACTCTTATGCACCTCTTACCATTAAATTATTCAGAACATGTTTCATAGGCCATTGCCAGTATTCAACTGTGACTCAACTGCTGGATTCCTTGATGGTTGGATGGAATTGGTATAGCTTTCATGGACATTTTATGAACTTTTGAATTAGTTTGTCTTCTGTTGGAATCTCAAAATTCATAACCTTATGTTCATATTTTCTTATAAAACCTTTTTCCATATCCCCAGCTTCAAAGGTCTAATCTATGAATTTCAGTTATTTGATTTCCATTTCTCTATCATATTACTCTCCAAAATTGATGCACAACTGTTGATTTTTCTATCTGATTGTACTTGATGTTTCTCCAGTTCTCCTTTAACCGAATTCCAATGCTTCTTTTTGATTTGCCGACATACATTTTGTTCTGTTCCAAGCAATTGATTTTATGGATTGCTGGTTTCTTTTTATTAGGTTTTCTGCCATTATCAAAGCAGATGAGCTGATTATTTAGACTGAATTTGTTCACTTGGAACAAAAAAATACCAAACTCTCCTGAGTATTTTCTGGAATTTTTGATGGCCCAAGGTCGATAAGTAAATTTCCTTTGAATATAACATTTAATTTTGTGGCGGAACCAATACAGTGAAGTGACTATTATGTTCTTAATTACCTAGTGAGTCGATTTAATAATCTTATACTCCACTTACTGTTGAATTATGCAAAACTAGTTTCGCAGGCTTTTGCCTGCATTCTCAGTTGCAAGTCAACTGTCGGCTTCGTTGTTGGTTGGCTGGAGGATTTGGTATGGCTCTCGTGGACATTTTATGAACTTCTGGATTAATTTACCTTCTGTTGGAATCTCAAAGTTCATAACCTTCTCCTCATATTTTTTTATATAAATTTTTTCCCATTTTTCCCAGCTCAATGGGTCGATTTACGAATTTCAATAATTTCACTCCCATTTCTATATCATGTTTATCTCTCCAAAAATGATGTGCAACTGCTGATTTCTCTACCTGATTGTACCTTATGTTTCTCCAGTGTTCCTTCAGCCTGATTCCTATGCTTCTTTTTGTTTTTCCAATATATACTTTGTTACATTCTGAACAGTTGATTTTGTATATTCCTGGCTTCCTTTCCTCTGGTATTCTATCAATATCACCAGAATTGAGCAGATTTTTAGGCTAAACTTGTTCACTGGTGACAAAGTAATCCCAAACTCTCTGAGTATATTCTGGAATTTTTTGGTAACCAAAGGATGATAAGTGAATTTCATGTGGATGGTGGATTCTTTTATTACTGTCAATGTTGTAACCTGCTTTAACCTCTTCTTTTGTTTGAATTTCTTGATTTTCTTATCTACAATTTCTTGGTCATATCCATTGAATTTTGCTGTTTGTATAATATGATGGTATTCTCACATTCTCAAAGTGCGCCGAAATGGCCTATTATCAAAGCCAATCGACATCTGTTCCGTTCTTCAGCCATCTTTTCAGGGTGTGAGTTTCCATCCATCGACGCCGCGGTTCAGCATCTCGAAACGGCCATAATCAAAGCCACTAATCAGGCTATTCCCCGGTCGTCTTCCCACCCCAGACGCTTTCCGGTTCCTTGGTGGACCGACGAATGCCGGGATGCTTTGCGTGCACGCCGAGGTGCTTTGCGAGTATTTCGTCGCCACCCTACATTGGAGAATATGATTCAATATAAATAACTGCGCGCTAAATGCCGTCGAGTGATTAAGGATAGCAAAAAGGCGTCTTGGATTGCTTTCGCCTCCTCTTTTAACCGTACAACGCCTTCCTCTGCAGTTTGGGAAAAGCTGCGCCGCGTTGCAGGCAAACCCAGATTTACGCCTATATCCGGTCTAAAGGTACAACATCGTGTACTTGGTACTCCGATTGATATTACCAATGCGTTAGGGCGCACTTTCGCTGACGTTACGAGCTCTGACAACTACCCTCCTGCTTTTCCCATAATTAAACATTAGGTCAAGTCCAAGGGTTTCGTTTTTTCTTCCGACAACCAGGAGTGCTATAATGTCCCCTTTACAACCAGGGAATTGGAGCATGCCTTAACGAACTCTCGACACTGCGCACCCACCAGGGCCATATGGCATTCATGTTGCTATGCTGCAGCATTTGTCAGCGGAAGGCAAGACTTTTTTGCTCCAGGTTTTTAACTCTGTTTGGTGCAATGGAACATTTCCGAGCACTTGGCGAATACCGTCATACCCATTCCGAAACCTGGAAAGGACCCCCACCTTCGTTCCAGTTACCGTCCGATTTCCCTCACCAGCTGCGTCTGCAAGGTGATGGAACGCATGATTAATGGGCGGCTTACGTGGTGGTTAGAGTCGAGGAACTTATTAACGAACGATCAGTGCGGTTTTCGACGTCATCGTTCCTCGGTCGACCATCTTGTGTCTCTAGCCATCCACATAATTGACGGTTTTGTACGTAAGTGCCAAACGATTACCGTATTCTTTTATCTGGAGAAAGCGTATGATACTTTTTGGAGAAGCGGTATCCTTCGAACGCTTCACGATTGGCATACACGTTGGCGTATGTCTGTTTTTATTCAGGAGTTTATGAAAGACCGGTAATGTTCGCGTGGGATCAGTTTTATCATTTGTTTTTACTCAAGAGAACGGTGTACCTCAGGGTTCGGTACTTAGTTGCATACTGTTTGCCATCGCTATCAATTTCATCCATGAGTGCTTACTGCCAGGAATACAATCATCGTTGTTTGTGGACGATTTTGCCATCTTTCTTTCCTCTCGGAGAATTTGTCTTTTAGAACGCCGCCTCCAATGCTGTCTCGACCGCCTTTACGCTTGGAGTGTAAATCACGGGTTCCGTTTCTCCGCTGAGAAGACCGTCTGCATGAACTTCTGGCGCCGTAAGGAGTATCCTCCACCATCTCTACATCTAGGCCCAGACGCTCTTACTTTCGCAGACGAAGTTGGATTCCTTGGTTTGGTATTTGATAGAAAATTATGCTGGTCATCGCATATAGCACAACTCAGAGGCAAGTGTGAACTTTCTCTTTGTATTTTACGTGTTTTAAGTGGCACATCCTGGGGAGCTGACCGGACTGTTCTTTTACGTTTTTACCACTCTCTCACCCGGTCCAAACTGGATTATGGCTGTGTTGTTTATGGCTCTGCGCGACCTTCTGTTCTTAGTCGCTTTAACCCCGTTCATCACCGGGGTGTCCATTCTGCTGCTTATGGTTGTCGATTAGCTGTGCAACCGCGTCATCCCATGTATGAGCCGATTTTAATGTGTCTCTCACTCCATTTTATGCTGCTCAGTCTTTTAGTTCTAGACCTCCTGGGTTTCGTTTTCGGGAGCTGTCAAAGACTTTTGACATGGATTTACTTGCTTTTTTCCTAGCCGGGGAACTACTTCTCCTCCTTGGCTTTCAGCATAGGCCTCCGTTCATCTTGGGCTTACGTCCTGTCCTAAGTCTTCTACCGCAGCACCTGTTATTCGTTGTCATTTTAACGAGATCATCGCTTCTTTTACTGGATGTAATTTTATATATACCGACGACTCGAAATCTGACACAGGAGTAGGATGTGCCTTTGTTTTATAATGGAGCTAGTTTTATATTTGGTCTTAACGATGCGACATCTATTTTTTATGGTGGAGCTTTATGCTATTTATCCGGTATTTTATTTATTACTGAACCAGGGGCTGGGTAACAGTGTTATTTGTTCCGATCCTTTGAATGCCCTTTTATCTTTGAAACAGCTGTACAACTACCATCCTCTTGTACAGAAGATCCAGGGTGCAGTGTTTACGCTCCTGGACGCTGGCGTCAGGGTAACGCTGCTGTGGGTACCTGGACATGTGGAACTCCGAGGCTGCAGATGTCGCAGCTAAATCCGCCCTTTTAGACCCTGCTGAATATGAGCAACGTTTTTACTCGTGGGATTTTAAACATTCTTTACGCCGAGGCGTTCTCTTGCGCTAACGCTAGAAGTGGAATTTAATCCCTAGCAATAAGCTTTGAGAATGTAAATCCGCCCCTTTTAACTGGTCGATTTCTTCTCGCTCATTTCGTCGCGAAGAAGTAATTATAGCTCGTTTGAGGATTGGGCACTGCCGTTTTAGTCACCGTCACCTTTTTAATGGTCAACCAGCTCCAGCTTGCTCTCACTGTGACTACCCCTTTACAGTGCGTCACATTTTGCTTGAATGCTATCATCAAGCAGCGTTTAGACTTTCTCTGGGTTTGCCCTCCTCTATTGAGGACTTACTTGCAGATGATGAGGTTGCTGTTGAGCGAGTGTTCCGTTTTATCCGTGTTTGTGGTTTTTGGAGCTTGGTGTCAGGTTATATCAGTTTATTCATGACGGCATTTTTAGACGATTTTAAAACTGTTGTGTTTTCAGCTCTTGCTAATATGTTGTTGCCCTCCTCTTTTGAGGACTTACTTGCAGATGATGAGGTTGCTGTTGAGCGAGTGCTCCGTTTTTGTGGTTTTTGGAGCAAGGTGTGAGGTTATATCATTTTATTCATGGCAGCATTTTTAGACTATTTTAAGACTGTTGTGTTTTCAGCTCTTGCTGATATGCTGTTACCAGTCTTTTATTTATGTTGACCGTATTACCCTTGTTATTTGTTAGAGGGTGTAATTGTTACAACTCTAGACCGTTATAAGACTGTTTTGTTTTGAGCTGTTGCAGCTGTATTTTAATATCAGTCTTGTTTGTTGTTGACCATATTGCTCTTGTTCTTTGTTATGTGGTTTTTATGTTACATTTACAGACCATTATAAGACTGTTGTGTTTTCAGCTCTAGTAGCCTTGTTTTAATACCAGTCTTGTTTGTTTTTGATCATTTTACCCTTGTTATTTGTTTGGGTTTTTTTTATTGTTATTGCCCATTGTGCTTAATGCCCTTTTCTACATTGGATTTGGATGTAGATATTTTATTCTTGGTTCAGTTTTTAGTGTGTTTGGGCACTAATGATCTAAGTAGTTTTGCACCCTTTAAACAATGATCATCATCATTACTAACAATCAATTATAAAAATGCACCATCCTACTCACTATCAAAATGGCTTGTCCAGATATCTCAGAAATTTCTCTAGGTTTGACAGCTTAAGTATAAGCAATTCTATAGAACTGGTGGAGAAATTTAAACATATGATTCTCCAAGAGACTGGTCTTCTTGTGCCCTTTGATGTAAATTCACCCTTCACCAGCATACTAAAATGTGCATTCCAAACATCCCTTTGAAAATGGTTGCAGTCTCTGTAATTAAGCAACAAGGAGATTAAGATCCAGCTAACCAAAGTCTGCAACAGTCAGGTTCAATGATGAATTTCATAAACAAAAAGCTGGGTTAGCCATGGGAAATCCATTATCACCTTTTCTGACTGCTGTATATATGAATAATTTTTAATTGCACATCTCCAAATCATTCTTATACATTTATAAAGTCTGGCACAGATATGTTGTGGTAGTTAATAAGAAACACTTAGATAATGCTTTAAAATTGTTAAATCTACTAAATAGAGAAATTAAATTTTCATCTGAAACAGAACAAGACAACATAATTCCTTTCATTGATTTAAAGATTATAAGAACAGGCAATAACTTGAAATTTAGAATATACAAAAAGGATATGCATACCGACAACTACATAAAAGCATTTGGCTTTAATCCTACAGCAGCCAAACATGCAATCCTTAACATATTAGCACATAGACTCATTAACATACTTACTAGGAGTTTGAATACAATGAAGAATACTCACAGATAATACAAATGGCAAAAACCAATGGATACAACAAAAAATTATAGACAAAAAACAAAGAAATTCAAACAAGAAAAGAGATTAAAACAAATTACAACATTTACAGCAAGAAAAGAAACAACCATTCACAGAAAATTTAATTATCATTCTTGGGCCACCAAAAAATTCAAGAAAATTCTCAGAGAGTTCAGTATTACTTTGTCCCCAGTCAGTAAATTCAGCTAAATAATCTGCTCAACTCCAGTGATAATGAACAGAATCCCCAGGAATCTCTGCTCAAAATGCAACAAAATGTATGCTAACAAAACAAAAAGAAGCATTAGAATTAAGTCCAAGAACACAGGAGAAACATCAAGTACAATCAGATAGAAAAATCAGCAATTTCACATCACTTTTGGAGAGTAATATGATATAGAGATATAAATCAAATTATTAAAATTTGTAGGTAAGTCCTTTCAGGCTGAGAACATGGGAAAAATTTATAAATAAATATGAGAATAAGGTTATAAACTTTGAGATCCTAACAGAAGCCAAACTAATCTAAAGTTCATAAAATGTCCACAAGAGTGATACCAAGTCCATTCATCAACAAATCTGGCAGTTGACTCACAATGGCTGATGTGGGCCTATGGATCATGTTCTAAATAATTTAACTGTATGTGGAACGTAATAGTGTTAAATTGACTCACCAGCTAATTAAGAATACATGAAAATAATAAGCTATCACAAACTTCCACACATGCATACACATGTTGGGGCCAACCATCCAGACCTTGGATTTTTTCATGGTTTCCCCTGGCCACTTAGGCAAATGCTGTGATAGATCCTTTTTTTTTTTCCCCTCCCTCTCCAGAAATTATCCTTTTTATCAATTTCATTCCATTGGTTTTGTTACATAGTCGAAAGTGCCAGAACAAAGTAGGTTGGTACAGTATGATAGTGGCTTGTACTTTGGAAAAGTTTCTGCTCTGACATGTGGCATGCAAACAGTCCTTATCAGAGACTCAAGTTCTTTGTAGGGGGTTTCTGCTGCTGTTGGGATGTTCTATCTTCAAACAATGTTAGGGACCTTGTCTACATCCATGTTTCACCCTCCTTTGGATCTGGTTGCTCAGTGTCTCCCTCATCTCATTTCTTTCTCCAGATGGTGTTCCCACTTGGGTTATACGGACAAATGAATAACCCTTGAGCAAGGTGAAGTACCAAAACATCCTCTGCCCCTAACAATCCATTCTATTACCATTAGTATTACTAATCATAATAATATGCACAGTGGAAAACCTTTTTTTAGGTTTTACCATTTGTACCTTTGGAGTATTAATTTTTTATATATGTTAGCAATTATTGAAAGCAAACATTAATTTCAGTGTTCTGGCCATTTTGTTAAGCACTGCACTTTATTTTAAGTTTGAGTTATATACATTTTCAAGTATCTAGTATATTTAAATTCATAACAAAATAGATAAAACAGTTTGATTGAAATAGTATATAGCCATGCCTTTTAACATTTTTGTCAGTTGTCCTCTTTTCTTTTATCTACTAGTGGATTAAAGTTCATAAGTATGAGACATTTTTAAAAATATTATTGTATTTATGCTCAGTTATCCAAATATTTAAAACTGTAAGATTTCAAAATATGTGGTTCTAACTTCCAAAACTTCAGCAGTATGGAAGTTACATTTTCTCTTAATTAACAATGCATAAATGTGCTACAGTTCATTGGAACTTATGTTAACAGAATCATCATCATAATACTAGGTATAATACACACAAAACTATGAAGAGTTCTATGTTGAACTTTTAGATTAACAAAAATGAATTCAATCAGTTGTGATTGTTCAAAATATCAATTTATTAAATGAAAACTCGGTAGTTTAGCTTATCAATTTTATTAGTGAAATTCATATTGCTTTGAAGCCTTTTTAAAACATATCAGTGTACAAAATGTGTATAAAACTATATTTGTTAGAAGTAAATGTTGCAAAATTATCAAACTTTAGTTAAAACTAATTATTGCAATGCTGGTTTATAATTAAAACTGCTATTTTCATTAAAAATAGATATTGATACAGTCAATTGTAAAAATCATTATAAATCATGTTTCTAGCTGATGCTAATATAAATTTACAAACAATTTTTTATCTTTAGGAATCAAGTAATTGTAACAATAGAACTGCATTAATGTATTGAAGTTGTTAACACTAACTCCACTTACTTTTTTAAAACTTAGGACTAGTTTCGAGAGAGGTCCCTCCCATCATCGGCTGCTGTTGACTGAATGCCGTTGTTCAAAATGGGAGATGGACACCCGTTTGCTCCTGTGGTGGTATCTTGTGGTTCCAGTAGAAACTTGCTGAGTTCATCCAGTGGCGGAAAATCAAAATTCTATAAGTTCTTCTTATTTTTTAAAATGAAAATTCTCTCCCATGTGGATAGTTCTATTGCATTGTGAAGTTGTTTCAGTAATTTAATTTCTGGTTTTATTTCATGATTTTTGTTCCAAAAATGAGCTGCTATTGCCGATTTGTTTATCTGTTTCAATCTAATGTTCCTAAAGTGTTCTTTTCTTTGAATTTCTAAATTTCTTTTAATTTTTCCAATGTAGCTCTGTTCACAATCTGCACATTTAATCTCATATATTCCTGATTTTTTCTCTGTAGGGATGGTATCTTTCATTGTGCAATGTACTAAATTTTTTATATTATATTTGTTCTTTGGGGCTAACATTATTCTCTGTTCTTTGAATATCTTCCTAAATTTGTTGTGCTAAGTTGGGTGGTATGTGAAACTTTTGAATTTATATCTTTCTTTGGTGTTCTTAAGTGTGTAAACTTCCTTAATCGATTTTTGTCTTTTAGCTTTATTGATGATTTTTGTTGCTGATTTTTGTTACTGTTTTGGAACAAAAATCATGAAATAAAACCAGAAATTAAATTACGGAAACAATTTCACAACCCAATAGAACTATCCATATGGGAGAGAATTCTCATTTTAAAAAATAAGAAGAACTTAATGAATTTTGATTTTCTGCCACTGGATGAACTCAGCAAGTTTCTACTGGAACCACAAGATACCATCAAAGGAGCAAACGAGTGCCCATCCCCCGTTTTGAACAATGGCATTCAGTCAACAGCAGCCAATGATGGGAGGGACCTCTCCCGAAACTAGTCCTAAGTTTTAAAAAAGTAAGTGGAGTTAGTGTTAACAACTTCAACATATTAATGTAGGATATATTACCCCTCCATTGTCTACAGCTTCGTAAGTACAATTTTACTTAATTAAAGAATAGAACTGTTTTAATTATAATTTACTGATTACTGTTTGATCATAAAAGTGTTATAGTTTCAATAATAATGCAAAAACCATTAAATTTAAAAATGACACTATTTAACTGTAAAAATTATGATGAATAATAATAAATTTTAATTTTTATAGGTTAGAACTATTTTTGCTCAGGTGAAAAGGTTGTATAGCCCAACAGCACCTGGAGTTACAGAAGTATATGTTGTCTCTTGTACACTGGGCGAAGGCTGAAAGAGTTAATCACATTAGGTATTGTTATTTTTTTGACACTGCATGAATGTTTATACGTTACAAGAATAGAGTTAAATAAAAGAAAGAGAGAGACAAAAAGAAGAAGGATGGAAAGAAGGAAAATAGGTGTGTCCAGTAATTTTTATATTTATTTCATAAAAGCAGAATGTATATTGTGTGTAGAATGCTCATAGAATGGGCCATTGTTTTAGGGTACCATGAAGATATTATTTCAAGTACAAAATTTTATAACTTATAGCATTAAAATCAACAGAAAATAAAAAGCTTACAAAATAATGTATTAAGAGCATCATCACAAATGTTTGTTCATGATCATAATGTACTATCTGTTACTATTTAGAGATATAACCTGCAATAGAGAAGGCTAGGGCAAGTGTTATCCTTTTGTTGCAAAATTGCCTATTCCAGTTGTAGAAGTTGCAGTACAGAAAGTAGTGGTGATGGTTGTTTCCCTTTTTTGGAATTAGGATATTATTTCCTATTAGAATTAGCATATTATGCCAATGCTGTGAAAGTCCCAGAATCAATCCCAGCACCTTGATGGGGAATTTTTGGTAGACAATGAGGTAACTAAGCAGATTTTTTTTCAGAGTAATCTATGTTTACATGCAAAATATTCTGTCAACATCTCATCATCACCCTAATCCCCATCAGCATCTTCATTGTGCATCACAATAAAGTGCATAACTAGAAGATGAACTACATGACTAGTTATACTGCTGACACATGGAAACCAAGTATTATTAGCTAAATAGCATTAGCATTAGACTTTATCACCACTGCCAACATTTTGTTTTGTTCTCTAGTTATACTTACTGTTATAGCACCAAGTTATATGAGTATTTTAATTGGTTCAAACATGTAACATGGTAATATACAAGGGCATTTCAAAATGTAACAGCTAATTAACAATACATCATTAACCAAAAATCCCAGGTATTTCAAAATCCCGCAAAGGAAAGGTACATTCTTAGAGAAGGGATTAACACTGCTTCAAAAATAGCACAACTTCTTAATCAGAATTTGGCTTATACAAAAAGGCAGCACTCTTAGCTGTTTGTGAGGAGCAACAAGCATTATCACATTTTTATGGTCTGAGGATGTGAAATCTTATAAAATTCATAGAGAAAGGCTGCAAATCTGTGGAGATGCTTGCACTGGTGAGAAGAAGCTACATGTAGATAGATATGTTTAAAAATAGGTGAACATTAATCCACATTGAGCAACACTCTGGTCATCCCAGCACAGCTGTCACTTATAAGAATATGGGTCAGGTTGATGGCATTATTCATGAAAACAGCCACATTTCTTTAGATCTTCTGGCCAGTGGCCAGTGAATTGGATTTCAGTATCAGATGTGGACATGATTGTTGCAGAAGTTCTGAAGTGTCATGTTACAATGTATGCCTAAAATGCTGATGGCATGGTAAAACAATGAAAAAGAAAACTTTCTGGCATGTGTTATCTCAGGGAATGAAACTTGAGTGCATCACCACAAGACCAAAACCAAGAGGCAGTCTAAAGAATGGAGAATTTCAAGTCCTAACTCTCTGTTAGAAAGTTCATGTTTGTTCCATTCTGGGATATAATAAGACCAATTTTAGAGTCATATCAGGAAAACAGTGAATACTGTTCATTACAGCAAATGTTGGAGGAGAGCTGAAGTCAGCAATACAGAGCTATTAAACGGGGAATTTTACTTAAAGGATCCTTCTCCTTCATGAGTGTGCATGTCCTCATATGGCTGGCCACTGCAACTCTTCACACCATTCAGAGACTAAAAATTCAAATCTTACATAAAGCCCTAGTTTTGCTCCCTCAAATTATCTGTATTTGTGCTCATGAAGAATGCTTTAAGAAGATAAAATTTTGGGAGAGATGATGTGATCAAGGAAGTACTGAATTTCTGGCTGCCAGAACAACTGAATAAAATGTTGGTGCAATGGGTGATTATTTAGGAAAATAACAAATCATTTGTACCTCTAGTGGAATTGTATATTTAAAGATATTCAATTTTTTGCTACTTCTTGGAATGTCTAATACATGTATAAATAACAAATAAATGAACCAATGTCCCTACCTGGAAAGGATGGGCAGCATTGGTACTAAAGCATCTTGAAGCTGCATGAGTAGCCCACTGCTGATTGGGTGCAGCCTTTGGCCTGAAAAATAATTTATAATCCTGAAAGAATTTCACTCTTGCTAAAAACTAATACAATAAAATAGTTTCTGTGACATTCTTTTCTCTGCTTTTCAATTGACCAACTGTGCAGCAGTTAAAAACTTTATGGTGGAAACATGATCAAAGAGAACATATTATTCCATTTTTATTCTATCTTCACAAACAACTGAACTTAATGTACAGTAGGTACTTCTCTAAAGATCACAGTCATCATCTTCAGAATTTCTGAGTAATTACTGAAAACTTGATTTGTATTTAAGTGGTGATGTATGTGAAAGAGCAATCTTCTCTTTATGGTATGAGGCACTCAAGAAGTTATGCTGAACCACTGATGTAGCAGTGATACTTCTCAACCCATCTATGCATAATTTAGATATTCTGTAGTTATATTACATTTCCCATATACATACTTAAAGAAGTGTTAAGTATGTAAAAGCCGCTAGGGTGGTTGAGGTTATTAAGGCTCGGACTAGTGAGTGGGAGGTCTGGGGTTGAATCCTGCCAGGACCATCTTCCCTGACAGGTTTTTCTAGGTTTTCCTCAGCCCTCATAAATGGCAAATGCTGGGGAGGTACCCTAAACTTACTCCTGAAATGATTCCTTCTTTAAAAGTAAATCCTTTCCCAATCTCATGTATCATCAGTGTCCATCACCTGTGGTGCCTCTGTACTGGCGTTAAGCACCATTCACTCATTTTAAGTATGTAAGTGAATTTTAATGAAATTGAATATACTACACTATAGAGAAATCAATAAAAACAAGTTAACTAATAAAGGGAATAATAAGATACCTTACCATGAAAAGTTGAAAGGAACTTTAAAACCATAAAATCATTTTACACAAAAGTAAAAATATATGTTACAAAATTCCATATTTCATTAAACAAAAAAATAACCAATGACCTTTAATAAACTAAAAAGTTTCTTAAATTAAATGTCATATGTAAATGAAGAATTCTTTTCAGTGTAAATTTTACACCTCAGAGGGGATTAGGGGGTCATTTAATCAAATTGGAATATTTGGATTGAAGTATTAAGAATTAAAAACATTATAATATATTAATAATGTTATAAAGGTGTTACTAATTACATATTTGTTCATTAAATTTTTATTGGAGTTAATACCTTCTGTAATTACCAAAGACACTGATAATTTTTTTTAAGTTGTTCAATCATGCTAAAATTATCTCTGTAATATTTTGCTGTTTTATGCTCTTATGTTTTATTACTATTAGCATTATTTAATACATTATTATAAATATGTTATATTGTGCATTTTATATATTTTTTTACATTTTATTTTTAAATCTGACCTATGTGTGCATTAATGTATCAATTGGTGACATAGCAATGTCTAATACATTAAAATGAAACCAATTCAGATTGCCTGGGTGCAAAGACAAAGAAAAATACATTAAAACTGTTAGCATCTGAAATGAGACCCTTAGAGCAGATTATATTTATATTTATTCATCTGTCTCATCAATATACATTGATATGGAACACATCAGGTGTTCATCTAACTCTAAAAATAAAGCAAGTTTACAAAAATAGGAATAACAATTATATAAACTATAAATACAAAATTAGGAAGGATGTTCAACATTATTATGACATATATATGATACAGTATTTTCTAGGAGGTTACATAATAGATATGTCCCAAAGAAGTGGATATAGAAGGTGGAAGGAACTTGGTGATATAAATAAAGCCAGTAATAGATAAGCTTAATAACAGTAACCAAAATTTCTACATACCTTTTCCTGTATCTCTCATAGATTATAAGAAAATAAATATTTTATCTCAAAATGTATAGCAATTCTGCTTAATGTTTTGCAGTGGATAACTTATAAATTTAGAATGTACTAATTTCAGTATGTCTTATACTCTTGAAGCTATTAACAGTAAGTAGTAAAATAATAGTCATATACAGTTTGTTTGGTGACACTTGTACCAGGTAAGTGAAGTATGAGTTTCACCAAACCAACTCTATATCAATATTACTCAGCATGTGTTTGTGTGCATAATCTTGCAGTGAAAACAAGTTCATAACTACAGTTGCTCATTTTTTCAACCTTTATTAACATCAATGCTATGAACATTAGGCGCAATGATACAAAGTGTACTTTTGCAAACCCAAACCCAAACATAAAACTTTTCAGATTATTTTACATCAAAAGCTTAAAAATATTAATAAACAGAAAAAGACATTGATTGTTCTATTTCTGTTTATCTATTCATTACTATAATCATAATTTATAAATTCCAATGATTAACATGATATAAAAAACAGAATTTATTCTTCTTTTCTGGTTAAAAATGGCAATGGCAACGGTATTAGAACTTTTGTTCCATTTATATCCTGAAACCATCCCATAAAATTGTGGCACAAGTTCCCTTCCATCCAATATAAGTAACCCATAATATCTAATGATTGGAAGACAATATTCTGAAACAAATAGAACTATTTTAATCATTCAGAGAACATCAGTACTGATAGCTACTTAGCTGTGGGAACAGTCAGGAGGCTAATATAAAAATTCTTTACTCATTAACTTTCCTGAATTATAAGTTACCTCATGAAACTGTCTGTAAATTTAAAATATTCTCTTACCCCTTTTTAAAATTAAATGTATTGTTTTCTTCAAGAATTCTTTCTCTTGAATCCTTCTGTGACCTCTTGACTTTATCTGGTGGTTTTGCCCAGACAGCTTCTACTACAGATCCATCCAAAGCTCTACCTATAACAGTGCAGAAAAAAAGAACATCTAAAGCAAATGATTAGCAATATATATTATCATAATTTCAAGATTTTTTCAGTTTTTATGTTTGAAACATTTGATGATCTTGTAGTTTTTCACAGGATAATTTTCCTTCTCATTTGGAATAAAGAACCTCCCTCCTTTTACAAAATAATTTTCATTCTTTTACCAATTTCTTACCTTGAGCAAACTGGATTTGTAATTCATCCAACTTCCTAAATATCTTGCATAGCCTAACACTTTATATGTAAGTACACAAGAAAGGTTTTTTTTTTTTTTTTTTTTTTTTTTTTTTTTTTTTTTTTTGTAAACCTACAATACAGGATATAATGTTTCACTAGGGAAAAAGGGGCAAAATTCTTCTTTCATCTTTCAGTACAGATGGAAAAAACACCTATCCCTCAAAAACACCTATAATAACTAAATAACTAAATATGTATTTAGAAGATACTGGTAGTAAAGCACTTATATATTCAAAATTGCATGTAGGCAAATGTTGACATAAGCTTCATTTACAAGTTATTTAAAATTTAGAATATATTTCAGGAACCATTGTTCCCAGTCTCAGCTACTGACTAACTGCTTGGTAGGTTTAGGACTGTTCTTGTCAGGTCTGGACTGGTTCTGAACTTGTATTCTGTTGGTATCTATTGGCTGGATCAGGAATTTATTGAGTTTGTCCAAAGATGAAATGTCAAAAATAGTTAACGTATCCTAATTTTTTATAGTAAAAAATGTTATCCAAGAGGATGGTTCTACTGAAGTATATATTTACTTGAAAATATGACTTCTTGATAAATGAAGATAGCTTGATTAACCATCATATTATCTGTCCCTTGCAATTGAATCCTTGATGAAAGTCTAGCCCAAAGACCATGGCCAGAGACCATCCATGGAGGTATCTTTAGCACAAAATCACTCTGGGTATGCATTATTGTAATCATTATTACAATTGCCTGCAGTGAAACAGTCCAATTCTTGTTATTTAGTTTTTTGGCAAACATTTGACACTGTATGCCTTTTCATGAAGGTGAAAAGGCATGTATTAATTCATCAGAAAGAAGACAGAAAGCACTAATAACAGCATCATTCACTCAATGACAGGCATACATAGTAGCTCATTAAATTCATCTTCAATGATGATGGGGAGTAAGCAATCTACTTTGTTCCATCACTGGAACCAAATTCACTTCAGACCTATTGAAATGATTAAGGCAAGGACTGAGGATAATTAGAGCTCACATCCTCACTCACATTGCCATACTCCTTTTGTTTCTGACATGAATTGAAAAGTCAAAGTTAAGCAATGCAAGTTCTTGGCCTCAGAAAATTCATAACATTGATGTATAATTAAAAATTGTCACTCTTGATCAAAGAACATTGCCTAAATAGTAGATAGAGAAACTGCTCAGAAAATGGACACAAGTGGAACACTAATGTTTCAAGATCAAATTAGCTACAATGCATTTAAATTATTTCTACTTTTGCAACAATAGCATTCTAAACAATGCAATAACACATCACATTTTGACCATGAATGATTGTTGATTATTATAACAACATTGTTAGATTATTTCCAGCCCAGCAATATACTAACTGCAAACTTTTAAAGGGTCAAATTTACCCTCCTGCTGTTCTAAGTATACTACATAATATATTCACAACAAAATTTTTGCATTTTCTGATATATCTTGGTACTGAGGAATTAAGAAAAGTTATGAAATTTGGTGAATAAAAATTAAAACTGCATGAATTATTAAAAAATGAACTTAATTCTGGATCAATTTTGACCCCATCTGCCATTCTAATATTAATAAACATTTCAATGATATGTTTATACAAAGTGAAGAGGTACAAAAATATATATAAAGTCAGAGTAAACCAGAATTGAGTTTTGTTTTATAATATACCTACAGAAATGTGTGGATATAGCAGAACTACATTCCTTTCCTCCATTCTAGTGTTAAAGCAACCTTGAGTATATCTAACATCTGTAAAAATAAATTTAAGTTTAATGGAAATAAATTGGGTCCTGACACCTACTGATAGATTTGTTCGTTGAAGGCAAAGAAATTTTGCTGTGTGTAAGCTTATTAGTTCCATGCTATTATCTTATTTATGAATTTTTGAAAGTGATAAACATAAACCACAAAATTAAGCAAAAAAGTTATATTATTAATATATACTATATTAAAATTAAACTTGAAAGCATATAAGATCACTGTTGTCATGAATTGCAGACCTGATATTCAGGTTAATTTCTGTAATTTGATGTTATAGAATGATGATAGAGTAATTGACCCATGCTTAATATTCTTTACTGATGAAGCATTGTTTTACATGGTCAATATTTGCTGCAAAATAAGGGATACTGCAGTACAGAAAAACTTGATTTTATACACAAAACTCTTTCGCATGACAATAAAATGTGTATGGTGTGCAGTAATACATACAGAGTAATAGGGCCTATCTTTTTTAAGAATACCCTAAATGTAGAAAAATAATTTTTATTTTATTTATAGGAAAAGTTGAAATATTAAGCACATGGAACAAATCCCCACACATTAGAAGAACTGAAAAAAAAATATTAGACAAGAAATTGACTCAATTTCGGAAGATGAATTGATACATGTGAATGACAGTTTTCTACAAGATGCCGGAAATGTGTGGATATAGCTGAACAATGTTCCAAAATCTTCTGTCATGATTGATATGCATTTTCATAGTAATTTGATTTGTAATTGTGAGAACTTAAATCACCTTCACAGATATTACAGTCACTTTACTGGGAGTGACTGCTAACATGCCAGCTGCTGTGAAATGGGATACAAAAGCATGAAAGACCCAGTAGTATTACCACACTGTTACACCAAATACACCACATATTTTACTTTTATTAAGATTACAATATTTCTAAAATATATAAGAGCAATCAAAGTGTAATGCAATACATTTTTTTCTGAACAATTTAAACTTTATGTGCAATGACTTTAAGCCTTTGCACACTATCTCAATTGGTTTTTTCTTCATCTAGGTGGCTATGATTTGGTTTACATTCAAAATGGTCATTAAATAATACTCATTATAAACAAACAGTAGTAGGTAATTCATTTCATTTGACAGAAAATGTGACCATTTTCAGCATTCTGAGGCATTTAAAAAATATGCATGAAGTATAACTAAATTGTACTTACAAAGCTGTAGATAAAGGATTGTTAATATATCCTACAAGTTTTATTAAACATGTTCACATTAACTTTACTTACTTACACAATTAGGACATGTTTCAGGGGCAATTTCTCTCATCATTAGCTATAGACTGACTGCTCGATTTGGTGGCTGGATCCAAAGGTGTTATTGTGACAGTCTATGATGGTTTCAGTAGGAACTTGCTGAATTCATCAATGGGTGGAACATCAAAATTCATTAGGTTTTGTAGTTCTTTCAGCAGCATAGCCTCTGGTTTAATTCCATGATTTTTGGTCCAAAAGAGAGCTGCCACTCCTGATTTATCAACGTACTTAAAAATTAATATTCCTAAAGTGCTCCTTTCTCTAAATTTCCAAATTTCTCTTCATTTTCTCTATCACTTCTGATCACAATCTCCACACTTTATTTTGTAAATGCCTGATTTCTGTTTTCTTGGTATGGTATCTTTTACTGTGCTACCTAATAATACTTGATAATAAAAATTATCAACAAATTTAAAAGACAAAAATCTATAAAAGAGGTTTTCATACTGAAGAACATCAAAGAAAGATACAATTTCAAAAGTTTCACATACCATCCAATTTACCATAACTAATTCAATAAAGTAGATATTCAAAGAATGTGGCATAATGTTAGTCCCAAAGAACAAATATAATATCAAACATTTCTTAAGTAGCAGTAAAAGACACCAGAACTGAACAGAACAGAAATCAGAAATTTATAATATCAAATGTGCAGATTGTAATCAGAGATACATTGGAAAAATGAAGAGAAATACAGAACCTTGAAGAAAGGAAAATTTAGGAATATTCGCTATAAGCAAGTTGATAAATCAGCAGTGGCAGCTCACTTTTGAACCAAAAATCATGCAATTAAACCAGAGGCTAAGCTGCAGAAAGAACTTCACAACCCAATGGAGCTTTCCACTTTGGAAAGAATTTTCATCCTAAAAATAGGAAAAACCTAATGAATTTTGAAGTTCCACCATCAATGAACTCAGCAAGTTCTTATTCGAACCATAAGAGACCACATAGAAACACCATGGGATGCAGCCATCTAATTGAGCAGTCAATCGACAGCTGATGATGAGAGCAATTGGCCCAAAACATGTCCTAGAGTTGTGTAAGTAAGTGGAATTAGTGTAAACATATTTAATACAATCTTGTAGGTTATGTGTGGAGAGATTGTCATTTTGATAATAACATACTATTAATAATATTTTCATAATTAATTTTTTCTCCTTCATCTTTTAAAATGTATCAGTGAATAACAGTAGGGTCAGCTATTAGGAAAAATGACTTTCATCATAGTAAGAAGGCTGAAATAGTTTCGTTGATTATCCATGCTCTAGGCAGTTGTGCACTGCATTCACACCTGCAATAAGGGTATATGCCAACATCCTTATTTGAGATGATCAGTGACTAGGAACCAAAATCTCACACTTGATATCTTTTTTGGCACTGTCAACACAATTTTCTGCCAGTAAGAATGTGCAAATATTTGTGCTAATGGATCCTTTGAAGCCTATGTGTTGATCATAAAGAAGAGAAAACCATTATCTGGTTAGATTACTTGCTCATCAAGACTCAAGATGTTGATTGCTCTTTCCGCGTTATTATAAGGAGAGATAAAATTGGGATGCATCACTTTAAACTTTAGACCAAAAGACAATCCATGGATTAGCATCATAAAATCTCTCTCCAGAACAAGAAGTTCAAATATTGTACCATCAATGCAATTCAAAGTACAAGTTCAAGTTTGTACCCTCAATTGGTAAAGCCACGGCCAAATTTTTCTGGGACCATTAAGGGGTTATTTTTATCAATGAATTGCCTCATGATGAAACAACCCTGAAGTATATGTCAAAACTCTTCAGAATTTGAATAATCAGTTCTGGTGTTACTTTTGTTGATTTGGCTTATTTACCCATGGATCTCAAGCCATCCGTATTTCATTCAATGGCCAATAAATTTTGCTCATAGGCCTCTTCTTTTGTGCTTGAGGTTTTTCTTGGTGCCATATATCTATGACACAGGACCCATGGCTTTACTTCCCTTCTGAAGGAAGCTATACTTAGGATTTTTATGCCTGAAAAAATTCATTGACCCTGGCCAGGATTAACCCAGCAATCTTGGGTTTAGGAGGCAAGTACAGTTGCCATTACACCACCAGAACCAACAAGTTCTAGAGTATCTGTCCTCACAAGATGTGACCAAAGTAATTGTTTTTCAAGGTAACATGAAGCCACACACAAGTCTAGACAACTGCCATAGGTAGCCAATATCATTAAGGCACACAGACTTACAAGCAGGAAGTCAAGGTTTTGATTTCCAGCATGTCCATTCTCTCTGATTGAGTTTTTTCCACATTTTCCTCAGTCCTCATAAATGGCAAACGCTGGAAGGTATCTTAAATTTAATCTCGGAGCACTTTCTTTAAAAAAAATGATTCCCAATTTATAATTTCATTTCATCTATCATTAGTGTTTGCCACCATGATGCCTAAGCAATAAAAGCAAATATTAAACACTATTAAAAAGTCTAGGCAGCTGAGAAGAGATCACTAAATTTGGTGGACTCTCCTATAGCATTTTCTGATTTACTCTGTAAGATGCAAACCATGCAAAGAGATTTAACAATGACAAGAAAGTCAGAGCCAGAGTAAAAAGATGGCTGAGTGACAGTCCAGTAAAGTTATACTATATAGCACACAGATTCCTACATCTAAGTGGCAAAAAAATTTAGATTTGCAAGGAGATTATAATGAAATACATTGTATAGCTAAAAATGTGAGAAAAAAACCAGTGTATTTGAAACTGAAATAAAACTAACTATGGGGCCGGAAAAAAATGTATTGCATTATCTATTGAATTCCCTTCATAAACTCTTACACACCATTCCAATAATCAAGAGCTCTTCTTGCATCCTCTCTTGATTGGAAATGGATGAAAGCATAGTCCTTTTGCTTTTTTACCTTCACCACGCACATTTTTCCACCTGCAGATTTTATTATTTCTTGTTTTATAAAGTCTGGGGAAGTCTCAACCAGTAAATTCCTCATAAAAATTATTTTCACCTGTAATGAAAATTGACCTATTACAAGAAATCAATGTATAATTCCAAACAACATATTTTTATGATTTTTCTTTGTGTGCCAAAACATACTTGATAATATAAATTATAACAGGTGTTAACCATGTGGTGATAATGCATATTACTACTGTCATCACTGTTTTATTTGATTACAATTTTTCTCCATTTTTTCTATCATTGTTAAATTACTTGATAGTACATTTTTATACATTAACCACTCCATCAGTATTGTTTGGCATAGATATACCAAATTTAGCAAGTAGCATTTGAAGTTTGTTAACTGTTGTCTTTGTCATGAATAATCACATAATTAGAGAGTTTTATTATCATATCATTGCAAGTGTAAAGTAATTCCTGTTTATGATTATTTCAGCTATATCTAAATCTTGAAACAATACTCATCATGATACAAAGGGCCAAAGGAAACTATAGAAAGCAGAAGATGACGAAAGAGTGAGGGATGATGATCTCAAACTGGTTGTATAGCACATTGTCTCATTTCCTTTCATTTCATTGGTACTATTGCAAGGTTGAAAGTGCCAGAGCAATGTGAACTGGTGGAATGTGATGGTGGTTTGCACTATGAAAAGGTTTCTGCCTTGGCATGTGATATGTTTCTGAGGGACTCCACCGCCATCAGGGTGTTTTATCTAGATGCATGTTAAGGACTCCATTTATGCAGTTACCACCCTGTCAGCCTGGTGTCGCCCTCATCTCATCCCTTCCCCATGGAGTTGCCCTCATTGGGGGCATAGACTCAAAGGGCTAGCCTTGGGCAAGGCTCAAGTACTGAAAGTATTTTTCTCTACTCCAAATAATCCAATCTATGTGTAGCATGACTGTATTTAAGATCAAGAATGTTATGTAAGTAAGGACAGTGAAGCTTCTGAAGATATTTGAAATTACTTCCTCATTGGAAAACATGATGGTAAGCACAGCATGAGCTATTCCAGGATTCAGGAGTATTGCTGTTGATACCACAAACATTGGAATGTGTTTATTTTATGTTAAAGTTGATAAATGAACAAAAAACATGTTACATAATTGCTCAAGGGAAAGAAACACATGCCATACAGATGAAATAGAAGTAAGAGTAAGGACAGGAATTCAGTATTTTATTAGTGCTTGTCATATGAGAGTCAATCTGAAAGTCTTCAGAATGAAGGTAATAAAATTTTAAAAAATATGATCTGATCATTCCATTATTCAAAGTGTTCTCCATTACATTCTGTGTAACATATCATTTATTCAATACAGTTTTGTAAATGCTGAATGTCATGCTTCTTTGGTTAGGGTGCAAATACATTATTTGTATGCAGCCACTGCAGTTTCAGACCGCCTGTGGTGCCTCAGTAGTAAAAACGGGCATTAAACACTATTCAAAAAAAAAAAAAAAAAACTGCAGTTTCAGGTGAGTCAAGTTATTGACCATAGAGTATTCCTTTTATTTTAGGGAATAGAAAAAAGTCATGTTGGGTCAAATATGGACTGTATGGCAACATTTTACTTCTGACTCCTGCAAAAATTAAGTTGTTTCCAGTGCAGTGCAGACAGAGGCATTGTCAAGGTGCAACAGGGTTCCACGTAGACCAGTCTTAGAATGATTCATTCTTAGTACATTGAAAACTTTGGGCAAGCATTCTGTGGTGAATCATCTGGCAGTGACGGTTTTTTGTTCCTCAAATGGAACTGCCATAATGTGGATATTATCTGAGAAGAAAGAACAGATCATTTTCTTGCCAACATTTCTTGCTTGCTTCATTTTTGCTGGAGCATCAATTCCTGGGGAGACCCAAATTCATGATTGTCGCTTAGTTTCTGGATCATACTCATATATCATTCTGTCATATATCCAGCTTTTGTTATCTGTTATGTCGTTAAATATGTTTTTAATGATCCTTCATCAAATTTTCCAAACATTTTCTTTCACCATTCCACGTGTGCTTTTTTCTGTTCATCAATGATGTGGTGGAGATCTAACAACTGCAGAGCTTTCTGACATTATGGACTGTTTTCACTGCTGCTAATTCTATTAAGGGTTTCTTGAATCTGATGGAGCATGCTCAGACTTGCACATGTTGTGATCTAACCTTAAATCTAAAGCTAAGAAAATCTGCACACTGGCTTGTTACAACTCATTGTTGTCCATTCTCAAAACTTTCATAGTGACTCTCATATCAACAAGTTAAATGAAATATAAATAATTAAGGTATCAATGCTTGCTACTTATCTATTGGTAAGCAGAGATTTAATTTTTAATTATATTGCTGAAATTTCAAGTTGTCATAACAAGAAGAAGGTAAAAGTATTAGCAAGTAGCTGCAATAAGAGAAATTTTTAAATGTTTCTTGAAGTGAGTTTTTTACTTACTGCTGGTCAGCATCTTCTAGCATTCTTACAGTACATTCCAGGTATGCCTTCTAAATATGGAATAAAAATGCCACTTTAGCAGAAGCAGAATGCATGTACATAGGCAGCATGAAGTTTACTGTGATTTCCTGGATAAAGTGTTTCTCTGATGAAGTGACTTTTTACTTCAGTTGGAAAGTTAATAGACATATTATTGTCATATGTGTGATAGCGAAAATGATGTTTGTAAGGTCGAAAGAGATTCACCAAAATTAAATGAGTTGTATGCTAATGCAAGATAGGGTAATATGCCCATTTTTTCTTTGCTGAGAAAAGAGTAAGAGAAACAAATTATCTGGATATGTTAGAAAATTACGTTGTGCCTGAAGTTCTTCTGGGAGCCCTTTTCCAGCAAGAGAGGACCCCTTGCACTTTGCTATCCTGGTGCGAGAGGTTTTGGATGAACAGTTCCCTGGATGATGAATTGGAAGAGGAGCTAAAAGACTCACTTAACCTCCATGCTCCCCAGATCTTACTTCACTGGACTTTTTCCTATGGGGTTATATGAAGGACCAATTATATAGCACACCTGTGGAGAACTTGGACCATTTGCAAAGGAAGATTTATCAAACTGTCGCCAATATCATACCTCAAATATTGGTGTTGGAGATGGAATGTAGGTTGGACATCAGCCAGGCCACTGGGGGTTCACATATCAAAATTGTTTAAATGTATCATAAAATTCACAAGTTCCTGTATCAGATAATATCAGTATTTTTTGTTAAATATAGTTCACTTTGAAATATTTGCTGTAATAATGTTAAACCTACAAGCCTGTATATTGTCCTAACGAATATTTATTCTGATTTAAAGTCTGCTCCTGGGCCAAAAGTCCATAACTTTTTTTATTTTATTTCATGATAATACTAGTGATGGGAGAACATTTGAAATCTTGATGAACATGCATGCAATTGTTAGCTTCATTTGTTCATTGTTGATTTACAATGAATTTGGCTTCATTTGTTCATTGTTCATTTACCTGTCATGTAGCAATGCTATCATAATGTACGTATGTGAGTCACATCTGTTTACAGCACATCATACTACCACCACGGGTTACCTAGGTTGTTAAGGCGCAGACTCGTGAGCGGGAAAAGGGTTCAAATCCCTCCAGGACCATCCTCCCTGACTGAGGTTTTTTCCAGGTTTTCCTCAGTCCTCATAACTGGAAAATGCCGGGGAGGTACCCTAGACTTTGGTCTGGAACATTTCCTTCCTTAAAAAAAAATATTTTCCCAATATATAATTTCATTTCATGTATCACCAGTGTTCACCGCCTGTGGTACCTCAGCGGTAAAAACGGGCATTAAACACTTAAAAAAAAAAGAAAGAAAGAACATCATACTACAAATTACTATTGTTTTTTGATCCAACTTTGAAATATATTAAATAGATATCTAGTGTGAAAATATGTATACATGTTTTGGCACCCTAGGTATTTTGGTATATGGAGATGTAAGAATGTACAACTGACTGACCAGCTAAAATATTTAAATCTCATCACATTCAAAGACATATTCTAATGAAAAGCACCTTTTAGTTTGTATTGTACACACTGTGATCCCAAGCCATGATCTGGTCTGTCATCAGTGGCGAAAGTTCTGGTAATCTGTATATTGGTAAAGGGACAATGCAGCAGGACCAGTATAAAGAAGTGTGCAGGACAAGTCTGTTGCCTAAACTAAGAGAACTATTCCCAGGAAAAGAGCCCCTTGTTATGAAAGATAGAGCTCTTTACATAATACTAGATCAATAAAAACATATTGCTAAAAGAGAATGCATTTCTACAATTCTGACTTGAAATTCATGGGGTTTGAACTTATTAAAATAAATAAATAAAGATCTATGTATCATATCATACCAAACATATATCCAGATACTTAAGAACAATAAATTTCAACTAGTTCTCCCCTCTCTATAGGAAACAAATTACATACTTTTAATTCATAGAATATTCAGGAAATCAAAGGGCACTCACCTTGGACATAATATCCTCATCAACGTATGGTTCCGAATTGGCCCATTCCACAATAACCTGTGAGCCGAGGAATGCACCTAAATCAGTTGATAAGGCTCTCTTCCCAATGGCGGCGGCTCTATGGGACTCAAATTCCAGGAACACATATCCTCGTCCCATCCTTTTGTTGTTGATGCTGGAGTACATTATGACATCTTGAATACCATCAACTACCTCCCTCACAGTTCGAAGGATTTCTTCCTTCTTCTTGTGCTTTGGAATGCCTCCCAAGAAGAGACGTCGATTGTCCCAGGATGGCACGACCCCAATGTGACGGCCTGGTCTCACCTCATATCTGTTCAGTGCAGCACAGGCGAAAGAGGCTTCTTTCGGGTTGGCCATGGTTATGAAGCCGTATCCTTTGTTCTCTCCCGAGAACTCCATCATAAGTCTCAATTCATAAATAGTTCCATATCTTTCGAATAATGGAACTAAGTCATACTCGAAAATATGCCTAGGCAGTCCACCTATGAACAGTTCGCTGCCCTTGGAAGGCCGAGGTCCTTTCCAATAGGGAGGCGGTCCATACCTTCTCTGCCCATTAATTTGTGTTATATTGTAACCTGTTCTCCCGCTTAATTCGATGAGTTTCAAATTAATGTTTTCTAAGCGTAACATTGTTGCACTCTGGCAGTCTTTGCTTTCTACAACATGCGAATGCGTTACCGTCTGGCGCTGCATAGCCGTTGGAACTGTCTACTGCCTGCAAAGCGATAGGCTTGCAATGCCCTGCCGCCAGCTCGCATTGCAATGCATTAACACCTGCAGTGATGTAGTGGCGTTACGCATGTTATGACATAGTTAATACATTTTGGCTAACATCATGAGATGCAGATGGCTAAATTTCGGTAGAAATTGTTCATTGCATGGAAATAGATAAACTTCTCACAGCATTTTGCATTTTTTTTTCGGGGGGGGGTCCTTGTTTACTTAGCGCAGTGTTGGTAAAGGGAGCCACCAAAACCTGACGTAGCTACGTTCTGACAAATTTATTAATAAAACTTTCAGCAAAGTTCTTGTTATCGGGACAAGGTCTCTTACGCCCTAGATCGCGGGTTCGAACTCGGCCAGGACCGATGGGTTTTTCCAGGCGTAAAAATCTTAAGTTTGGCTTCTTTCGGAAGGGAAGTAAAGCCGTAGGTCCCGTGTCGTACATTTACGGCACGAAAAAGAACCCCAAGCCTGAAAGAGAGGCCTCTGAGCAAAATTTGTCGGCCGTTTCACGCCCTGAGTTGAATGGGACACTGATGACCTGAGATGTTAAAGAGCATCCATAAATAAATCAATCAATCGGGACAAGGTGTTAATTGTAATGCAACTCCTGGGTGATTAACTAAGAAAATGAAATGTTTAATAGCAGTAAGTTTACATATATTAAGAACATGGAAATGTATATCGTTTACTTTGATTTTATCAGGTTTACTTGTTTGTGAAGTTTGCATGAAATTGGTTCTAAGAAATAATTCAAATGTATGTATATTTGAGTGTAGTATATTATGCAGTTGCTGAGATATATTTGTAATAAATTTCAATTGCAATAGAATAGTTGAATCCAATTCGTCTGGATATTCCAGTAGGAAACTTCTAAGGAGCCGAAGACATGGGCTCAGTAATTAGTTAAATAAGCACAGCTAAATGACAATATATTGCAAAAGTATACATTTTTAATTTATATAAATTATTAAGCTATTACAGGAACAATGTTGACACAAAACAACAAGATCCAATTAATTTTATAAAGTCGTTACTTAATGTTAACTTAATGATGTACTATTTGAAAATATGAATCAAAATTCTTAAGGGAGTGGAGATAAAGGTAAATGCTCTTATTGTTCTCCTTGATAAAACAATTGACATGTTTACTGTGCAGTAATGTCACTTTGAGTTCGTTGTACCAATTCCACAATATAAACTATGGTTAAATATGTTGTTTTAAATACTTAAAAAAAATTACCGGTAAAGGAGTTGCAGTTTTTGATAATCTTGAAGGTCTTGAAACAGATTAAGTGTTAAGAAGAACACTGCTGAGATTTGAACAACATTTACCAAAAATGCACAAATTATTTTATTTGTTTTTTATTTTATTTATTTTTGCATTAAATTTACTTTGGTTAATATCTGAACTTTTCACTTTTTTGGTGTTCTTTATTTTGTTTTATGTTTTTTTTTTCTGGCGTAATTTTAAAAGTACAATTATCATATTAAAGAGCCACGCGCAGCCCTTTAAACTGGAAGTTTATTAAAATGTTGTTTCCTTTTTCTCAAAACTACATTTTTTGCAACTCCAAGATGCTCTTTTCAAAATAACTTCCATCTGATTAGCTGCATTTTTGGTACATACATGACTAAGTTAAATACTTGAAAAGATTAATATTACTGTTATATGTACTATAAATAATAACCGTAAAATATTAATTTAAATTTAAAAAACCATATAAATTTACAATAAAATGACGTATGTAATATCAATTTATCAACTAAAAGCATTTGAATTTTAAAATCCTAAGCATAGACTCTTCATAAAGGTAAAACAAGATTTTAAAAAATGGTTCAAAGAATTTGCTTAAAATTTCGAAAGCAATTGGAATTCCCATGTTAAAAATAAAGCAAATATATCCAAGCTACTGCGTCAATTTGACTGAAACTTTGCGTTATTCGTTTCATCTACTTTCCTTGTATGATATATAAAAGCTATTAAAATTAAATAAAAATTACAGAAGTTGGAAAATTTAGTGGTGTTTCCTCTTAAGGATATTATGGAGCGGCGTATTTCACAGGATACAGGACCATTTTCAGTCTTTTTTCAGCAAGCAGTAAATTCACATTCTTTAAACTTAGCTGCGTAATTCTTATAAAGCGCCCTCAATTAAGAATTGTTTGGGTACAACTGGAAAAATATTATTACCTTTTTTGACAATCTAGAGAGACTTCATTTGGACGCGTGGCCGACTTAACAGGGATTTGCCTGTCCTGTTTCTAGCTGGTTCTGTTTTCCCCTCCACTTTCCTGTCTCTCCTTGTGCTGACGCGAAGTCTTTGTGCTGTACAGGAGTTAAATGTTGTGAGACCACGTGTTTTCATGTTATACTGTGTTAGTGCTGTTATAATGGTAAAAATTCCGTATACTTAGCACACAGAATCTTCATGTATTATTCTTATGCGACAATAAACTAAACTCCTGTAGAGAAGTGAGACAGCGATTGCGGTGTTCTTACAGAGGAAAACTCGATGACATCGGAGAAATGTTAGAACGAAGTCTAAAGAAATCTCTGAGAAAACTTATACAGGAGTCAGGAATTTCGCAAACCTCGACTTGGAACGTCACTAAACTTTTAAAGTTACAACCCATTAAGATAACTGTAGTTCAACAATGTGAGTAGAACTAATTTCTGCAATTGGGTATTGGATAATGTTAATATTCGCCCAAATGACCCGCGTTGAATTTTTTTACGGATGAAGTATGGTTATATGAATATAAAACAATAGATACTGGAATGCAGAAAAAACCTATCTTGTACATTAAATGTCATTGTGTGGTCAAAAAAGTGGTGTTTGGTGTATTATAGAAATCTATGTGCTTCAATTTAAGGGTCTATAAATATCCGACTCCTTCGGCAAACAGCGTGCTTCCTGGTGTCAAGTAAATTCCCGTTAAGCGGCCACGCATCCAAATGAGGACTCTGTATTTGGGAATAATATTTAGAAGAAGCAGAAATACATTCTTGCCTTGAAAAAGTAAAAATACTTCTTCTGCTACGTATTATATTCTTGTGCATTTTCTTTAGCTATATAATGTCATTGCTTTGATTTTTAGACAGAATTTCTGAATCGCCTACACGCCAGAAAGTAGAGAGAGAGAGAGAGAGAGAGAGAGAGAGAGAGAGAGAGAGAGAACCGCAGATTTTGTTGTTATAAATCAAATCCTTCATATTGCAGTGTTTTGGCAAATCACTGCAACAAAGAAGTTTTGATTTGAAAAAAAAAAAGGCGTATAATCTTGCGGAAGATACAGCTTTGGAATAAGAAGTATCGATTAAAATGCCAACTGGGAGTTCACTTGATTATGTGTAAGATCCAAAACAAAGTTGTTTTTTTTTTTTTTTTTTTCCCCAATGAATATACCAAGAAATAGTTATTGCTGAAATTAAAGGATATTGTAATATCTGGGGTCTGAAAGTTAATTAGGTAAAATCAAAATTGTGGTGCTTAAAAAAGTTAATGTACTGAGCAGGAATGAAAATCTTTTGCGTAGTTCGGGTAGTCAATGATATTCATATATTTTGGAGTTAAGAGAATAACAGAAGAGATTGGAATAACCATTAAAAATGGCGGTAGCAAAGGAAAAACTGGCAATAAGATCGGTTAGAATATGCAGTGAGGTTGTTTGAGTTACGGGTCGGTAGAACGCAGCTGTACAATGAGAGAAGCCAGTCAAGGCCAGGGTATATATAGTAGAGAGCTTGGATAACTCGCAGAATCAAATTCTGATAACGCATATAACGAAATTTACTGTACTAACTTTCTAATTCAATTGCTCTCTCTCTCCCTCCCCATATACCCATATATATAAAAGGATGACATAATTGAATACAAACTGAGGACATTTATTATTACATTTGAATAAATAAAACAGTTATCAGGTATGTGTATGCCATCGAAATCCTGATAATAATTATTGCCTAATATAAGCAAGCGGCCGCACTCTGCCAGCCCGTAACTCAAATAACCTCACTATGTCAATATGCATTCCATTTTTAGATTTTCTTTTAAAATTTTTGTGCAAATATTTTCAACGCACAAATCTATTTTGGTTTAATTTCAAAAATTTTTGCTAACTAATTTTTTCAAGAAACCTTGAGTGTTTTAAATCTTTTATTATTCTATAAGAACGATTTAAGCGCAGGTGGTTGACGAACTAAAAATTGAACTTAAGTTTTTGTATAGAGCCACTCAACTGTATAAGAGTGACTGGCCAAGTGATGCATTAAGATAATACATGCAGTTTTAAACATCAAAATATATATGTTTTTATTATTTTAAATGTTAATTTAAAACAAACTTTCAGCCTCGTGACTGTAAAAGCATTTTTTCATAATCTACAATGTTGACCGAATTATGCATTAAAACAATTTAGTATGTGATCATAGTTGAATCTTTAAATTAACAACCAGTAACGCCCCTTTCACTACTTGAGGACTTAAGTTATTCAAAATGTATTAGTTTAAATGTTGAATATGTTTGTTTTACTAGAGTATCTGTTTCAGTGTGGTACGCCTGTGCAAACTGGAAGTAACTTATCTCTTGTACGTTTTTTATTTTAAAAATGAAAGCACTTGGTAGCAAGAACTCTTTTTTTTTTTTTTTTTTTTTTTGTGAAGTATCACCAAAAGTGGGTAAAAGAAAGGTGGCATATTGAAAGAAAAAACGTAGTAAAGTTAAGGATAATTAATATGTCAAAATTGGTACTGAAGAAAACTAACAACTGCATATTAGAACTGTAATTGTCATTATTTTAATCCGTAAGTTTTTCATTCGTTTTCTAAAAAGATATGTTTCTAAAACTGAGGAGTCATTCAGATATTCAGATAATTATGCGAAACATTGCACAGACATTCTTCTTATTTAGGTCAACAATGTAAACCTCAGTTTTAATCTAATGTTAAATAGAAAGGAAAAAAGAAAAAACTTAAAAATGCTCAGTGAAACATTGCCAAGAAACATGTAATCAAACATTCAAACATTGCTGCATATTCACCCTATTTTAAACAAATTGCAAGTATTTGACATTAACTTGAAAAGATCAATGGCTTTGTCGTTGCTGCCATAGAGTTAACATCAACTGATTATGTTGTTTAAAGTATTTTGTAAGCATGTGCATATAATACAGATGTGAATAATATAATCATACAATGGTGTTCGTATATTTCTTGTTCACATATCAGTTATCGAATTAGCTTCATTAACTACCGTTTACTTCCTTAGCCATAATGTGAAACAAAAGGCATTGTTATTATTATTATTATTATTAATATTAATATTATTAATAATAATAGTTACGTGTATCTGGTTTAATTACATGTTGAATATTATAACGCTGTTTTTGCAAAATAATGAGCGTGTGAATCAATAGAGTTGTATTGAACTGAATCATAAAAATAATTGTAGAGATGGGTTTGCATACTCCCGATACTCGAACCCTCGATACTCAAGAGGTATTGTTAAAGTACTTATCTCTGTACATGAGCTCGATACAATTTTGATTATTTGTAAACACATTATTTTTCAACTAATATTGTCTCTAGCAACACATTTTATAAAAGTGGTCGCAAGAAACACACATTTCATTCACATGTTTCTAATTAGCAGGTGGCAGGTACCAATATTTTGGGTGCGCTTCTAAGTCCGAAATGGAGGAAAAGTGGTCCCCATTCCTTAGATTTCTGCAGATAGTCTGCGACAGTATAGGCTACAAATTTCTTTGAAAATCACGTAACAGGGCAATAAAACATGCTGAGTTGCAGTTTGAAGTAGACTTGTCGAATGTGCTATTGTATTAATTTCCAGCATGTTTCTCACTTCTTGTAGATATGAAAAAAATCCATGCTCCACCTACAAAATAACCTCAGTTTTGACAAATGATAAAAGCATTTTTGGTGTACTTTTGGTGATGTGTTTAACTATCCAATCACAAGTAACTAGTTGAAACAATGCTGTTCTTCATTTTTAACATGAAAACAGATTTTATATTGCTACCTAGATGCTTTAAAGTGACAGAAGATGGTGGGTTTCGAGGTATACCTCTTTCGAATAATATGAGTGAATTTTGGAGCTATTTTAAATTGTATCTGTGACTGATAACCATGTCATTTGCCGCATTTGTAAAAAGAGTTTTTCGCGAGGTAGAAATCTCAGCACACAGAAATCTGAAGAAACAGTTCATAAAATTGTTTTAAATGAACATCACAAGAAAATAATTCGCGACAGTGAGAGTGTAACAAATGATGAGGTACCAATGAAAAAACCTGAGTCCGTTCCTTCGGAGTCATCGTCGTCGTCAACATTCAGTTTCCAGTAAGAATTAGAGCCAAATACGAAAAACTCGAGGTCAAGGTCGGCTCTCGAACCACGGATTTTCGGATTACCGTGCTGAAGTTTTTATCATTTGAGCTACCGTGAATCTCCCCATAGCGCCACGGATAGCTGAGGTCGTTAAAGCGCGCGGACTAGTGAGCGGGAAATCTTGGGTTCGATTCCCACCAGGACGGTGCTCCCTGACTGAGGTTGCTTCCAGGTTTTCCTCAGTCCTCATAAATGGCAAATGCCCGAAGGTGCCCATGTTCTTAAAAAATCCTTTTCCATTTTATATCATCTCATGTATCAACAGTGTCCGCCGCCTGTGATTCTTCAGTAGTTAAAATTTAAAAAAATCACCAATTAAAAAAATCTCCCTAGACCCTGGAGATCTCTAAGGTTATCTCTATGCACAGAGGGCGTAGGTGCAAATGCCTAGCCCTTGATCAAGGCTGCTGCAAAATATTGGATTAAATTATTTATGTTTAGTAGAATCTTATAAAAACTATAATGCACATTGCTAATTTAACGCTGAGAAGATAGGGCATTTCGGATCGCTTTTAATACAGACTTGTTATCTCCTATGTTATATGGAAAGGAGTTTAACCTGTGTTCCTGTTCATTCTGGAGCATTTCTCTGCTGAGGGTACCCGATTTGATGATAATTTTTCAAGGATGAAACGCATTTATTTGAATCTGAACCAAGCAGGAAACGCTTAATATTTTTCATATGGTAAAGATGGGAAAGTTTTGAATCCGATGCTTTTGAATCAGTTAAAGAATGAGGCAGGAGTTCAGAGGGGCACAAATCAATTCCCAGTATTTTATTTTCTTCCAAAAAGGTATAAAAAATGGTTTAGACTGCTGTGATTCAAGTGTATTAAACTGTTTATGAGAGCATAAGTTACGAATTTATTGAAATAATTTGTGATTTTTTTATTTAATTATTCTTTTGTAATTAATGTCACAAGCATTGCTGGGATACAGTTATAGAAGCAAATTCTGGTAAAAAAAATACATATCCATTTGAATACAAAACTGTTTACCTAGTAATACTGCACATTATTCTCTTCTTAAGATAGCAGTGCTTTTCCCCCTTCTTCTTCTTGTTCTTGTTCTTCTTCTTCTTCTTCTCCTCCTCCTCCTCCTCCTCCTTCTTCTTCTTCTTCTTCTTCTTCTTCTTCTACAAGGCTAGGGAACAAAAAAGGGAACGATTTTTAATCGCGAACACCTCGCATTCACATTTTCAGAACTGCCTGAGCTATTTTTCCTTCCCAAAAGGCACATGAGAATGACTACCTCTTAACTGCTTAAAAGCTGCATGCAGCCATTCTTTATAGTTGGAACATAAAAATACTTCCAGAAACATAACGTATAACTTTGCGCTTCTACAACCCTTCTAAGAATTATCTACACACTCTCTAGTGGTTAGCAGACCTTATTCACTGGTTGGATAGTGAGTTCCGTAAACCTTTAAGCCAGCAGCTAATAAGAAAACCACCCTGTAAAACAGTCATCTTCTACAGTGAATACACCTTGTTTATCGATCTAAAAAGTAATTTTTCCTCCTCAGTGTTAATTCATGATATGTAAGGATTTCTAACAGGTTGAACTGCCACGCCACTGAGGCACATAGCTCCTTTTTGTAAACAAAGCTTTATAATACGTCTTCGATGGAGTCACTTAAGTCAGCGGGATAGTGCACCGCCAGCCTTATCGTCAGCATGGATATGGTTTCACCTTGTCCATCGTTCTCACGGTCTTAGGTCGGATCATTTATTTACAAGAATAGAAGAACAGCAAGCCGAATTACATACATAAGCAAAACAAGAACTGTATAGAAGACATCCTGTAATGCAAATATGTGCTGGTAAAGGAATGTTTACAGTATTGTTCCTAGATAGGCCATTGACCTCTTTCATAAGTGTGTTACCTATTCATGATGAATGAATGGTGTTTAACGCCCGTTTTTGCTACAGAGGCACCACAGGCGATGGACACTGATTATACATGAGATGAAATGATAAATTTGGAAAGGATTTATTTTTAAGGAAGGAATCGTTCCAGGCCTAAGTATAGGATACCTTCCGGCATTTGCCATTTATGAGGACTGAGGAAAACCTGGAACAAACCTCGGTCAGGAGGACAGTCCTGGCGGGATTCGAACCCCAGTCCTCCCGCTCACGAGTCCGCGCCTTAACGACCTTTGCCACCCGTAGCGGTACCTATTCGTAAAAATACCATATTCCTGTTTATATATTTACACAACTGTGATTATATTTGGAAGAGGTAGGGTTTTATTAAATATAAGGCTTTCATTTCAAAAACTTCCCAGTTTGAATGACTACCTATTTAACACAAATTTAATTTAAACAATAAAAAATGTCACGTCAATTTAGATATTTAGGGGAGAATTTAAAACCAATAGATTTCACCCCCTCATCCCAAGCCACTCCATTTTGAAATTTCAAATTGCACCCCTAACTTTTTATGGTTAAACTTTAAAGAAGGCGCAATTGTTACATCTTTTGTTTTATCGTTCCCTGGCAACCTGTACTGTTGTTGTTTGAATTTTGACGAACAATAATACAAAAACTATTAAGTATTTAATGTAATAGTTGTGTTTTGGTAATAAATTGTTTCAAAATGGCGTACCCAGGAAGAAAGAACAGAATGTAAGCGGATTAGTCAGGAGTTCCGAAATGGGCTATACTACTGTAAAATTTACAATTGCAATTTTAATATAAATAGTTTTTTTCATATAACATATTTATTGTTTTTTTGAGCAATTTTAAACGACAATAACAACAGTCCAGGATATCAGGCAACAATAGAAACAAAATATATAAGTAAAATTGCATCCTCTTTGATTGCATCACATTTAAACATTAAGAGGTACAATGGCGGTAGCTGAAGGTGAGGGATTGAATCCAAAAATTGAATTAACATTCATTTAAAGCCTCCAATATCTAATTTACCTAATATATTGTTTGAATTAAATTTACGTTAAAAGATAGGACTACCTTAAATAATCCCTTCCAATTATATTGTAGCTCGAATTCAGGAGTACCCATGTTTAAATTATCTTAGGAGCTTATATTATCCTAGGGCTAGTCCTTCAGTGAATAGAACCTAGTGGCGTGGCTCAAGTTGTCTCGCAATCTTGTCTTGGGTTTTCCCTGGTCGTTTGGCCAATATAGTGGCGGATCTTTCCTTTCAACAACTTTTCTACTCTCCCCATTAGTTCTCTTGCATATAAGTTGGTAGGGTGAGCATTGTGACGATGACTTTTGGAAAAGTTTCCGCCCTAAGATGCTGGAACTCCTTAGGGAACTCCATCGACAAACGACGTCGGTGCTCTCTCTGGAAACTATGCTAGGGACCCCGTCTATGTATGTGTCTGATCGCTCGGTGTCTCCCCCAACTTATCCCTTTCTCCCGGGGATGTTCCATTATGGCGTAGGAACAAACGGCCAGCCCTTGAGCAAAGCTGAAACATCATTTCCTACCAATTCAATCCGCTTGCAGGTGGACGCGTGGAATTAACATTGACATTGACGTCCTATTCCCACAGCTGCTTACCTGAACTGTTGTATTTTTTACTTGGGGATATCCAGTCTGCACGAAAATCTGACAGAGCTATAGACTATACCATAAAGTAAGGCAGACATGGGATAGAAACAATACAGAAAAGGAAAATGGATGAACAAAGAGATATATGTATAACTACTTCTCTTCCGGTCAACACTTTTGACCATAAATAACCCTCTCAGACATTTGCAGGGCTGTAAATACTAACTTGTGTTGATAATTTTGACAGTTTTTACGGTAGTGTTAAGGGGTTGTAAAATAAAATAATAATAATAATAATAATAATAATAATAATAATAATAATAATAATAAAAATAATAAAATACAATAATAATAATAATAATAATATTCTTTGGTAAACAAAATATAGAAGTGCTCAGTACCTTTTTAAGTAGCATGTCAATTGCTATGAAATAGATTAATTAAAGTAGTAAAATTAAAGTTCTAAAACTGGCGAATATTTTAATATCCTTGGGCAAGTATTTGTGCATTTTGAAAGTACAATTTTTTTAAGTTCTGTTTCGTTATTTTGCTTTTGTTTATATATACAGAACTGCCATGTTCTAAGAAGTGTAATGCTTTTTGTAGGTCATAACAGCCTGACGGATTGTAGTTCATTTTGAGATATTAATAACACAAGGTATAAGCAATTCAAAGAATTGTTATTTTGATTAATTAATTTAAACATATTTTTGCGATATAAATGATGGCATTCAACGCCTCTTTCTGTAGAAATTTACTGATTAAATAATCAGTAATCATTAATCATACTGTTTTCTTGTTCCTTCTCATAATATGTGATTAAGCTGCTTTCATTACATTTTTTCTGAGCGAAAGTTCTTTTTTAACCCTTTCATTCCAGCAATATCAGGACCTGAAAAGATTAAGCACATTAAATAGTTTTATAATAAATATTGATTAAAAACAAACTATATCAATTTAAGTCTGATAACATAGTTTTAAAATATCCTCAGGCCCTTAAAATTGTCCATAAAGTATGTATAATTATATAATATAAATAAAACCATGCAGCTTAGTCTTTCACTCACAAAACCACCGGAGCAAGAAAAGTGTTGTTCTCAATGTGTTAGTATAAGGAAGCAACAACAATTTAATAGCTCGAACTACGAGAAAATATAAAACACCTGAGGCTTGGAACCAAGACATTCGCTATGCGAATATGCGTAGATTGCATCGTTCACAAAACTGGCCCAAAATGGGTGGGGGAAGTGTTCCTTTGCATGCAGCGCAAAATAAACTATAACAAAGCAATATATTTTCTGGAATGTTTCAAGCGCAGGAACAGAATTGCAGAGTGGAATTTTCAAAGGTGATAAGCTTTCAATTTAAAGAGTTTATTTGTCAAAGGTGCTAAATGTTGAGATAATCTTCCATTCAAAAGCGCTATGTAGTAAATAATCTCCAAGTTAAAACAATGAAGAAGTCTTGTGCGCTATACCAGCTTCCGTTGAAAAGTGTCATGCGTCATTTAAGCAGACTAGTGAAAGTTCTATTTAGAAAATAGAAACATTGAGTTGTTAAGGAAAAAATTCTGTTGAAAATCTCAACTGTCTCCAGAAACTATTAACTATATTTCGTGGGATTTGTTCTCGTCGCTATTGAAAATGTCTACTGGTGTCAACAAGATAAGCAAACACCTCCCATATCAATAGCAAGAAAACAATAAACTAATAACACGTTGTGTTTTTATTAAAACTATATCATAGTTCTACAAAGATGTGTAAGTGCAGATTTCAAAAGTGAAAGCTAGACAACGAAGCACCTCTTCCAGGAGTACAGCAAACTAAATACGTGAGCGCCTAAAAATTATCTAATGCAATAGATTGTTCTTGTGTAAGCCCAGAAACACTAAAAGCGAGTTGCCAATTTGATACTAAATGTCATATATGTTTTTATTCATCCTTCAACTTGTCTATGTTTTCATTTGGCTGTTTATGTATTACGTACACAAAGCATGCAGTAAACTGTATGTCCGCACGACTAATAAGACGGAAATAATAGTCATAGTATATGGCTATCAAAACGAAATCTATTCCTGAAATTCCATACCTTTCTTATTGCAGTACGTTACAATTGGCTTGTTAACAGTACCTAAATAATACGCGAAACAAATGTTAGATACTTATTTTTATTTTCTTAAAATCTGTTTTAACATTTATGCTACACATTTCTAAATTATGGTTTTTCTGAAGGACAGGATTCTCCGTATATTGATCTAGACCTATTGTTTTTAACGGTATTGGCATCTTTAGCAATATTTTGGAAGATACAAAATTTTAAATTGTGTACCGTACCATGAATAGTAAGTATTCCAATGAAAATTATCACTAGAGGAAAATATTTATTCATTTGTAACATCAAGTTTTACTCAAGAAAAGGTGACATTTTTAACTCAGATTCTATTCCAAGTCATTTATATAAAAAAGGACATAATCAGTCCAAACATAATAACTAAAAAAAATATCGCGAAATAAAACAATATATCATTGGTTGGATCCACATATTGCGAAAATCTAGAAAGAAATAATTTAACCTTTTTATTTATTTGGTTTATTTACGGACACTCTAAAACATCTCAAATTATCAGAGTCCCATTCAATTTAGAGCTTGAAACGGCAGGTAAATTTTGCTCGGAGGCCATTTCTTTTAGACTTGAGGTTCTTTTACGCGTCGTAAATCTACAATATGGGACTTACGATTTTACTTCCCTTCCGAAGGAAGCCACACTTACGATTTTAGGCCCGAAAATATCCATATACCATGGCCGTGATTAAAAACTCGGGATCTTGGGTCTACGAGGCAAGTATGGTTACCACTAGACCACCAGGACTGACATATTTTGCACTTTTATAAAATGCGGATGCTAAGCCTTTTGAAATCTATAAGATACACGGTACTTTCTTAATTTCCCTCATTACAAAATGAGCCTCTGTATGGTATGCTTCATACAATTTTATTCATTCCCATTCATTTTTAATTTACTTAATTAGTATGAGAGCCTTTAAACGTTACTTTGTAAACTTTCATTAACTTTTTACTGAGAATTTTCTTAATTATTCAGTATTTTGTATGCATATATCTGTACAGATGTAAATATTACATTCATTTTGTATGTTTTACTACCTATAACCATTTCTTCCTGTTCGTGAGTTAAAACACTATTTTCCTAAATAGAAAATGACATGTAAAATTATTTCTGAATTTTAGAACTTTCCTAATCTCTAACCATTTCTATTAGTTATTATTTTCTTCAATATGGTTTCCTCCATATTGAAGCAAAATATACGCATTTCTCCTTAAACCTTTGAACCTCCATGCATCTACCATGAATCAAAGTAATTTCCATCTCATTGGTTATTTTTGCACTCATCAATTTAACTCTTTCTTATAAGCTCATTCTTTGTCCCCTCACCACAGAGGTTCACAAAATTTGCCTGTAAATTGTTCAAACTTTCGTCCAAAATCCTCACACAAAATGTTCACTTTATAAAAACCATTCTTAATTAGTTGTTGGTTTACTATATTATCCCAAAATTCGTATTATCCTAATCTCTATTATATATGCCTATTCATATTATACAGGATTTTTTATTAGTGTTTAATGCCCGTTTTTACTGCAGAGGCACCACAGGCGGTGACACTGATGATACATGTGATGAAATGATAAGTTGGGTAAGGATTTGGGGGGGGGAAGGAGGCGTTCCAGGCCCAAGTTTAGGGTATCTTCCTGGCATTTGCCATTTATGAGGACTGAGGAAAACCTGAAAAAAAAACCAAGTCAGGGAGGACAGCCCTGGCGGGGTTCGAACCCCAGACCTCCCGCTAACGAGTCCGCGCCTTAACGACCTCGGGCACGCGTGGCGGTAATATACAGGATGCATATACCTTTAAGTCAAATATTTTAGGGATGTGTTCCTAACAGCAACACATTAACGAAAAAAAGGTCTATACATATGCCTGGAAATCCTGTGTTTCAAAATGATATGATTTTATTGTAACAAAACAAATAATAGTAAAAATGATAAATTAAATAAAAGACGTTACAAAAATTGCTCAAAGTGACCTGTTCAAAGTGAAGAAGCCTACCTTCCATGCTTTGGCGTAGTCTGGTGAAAAGTTCTGGAATGTTTCGTATTTACTCATATCCAAAATCGATGCGATTGAATGAATATTGTTTAACGCCCATTTTTACTACCGAGACACCACAGGCGGTTAAATCGATGCAAAATCAGGGTTTGTATTTGGGCATGTGTCGTGTGTGTTCGCGAGTTTAGTATGATTTGTCCGATTGCCGTCCTAATAAAATTCAAAAGGACAATATCATGTAACGTCCCTATAAGTGATAAACATTAAAGGCGGGTTTTACAGTATACTGAAACTGTATTAATATATTAGGTAATGAAACAGAAATCGCATTTTATTGTCTTAATACTTACTATTGCTAATTATTTAAACAGGAAAACCTGGAAAATACCTGGAAGACGGTCCTGCCAAAAATCGAATCCCAAACCTCCCGTTCAAGAGTCCGTGCTTTAGCAACTTCAGCCAACAGTAGCGGTTCTACTCCTGATGTATGATGTAAGTAAATTAATACATATTTTTCTCTGAACCTTCCGTCTCTCGCCCTACTTTTACTTTACATTCGGGTTAGTAAACAATGGAGTACCACAATGTATAACACAGGCCTCAAAGCTGTCGCTCCTTATCTCCCGAGTTCGGTTAACCTTTCCTCGGAGCATATGCAATGGTTAAAATGCCACTCTGTATTCTGCAGTATCCGCCATAGGGTGTATGGCGTCACATTACGTCAAGCAGTGTTTATTCGACTGCGGAGGATCGTATATTTTGTGGCCTGTTGCGAAAGACAAGTGCTTCTAGATGTCCAGATAGAAAGGAATCTATGGGTTTGAGGTCCGGCGAACGAGGGGTCCAGGATGTAGGCCCATGGCGGCCATATCATCTTCGTGGATAGGTAAGATGAAGAAAAGCCTGAACCGTGGTCACAATGTGCCGATGCGTCATCCACCTGTAGCCATTAACGTTTTGGGGACATCGTCTAAAAGATCACCGTCCATTAGACGAGTCTGCATCGAGTCGAAGAAACGTTCCCTATTGAGAACGCCTTCCAGGAAGACTGATCCATAAATTCAGCTTCCACCGAATCTGGGCATGATGCTCACAGACGTGGGTGTTTTCGTAAAGTCAGAGCATCTGACAACAATCCATCAAGAATCCATCAACAATCGGCCTAGTGGTACAGCTCAGTGCGTCTTCAGTCGTTCAATAGTGTGCCGGAAAACATAAAATGAGGGCAAATGATGTCGCGGAAAACGTTGATACAGTGTTCCTGCAGCCAACGGTTTTCTCCAGCCTCACCAACTATATATACCATCGCTGAGTTTTCTTCGTTACGTTACTGTTGTAAGACGCCCTCGTACGTGAGAACCATCGTTTTATACCCAATGGAAATATTCTTGAAACATATTCTTCTAGACTATTAAGACAATATTTCTTGAAACGCCTAAAAACATGCCATGTTTACGTAGAAATGTGGATGCATTACAGCTTTGAAAAACAATAGGAGCAGTAGGATTTGAACTCGGGACATCTCCATTAGAAATCCGTCACTCTAACCATTCATGCATAAAGCACAGCTATAGATATATAAAAGTGAATAATACAGAGCCCTCGTTTGGACGCGTGACCGACTTAACGGGGATTTTCTTGGCACCAAGAAGCATGCTGTTTGCCGGCGGAGTCTGATGTTCATATTCCCTTTAAATTCAATTACACAGATTTCTCATTCACATTATAACTACAATAACCACACATCTTCACATAGTTGGCAATTAGACCTTGTACCATCACACATCTCTTAAACCTTTTAAGCAAATGTCCATTACCACTCATTAATTCTTCTGAAATTGCAGCGATTTCCCTTCCTACAGCCCCTATAATTCTATAAGCATTCACAGCACACGAAACAGCAATTTTTAGTCAGCATGATCGGGATTTTCTGCACTGCAGTATCTATTTTTTGTCTACATGGTAATGTAATTAAAACTGTGATTCGTCTATAATATATAATATATAACACGAGTCAATAGAGCGATCATTAACATTTCCAGCGCCCAATTGCAGAAATTAACTCTACTCGCATTATTTCGTGGTTGAATACCCGAATTACAGTTACTTTATAGAGTTTTAGTTTTAAAAGTTTAGTGGCATTTCAAAGCGAGGTTTGCAAAGTTTCTGATTCCTGTGCAAGTTTTCTTGGAGATTTTTTTGGACTTCGTTCTAACCTTTCTGAGATGTGATCGAGTTTTCCTCTGTAAGAACACGGCGTTTTTCTTTCGGTTTCTTATCAAAAACAAATCCAGTTTCCCTAAAACTACGTCGGTCCTGGTGGTGTAGTGGTTACCATACTTTCCTCCTAAACCCAAGATCGCGAGTTCGAACCCGACCAGGACCGGTGGATTTTTTCGGGCGTAAAAATCCTAAGTATGGCTTCCTTCGGAAGGGAAGTAAAGCCGTGGGTCCCGTGTCGTAAATTTACGGCACGAAAAAGAACCTCCAGCCTGAAAGAGAGGCCTTTGAGCAAAATTTTCACGCCCTGAGTTGAATGGGACCCTGATGACCTGAGATGTTAAAGAGCGTCCATAATAAATTAATCAAAAAAATCCCTAAACCTATTCACAAGATTACGAACTGTTTCTCTGTGGGGCGCGCGAACAGCAGGGAATCTGTCTATATAACGACGTTTCACTTCTGTACAAGATATTGTCACATAGGAATCATACACGAAGATTCTTTGTGTTAAAATATAGGGGCTTTTTGGCATTATTTGGCACTAACACGCTATAACATTGAAAAAAAAAAATTCTCACAACGTTTGCAGTTTCTACAGCACAAATTTCACGTCAACGTACGTCAACGGATTAATAGGCTCACGGAGAGGAGGAAAAGTGGAGGGGGAACAAAACCGGTTTGAAACAGCGCAATATAGGATAGGCAATCTTAAGCTGGCCATGCGTCCAAACGATGGCTCTGTAGATAATCTTCAGATTTCTGATACATAACAAAAGATGTGCATTATTATTATTATTATTATTATTATTATTATTATTATTATTATTATTATTATTATTAAACATTTGACTAGTATGCAAATTATTAACTTGATATTATTATAAAAATAATAGACATAAATAAACAGGCGTCGTCTAAGTCGATGTCACAATCAAAGCTCAATGACGCTTCCCTCTTCCGCGGAAAGTCAATTTCAAATGGAAGAACTGAAACGGAACTAAGTAATCCTATCTAATGTAATGGTAACATAGTAAATGTTTTATATCAGCAGCTTTGGCCATCCCTTGTATTATCATTTGGGTTGCCTATTCCAACAAGGTGGACGGCAATTCAGAATATTCTGTAATTTCAAGGGGTTAGTGAGTTGCGTCTCCATTAAAAAAAAATTAACAATCTATGTTCCTTTCTCCTTCAAACTGGAATGAATGAATGAATAATATTTAACGCCCTTTTTGCTACAGAGGCACCACAGGCGATGGATACTGATGATACACGAGATGAAATGATAAATTGGGAAAGGATTTAATTTTTTTTTAAGGAAGGAATCTTTCCAGGCCTAAGTTTAAGGTACCTCCTCGGCATTTGCCGTTTATGAGGACTGAGGAAAACCTGGAAAAAAACCTCAGTCAGGGAGGACGGTCCTGGCGGTATTCGAACCCAAACCTCCCGCTAACGAGTCCGTGCCTTAACGACCTCGGCCACCCGTGGCGGTATCAAACTGGAAATGTTCATTAGCGTGAAGAAATTAATGTCTTTGCAAATTGAATCTAGACATTCAGCTGTTTCATTACAGTTCACAAACAAATCTCGTCTTTCCAGATGAGCATAAACATAAAGTCTTCGATTCCAATAGTTTTCATACTTGACGGTCACTGGTTTAGTATCTCTCTTGGGTTGCCAGCATCCGAAGCCTTCCTTTCAATGAACGAACCTGTCTCTCGCAAGGGTTCACAGATTCGTGATCATGTTCTTGCACGAGGTAGCTGCCTGTCTGGTACCTTTCTTCATAAAGTTGAAAACTTCAATGTACTCCTATCTATAAGAACACATATATGCATTTCACTCACAAAGTTGGTCCTGTTAATCTAATGATAATCATACTTTTTAATACTGTTAATTATTTACATGCAATTACATACAACAGAAAAACAATTTTGATGATTTCGTATAATAGTGTTCTGCTTTTTTTCTTTTTCTTTTCTTACTGTTTTAGTTTGAATTTCCGTTATTACATTGTACATTTTTTCTATAAATTTTATGAAATGTAACGAAACACCCTAATGTTCATGTTGCTATAGCTACAAAAGAACAAAGAATTGCTCCAAAAATAGCAAAGAAGATAGTCAAATACACAATACAAAACAAAGTAACACATACCAGAACATTAATAGAAACGTTGCTGCTTTTAGCACAAATACGTTCGTTTTCTTTGTGCATTATAATCATATGACACTTTTGTATACCAAACATTAATAACGGGCGCAATTTATTTTCAGTGTGGTAAAATGAATTTTTATTTGCACACACCAAGATCATAATGTGCTTGAATTCCAGTCTGACTTTTTTCTTTAATATATGCTACAACTCCCTTTTTTATATTACAATGTTAGAATTCAGTTATGTGTGTTTTTTTAAACAAGATTTTGCTTAATTTAAATCGTCGAACTCAATTAAAAACTGTCCAATGTATGGCAACACTGCTATCCGTTGAGCAATTTAGGGAAAAAATAAATACTGGAAATTTTAAATACTGGAGTTCAAAACATTTCTCGGAGACGTCCAGGATCTGGAGGATTTCGGCCTGCGTCCTCCGTCAGGCTGTTGCAGCAGCACCACATTCCAAACAATGGAGCATGGTATCTTGAAGTCCGCAGTTATCACAGTTTGGAGACATGTTCATACCAATACGATGCAGGCGCTCATTTGTAGGGAAGAAATTGTTCACCAGTTCGTACCACACACTCCGTTGGTAAGTGTTGAGTGCAGAATATAGATTCGGCGCCAGCTGTGTACCAGGTGTTGGAGAACTACCTTAGGAGCTGACAAATGAAATAACCAGGCAGTATACAAGTCTCTGGTCTTCGGTGGTTGGCCATGTACGTCGACAGGATAGTGTGCGATTAACTGAAGTAGTTTCTTAACATGGGGCGCATGATTTATTTATTTGTTTATTTATGGACGCTCTTTAACATCTCAGGTCATCAGCATCCCATTCAACTGAGGACGTGAAACGGCCGACAAATTTTTCTCAGAGGCCTCTCTTTCAGGCTTGAGGTTCTTTTTCGTGCCGTAAATGTACGACACGGGACCCACGGCTTTATTTCCGTTCATAAGGAAGCCATACTTAGGATTTTTACGCCCGAAAAAATCCATCGGTCCTGGCCTGGGGCACCTGAATCGGCAAATCTCGAAGATCTGGTGGATTCTGGAGGCGGTGTTCCAATAACCACTGGGTTGGAAACTGATGACTATAAGAATCGCCATAGTTTCCTAGATGCGCCCAGTTTGTCCGAAGAAATAGACTTTCGCCTATAGTTCAATGACATTTAGACCCCCTTCAGAGGCTGGACGTGTGAGTTGATTTCTAGTGATTCGTAATAACAAACCTTTCTAAATAAACCATCCTGTAGCTCATTTCAATTTAACGCCAAAGGTGGATGGTAACGCCAGAAACTGGCTTACAAACCATATCTTGGATAATAAAAATATATTAACAAAATGAATGCGCTGTAACTAATTTAGGGAACGAAACTGATGCTCTTGAAGAACTTTACGAACACTGTTAACAATACAGTTCCAATTATATTGAATATTCGCCGGTAGCATGGGTAGAAATATATCACCTAATATTTTAATAACAGAAGCCATAGATACCCATGGAACTGTAGAAGTGGGGCCAACGAGCATATATATCTTGATTTATTCACATCAAGGATCGCTCCAGAATCTATATAATAATTACCCATAATCTCTTGAATATGAGGAAGAATAGAACCAAGAGAGATCATCAAAGTGACATCGTCAACAAATACTCTAATTATAGTGACCATCAGAACGAAGGCTCTGAGTAATTTTCGTAGGAGAGGTTTCGGTTGATAACACAAACAAGTACATTGCAATGGGACAGCCCTGTCTTACAGGCGCTCTTACAGGAAAGGAATGAGTGAAATAGTCGTTCTCTAAACTTTTGGAAGAAGCTACTTTTAATATATTGCGAAGGAGGTAGAAACAGGTATCAGGGATTCCTAATTGCATCATAGTATTTAGTAAATAGCTACGTTTCACCCGGTCAAAAGCTTGGTCAAAGTCAAAAGAGATGAAAAGCTTCCCAGCCCACGAAATATGGGTGTCACTAAAAGCGTCACGAAGAGCACATTAGGGCATACAGTATATTCCTCCACGTCGTATTGATTGTTGTACCGGTGCAAGAATATCATCTATTATTGGTGATAAGCGTTGTTTAATACATCGCATGAACATTTTATAATCAGTATTTAGCATTGTTAAAGCGTGAAAGTCTTGTGCAGTGTTGGGGTGGTTACATTTAGGCACAAGATCCAGTATGCCATATACAAATGCACAGAGGATCAAGGTGATACACAGCAGCTCATTGAAAATTGCAAAATTGCATTCCTTCAGCAACGGCCAAAATGCAGAGTAAAATTCTGCAGGTGGGCCATCTACTCCAGGTGATTTATTTTGAGGACAGGCTGCTTGCAGTTCAGTCATCGTAAAAGGAGGAATAGTAGTACCTGTGACAGAAGAGGTTAGAATCGTGACTTGGAGTTCTTTCGGCGTTATATCACAATATAGCTTTTGAAAATACCCATACACAACAAAACGAATATCCTCTTGGCTACGCACAGAAACATGGGAGCTATTTTGAATACTGTGAATGTAATTTCGCTTAGTACGCCGTTGTTCACGGACATGATGATTTATTGACGGGGATTCCATATCAATGAACGTAGCTCGAGAACGCATCTGAGTGCCCCTCAAATCATCCAGTTGAAGTTTAAGAATCCGAGCTTAATTTTTTATTTGTATTTTTTTATTTCAATACTACATTTTGTAATAATTACAGGGCGACTGTACACATCTCGTAAGACCCCATAAAGATACTGTCGATAGCACAGTTTACTGCGGTATTTATTTCCAGACACATACTGAAGAAATCGTTTTATCTTTGTTTTGATCACAATCACCATTCCAGGTTAGTAGAATAAAATCTTTGCTGAACAGCGCCACTCGCTCAGCAAAGAGTTCTTGAACATCTTTGTCAGAAAGAATCTGCACATTAAGTTTCCAGTATTCACGACCATATGAGGGGGATGACGCAGGAAGCGCAATAGAATTAAGGTACTCACCATTATCAGAGAGCTGTGTCCGACAATGTCCACAGTGCCAATACAATGATCGCGGCCAACGTAAATGCGATCTAGTCGTACTCCCGGGAGATTGCGTTTAAATGTGTAAAGAGCATGGTGGCGGTTCAGGAATTCCCATGTATCGCTTAACTGGAGTCGATGAACTCGGTATACTAATGCAGGACCAGGCAAGTAAACTACTGTACAGTCTTTAGGAGATATAACAGCATTAAAATCGCCACCTAATAACACATGCGAAAATTTTGAGAATAAAGAAGCAACATCATCAGCAAAAAAATCTGCCTTTCCTTCCACATATGGATGCCAGAAGGGCTATATATACATTGATAATATTGAGGTCCCCCAGGATAAGACCGATGACTAAACTTTGCGGTCATGAGCACATTCGTATATTGCAGGTGATCTTTAAGCGAGATAGCAGTGCCACGAGTAACAAAATCAACTCATTTTAGTATTATATCCATATAAGCTAGTTATAAGCGGAGAATTTACCTCTTGAAGAAGAGGTAAATTCAACATCCAGGGAACGAAAAGGCTTTGCAAAAAGGCGAATTTTTTCGGGAGTTTGTATAATACTAATATGCAATATACAATGTAAGTATTTTATATGTGTCTGACATAAAGAGAGGAAAAGTTATTCTAAGAACAATTAAAAGAATAAAACTGTTAGAGGAGAGTAATAAGAAACATTATTCTCCAATGGTGAACTCCAAGGTGTCAGGAGACCTGCCTTCTCACTTAGGCTCAGTAGGACTTTCAGATAACGTCAGAGATTTCCCAGATTTTTCACTGTTTAACAGAACTTTCAGAACATGAGCCATCTTGTAATCGAGAATCTCGGAATGAAATCCTTGGTTTATTATTTAGTAAAGAATGAGCATCAAAATCATCAAAGGGGTCACTGTAGGTTTGGATCTTTTGCTTACTTTTGGATTCTGAGCCCTAGGTCATATATTTCGCTCCTTTTCATGCGATGGTGCAGTAGCTACCTTGCAAGTGTGACTTTTAGGTGCGGGTAAGGGAGGTATGTCAAGCCGTTGCTACAACAGCAAGGTCGGCTTCATAGATTCCAATCGAGACGTCGGCTGCTGAGAGGGCTTGGGAGAGGGGAGAGCGTCTGCCTGCTGGTCGTTGAATAGGGCTGGAAACAGGCGTTTTCTGAGGAGTAATAATGTTGTTCTCAGAGAAGAGATCATTCATTAGTATTGAACGAGGTACTTGTGGAATATCAGAAGAAAATTTCTTGTAAGGACAACGATCACAAAATGAGTGGTTTCACCACACGTATTGTACGTGAGTGGTTGCCACCGTAACTAACGTAAGCCTCGTGACCAGCAATCATCAAATTAGATGGAACAGGATTTTTAAATTAATTTGAATAGAACACATACCATTTTGCACCCAATACATATTGTCGAGAGACCAATGTTCATTTTCAGTTTTAATTACACAGCCATACACCTGTAAACCTTGGCGTATTTTATCATTTGATAATCCAGGGAGTAAATTAAACACACGGGCATGAATGTATTTCGCTCTGGCGTGACTAATCGTTACGAAAGTAACAGATCCGTCTTCAGTTACAAAGGGAGTAGTGCGCTGATGTACATTTAACAACTGTTCGAAAACTCTACTTACGCTCTATTGTGTAACTTGCTAAATACTGCATTTTGCTTACTAATTAATTGAAATGTGTCCAATTGACCCTCGGCTATATGTAGGGTATTATCCAACCAGAGATGTATATCTAATGACGCAGGCCGACGCTTACTTTTGTCGAAGTTAGCTTTCAAAGTAATTACTCTTATAATCTTGTTCATGATTGCAATGTACTGGCTAACTGTGAAAATGTTTCCCAAGAGGAATTTAAAAAAAAATGACAAGTAAATGGGGGGGGGGGGGACTGACAGAAACCGTATAGCACAACACGAAGCGCAGTCAACTAGAAAGTACGTCTGTAATCCACGTCACTCTGCAGCGGACTTTACCATGCTTGCCTCGTAAACCCAAGATAGCGGGTTCAATCCCGAACAGGTTCGATGGGCGTAAAAATCCTAAATATAGCTTCCTTCGGAAGGGAAGTAAAGCCGTGGGTCCTGTGTCGTCGATTTACGACATGTAAAAGAACCTCAAGCCTGAAAGAAAATTCTCCGAGCAAAATTTATTGGTCGTTTCACGCTCTGAATTACATAGGACGCTGATAACCTGAGATTTTTAAGGGCGTCCTTAAATAAACTAAATCAATAAAAATCACTCACCGAATACATTTTCTTGTAATTTCTTCACACAATAAACAACAAAAGAAAACCAATGACATGGCCTGTTTTAAAAAAAAGAAAGTGATTACAAAATGAAAGTAGTTTGATTACAGTATTCTTCATGGGCAACTATAAAGATAATCTTTAATAACTCTTAAACGAAGGTATTTCAGACTCATGTTTATATTAACTTTCTAAAATGATTTGTTGTTAGGAACATGAGCCATAAAATATTCTATAGCAATTTGCATACACTCTGTACTACTGTGTTATTTCTTAAGTCAGACTGTTCTCGTTATGCGCGCAACAAACTAATATTTCTTAATCAAGTTCATAGTTAATTTTCTCATATTTTAATCATATTGTTACTCTTTTACCACCTCTCCAGTGCTACTTAATTTTATTCCTAAGTGAAGGAAATCCTTAAGAATTCTAAGTTTCCCTTCGCTGAAAATGTAATTTTTCATTCACACTATCAATTTATTGGAGTGTGTACATTGTATATAAATTAGTTAAGCAATATATGTCTTGGTTTAAACACATGTCGTTTTTTGTTTCACCGTTCAACAATCGTTTCTTCCTCTCCCAACATATTGCACTTATAGATTCTTTGTAAACTTTTAACCATATACTATTTCTAGAAATTGCACTATTTAAATATATACCGAGTGAGTCTTCTCATCTTACAGATTGGGAAGTTATACAATCCCGGCGTTTCACAGACTATTTCGTGAACACTGTCCCCTGCTCGTATCGATTTCGACGAATTTGCTGCAATGTGCATCTCGGCGTTCTGTCTCGTGTTGTACTGTGTGCGTGCTGAGCTTTAGTGATGAAGGTCTGGGGTTCAAATACTGACCCATGAAAGTATATCGTTGTTTATTTTGTTTTCTGGCACGGAGGAGAGAAATAATGCTTATTCTGTAATATTTATTAATGTAAAAATCTTAATTATGTAAATTTCAATTAAATCACAAATTACTATATGAGTCCTCTTTATAGTACATAATTAGTAAATGCGAATAACTTTACATTTATGAAATGACCCTACATAAGCCATTGAATGATATTTTACTCTTAGTAGATATTCTTACGTACAAAAAAAAAAAAAAAGAGAGAAAAAAAATAGGAATAATTCTGGAGCAATATGTACACAGTAAATGAAGATAATCTCCATTATAGGACGATCTGGTAAATGCGGCGGATCGCTTGAGAGCACTACATTCCCCATCCATTGTAAAATGCAGAATAACCTAGTTGCCAAGAATAAGAAGACTCGCCCGGTACATTGGGTCTTTCGTCGATTTGGCGCCCGATTCACGGCAGCTGACGGGTCGACAGCCAGAGTGGTAACTCCCGCCAAAGCGGATATAATATCCGCGCAACTGATTCAAGTTATAGCAATTACAACTACAATTACAATGAAAATAAACATGTACTTCATGAAAGGAGATGTTGGATATTTGTCCTGCTACATCCAAACATTTCTGGAAAACTGTCACTCACACGCATCGGTTCATCTTCCCAAATTGAGTCAATTTCTCCCCTTCAATTCTTCTTATGTGTGGAGGTTTGTTCCATACACTTTATATTTCAACTTCCCCATAAGCAAAAAGTATATATTATCAGTATGTCATTCCTGTATCTTCCTATATTTGTGGTATTCTCAAAAAAGACAGACCCCTTTACTCTGTACACATTACTGCGCACAACACGTCCATTTTTTCTAATGCAAGGGGTTTTCGTGTATAAAATCGGGGTTTTATGTACTCTAATACTTCGAAACTGACCAAGTAAATGGAACAATTGCTCTATCGTTAACGATCCCCAACACCCAATTACAGCAATTCACCCAAATATCAGAATAATTTGCCTGCAATTCATGGACAACAATCATCATGTATGCTTCTAACTTTTAATTGACTCAATTTCGGATGATGAACTGATGCGTGTGAATGAAATATTCTAATATGTGGATATAGCAGCACTACATTCTAACATCTCCTGTCATAAGGTTTGAGTTTATTTTCATTGTAATTGTAGTAGTAATTACAATAACTTGAATCAGTTGCGTGAATATTGCATCCGCTTTACCGGGAGCTTTAGTTGCCGACCACCAACTGTAATGAAACGGACGACAAAATCATGAAACAGCTAAACCTCAGAATATGACTTCAGAGCATGACCACTTATTTATTTTTGATTTGAAATAAAACTTCACATGTATACTGTATTACTTTTTCCCGTGATCAATCTGTATAGTAAAATCCGCTTTGTCCATGTACCTATTTAATATTTATATTTTGAATATTGTTATTGTATAAGCACGAAATACCATCGCGTATCTAATCATTTCTTATACAGAAAATGGCATTTAATATTGTTGTTAAAACAAATGTTATAGTGTTATAATATTCTATGTAACTTTATTAAAATTATCATTAATGATATCCTTATAAAGGTACGTCTCTTGTTTGCTGAGCAGTTTTCTTTTCTTCCATATACTCGTAGACAATGCAACATACCAAATATCTACGCGAAGTGCACATCTATGCTATTCTAAACACATTATCCTTCTTACATATTATACAATTTGAACGTTACTGACTGGGAGCACGGTCTTTCTGTGACATCCCCCCCATGGGCCCACAATTAGGGAACCACACGTCCCGTAAAAACGGGATTATCACTTTCTGGGCCTAATGAAATGTGTTCGCTTGCTATTATCTATATGATGCGTTTGTCCCGTTTTTTTTTTTTTTTTTTTTGGTTCCTTTTATTTTATGTCATTTTTTTTCTATTGACTTTGAATTGGTCCTAAATTAAATATTTCTTTAATTCCCTGTGAGAGAAAATGAATTGAAGACTTTCTGTGCAGTCATGGAAATAGAATGTGAGCATGTTTTAGGTAGGGTAAAATGTGGTTTTCTTTGTTTCCAACTATGAATAGGATTATTGATATGTACGGTAGACTGAAATGATATTTTATATCGCAAAATAAATTATGTATCCTATACTACAAAACTCAATTTGTAACTATTAGCATTTTGGTACTATTTCATTTCAAACTAACTGGAAATATTATCCGGAATATTACTGAAAATTGGGAGGGGGAACCATTTTTATCATGCAAAGTGGTAAAAAAGTTTAAATTTCTCCAAAAGAAACACAATAACAATTTCCTTGAAAATGATGTCAATTATTTCAGGTATGGAAAACGAGATTTTTTTTTTTTTTTTTTTTTTTTTTTAATGAAAAAGAACTTTTAGACCTTACGTTTCTAGAATATTTGAACAAACTTGCTTACCACTTCTGACCATCGAAAGCATATCAATAGATTAAGTTGAAACGTCGACTAACTGAAGAAGTTCCAGACAGCCTAAAAGCCATCACTTAAATGGACCAAAATGAACTGTGATGAATAATTTTGTGAACACTAAAGAATGGAAGAAAACATATGTTGAAAGGGTTTGAAGTTTTCAAAGTGTTCCAGAAAAGAGACATACAATGTAAAACATGTTTATAGTTGGTGAATTTGTTATGTAAATTCCAGGAACAAATGCAGTAGTGAAAGTGCTTCTTTCACTCATGAGTTCGCTGTCGACAGACGAAAGACCGTTTCATTGTCGAGATTCTGAAGTTAGTGATTGAAATAAAAACTAAGAATGTTTCTCATATAGGACTCCATGACTGAAATCCTAAAGACGGAACGTTTTTGGAAGAAATGTTTTTTTCTGTACAAATATATTAATGAAGACGATGTGTAAATACATTTAAATTCTAAATTTAAAAATATCTGTAAAAATCAATTTATTAAAATGTTAATGGAAGATGTCATTGAAAATGGCGAAACATTATTTTTTTTTTCAAAATTTCAGTAATCATAACTTTAATATGTATGGTGTGTCCCACATTTTTAAGTCTAGAAAAAGTGAAAATGTTCCCTTTTGGTTTTAAAAACACAATCACCTTACTCACGATTAACGGATATTTGCAACCTTGGAGTGAATCCTCTCGACATTTAAACATACTAAAACTGTTGTTTTACAAGTTTGCTATTACGTGTACCAAGAAACATGACATTTTGTTACTGACGTTTCATACAGTCCATCAGCCTTGCTTACTAACGGTCTGAAGTACGTGAACTTTTACGCCGAGAAAAAAGAGAAAAAAATCTGTACAGTCTGTAAGAAAATATTTAACGGCGCCCTTTGGATATGCGAAGAAGACCCCATGTTGCCTTTTATCAGCCACAACTCGATATTTGTAGGATAGAAATAGATTTTATGACGCTAGAGGTCACAGACTGTTCCATGACCTCTAGGTCAAAAGAAGACCTTCGCACTCTATGCAAAACATTTCCTCTAGAAGGAGACGGAGACAAAATAAATAATATTCAAACTTAAACTGGTTAAATCCTAACACTACTCGATTTTATGGCATTTCCAGAACAAAGTTGATCACAAGTTCAATACGAGCAATCCTGACGCAGTCTAGGGCTATTGCCAATAGCAGTGATGCGTCAAGCACAAGTTGTAGGTGCAAAAGCATGGTATGTCAACGTAATACAAATAAGAATAGCAACTGTACACTTTCTCTTCATAAAATAAAATCAGATCCCTTATCATTTTAATGATCCGTTTTACATCATTCTAGGGTAAAATACAAGTAAAGAGCTGAAAGCATTTGTTTACGAATAAAGTAGTTGTCTTATTTAATACTAACCCTTGATTGTTTATAAGCTTTGTACCTCCAAATTCCAAGAATTGCGACTTCGTATATGCAACCTTGTGGCCATCTCGCAGTCTATATATGCTATTTTCTTTTTAACTGGAGTTACCAAGATGGTGTACGAGAAATAAGAAACTAAATTTTGAGTTACCTTTATAGCAAATAAATGGCTCAAACAAGCTTTTTGCACACCACTATGCATTATACTAGTGGAGAAACCATTTAACATGAAATCGCGCCTCTAAGTAAAGAAAGTATGTATGTTTGTACTGAATAATTGATAGATATTTTTTTTTCATTTTCGTTAAACGCTGTAAATTTTAAAATTAATATTTTTGTTATCATATATCAACCTTGTTACCCCGTAATAGTTTAATCAAAATGTAAATTTTGCGATTGGGACAATGCGATGAATACCGTGACTTTTTGCAAAATTCGACGTATTCTCTTAATCAATGAAAGCAATAGTCGACTAACGGAAACTGCATATCAGATAGATGGTCTGTTATAATATTTATGCATTTTGGTTCATTCACAAAATCAGCGAAAGTAAAATAATGATTTTTTTTGAAACTTTAAACATCTCAACTAGTAAATGATCAATCTAAATATATTTATTTTCAAACATTTTTACAACTAAAAATAAAAATATTATCTTGATTACCACGTTAATAACTTTATTTTCTGAAAGAAAGCATAAGCTAATCCATTGCGTGGCCATAACAATAAGGCTTTTGACAGAGACTTGGTAGAGCAGAAAAGTATACCGAATAATGGAATAGCATGGTCAAAGCACAAAAGGAATTCTGGAAGGTAAAACATATAAATCCAATATAATTTTTTTAATATCTAAGCCCAACGTGTGATAGTTTATAAAAGATCTAAAAAGAACTATCTATTGTTGTCAGTAGCGATCATTTGCACTAGAAGTATTGTCGAGGTTGAGGTATTGAAGTCTAATAGTTGTAGGCAGGACTTGGAGAAAGCAGTTATTTTGCGAAAGAAGAACATGGTGAGTAAAAATAAAAATAAAGATGAATTAAACGCGTAAAGTATTTTGAAATACCAAAAGCACCCAAGCATTTTATAAAAAGGTTGCTGAAGATACGCAGTAGATTGTCTTTGTATTACTTACAATTTGTATTTTGATAATGAAGCATTGCTAAACTTTTCATTACATTTCAATTGTGTTTCTGAAACTAATATGTAACAATGTGATAATAATAATAAAATTGCATTGCAAGCAAACACAGCAATAGAGACAGTTTTCTTGTAAATACAAGGGTGGTCTGAAAAGTTTCCGACCTCAACATGAAGATGGAAACACTCGTAAATAAAAGCCAGTGAATTTCATTGTTCATCTGTTGACAGTTACTCACCAAAGTTTCAGCCATTTTGGATGCTCAGTTGTTATGTAAAAGTCATTTGAGTGAGTTGATGTGAGTGTTTTTATGAAAATGGACAAAATCGAGTTTCAAGCTGTCATTAAATATTTGTTTTTGAAAGGCAATACGCCTACGCAAATCAAAGATGAGTTGGATTCTGTGTATGGGCACTCTGCACCATCATTTACCACAGTGAAATTTTGGGCAGCTGAATTTAAACGTGGCCGTAAGAGCTTGGGAGTCGATGAACGTTCGGGACGTCCAAAAACTGCAACTACCGACGAAAACATCGCCAAAGTTCACCAAATGGTGCTAGACGACCGCCGAATTAAAGTGAGAGAGATAGCAGAGGCTATGAACATGTCAAAAGAACGTGTTTGTCAAATATTAAATCAATATTTTGACATGAGAAAGCTGTCCGCGCGTTGGGTGCCGCGTTTGCTCACGTTTGACCAAAAACGTGTTCGAACGAACATTTCCAACCCTCTGTTGGCGCAGTTTAGGCGCAATAAATCCGAGTTTTGGCGCCGATTAATTACTGTAGATGAAACTTGGATACACCATTATACACCCGAAACAAAAATACAGTCCAAACATCCAAACAATGGACTGCAAAGGGGGAACCGGCTCCAAAAAAAGCAAAAACTGTTTTTTCGGCTGGGAAAGTGATGGCGATCGTTTTTTGGGATAGTTATGGAGTTATTTTAATCGATTATCTTTAAAGAGGAAAAACCATTACAGGAGCATACTACGCATCATTACTTGACAAGCTGAAGGCAGAACTTGCGGAAAAACGGCCACATTTGCAGAAAAAGAAAATCCTGTTTCACCAAGACAACGCACCGTCTCACACCTCAGCGGTTGCAATGGGGAAAATCCACGAATTACGGTTTGAACTGCTTGACCATCCGCCTTACTCACCAGATCTAGCCCCAAGCGAGTTCTTTTTGTTCCCTCATCTGAAAATTGCGCTCGGAGGACAGAGATTTTCGTCAAATGAAGAGGTAATCACCTTTGTGAACAATTATTTGCAGAGAAAAACGCCGAGTACTATTTGGACGGGTTACAGAGATGGGAGCATCGCTGGGAGAAGTGTGTAGAGTTACAAGGAGACTATGTTGAAAAATAAAAAAAAAAAAATCTAAAAAAATTTCTTGTATCTTTATCAGGTCGGAAACTTTTCAGACCACCCTCTTAATCACGTGTAGGAAAAAAAAATAAATAGATAAAATGAAAAAGGCCTTTCGAATGTAAACAATATAATTATGTTAGCTTTTCTCTTTGCATTTATCAGCTTTAGAAAAAAAAATAGTATAGTATTATCACATTAGCATTGTAGATTTGGAAATGTCAAATACGTAATCAAATTGGGGCTTAAACATGATCAGAACAGTATGTAAGCATTGCATTTTATATGTCAATGCTTGCTAAATAAAACTAATATTCCGCTACTTGAGAACAAAAGAATGTCTGCTGTATGCTGCATTTGTTTTGTGAACTTTGTATTGTATGAATGAATTTAACGCCCGCTTTTGCTACAGAGGCACCACAGGCGATGGGCACTGGTGATACATGAAATTACATGATATATGGGGAAAGGATTTATTTTTAAGGAAGGGAACGTTCCAGGCCTACGTTTAGGGTACCTCCTCGACATTTGCCATTTATGAGGACTGAGGAAAATCTGGAAAAAACCTCAGTCAGGGAGGACGGTCCTAGCGGGATTCGAACCCCAGACCTCCCGCTTACGACCTCGGCCACCCGTGGCGGTGAAAGTTGTATTTTGCCATACAAGAATGCTAATATGAAATAGGAACAAATTCAACATAGCCTTTCTGCACACATGTACTCTGCCACCGTCATTATTAATAAAGTTCTAATTTCTAGATTGCATTCGTTTGTAATTTTTTATTTGCATTATAATTAGAGGATAACGGGCTTTAAAGAGGTCTCTGGTAAAAAATCAAATGAACGTTACAATAACTCAAAATATTAAAATATTATTTAAAATACATTTTTTCTGCGGATGCAAGACGATGTTTCATTCAGTTTGCTGACGGATAACGTTCGTTTCCTTGAATGAGTCATCAATTAAGGCTATGAGTAAAGATAAGCTTTATTCTCGTATTTCGCGCGCCACGCACCGGCATCAGCAAGTGGCGTGGTGCTTACGCAGTTATTTGACGGGAGCGGCCAATCAACAAGAGCTTTGTTCACCTATATCACTTGGTTAAATTAGACGAAGACATAACGCTGAAAATAAGTCAGAGCAACTTAAAGCACAACACTTAAAATGCGACAGGCTTCAAAATCGCAACGTTCAGGCCATCACCCAGTATCATTTGCAAATGGATTGGATCGAGAGAGACCAATGGGGATTTCAGACACGGGAACTGAACGAGGATTTTTATATATCACTGAACCTCCGAGAGGAACATATATAGTGAGAGATACGAAGTGCAGCCTGGTTTATGGATCGGCAGGAACGGATTCAGAAGGTATTCCTAATGTTTCTAGGTTCGTTTTCTTTTGTCTATCTGTTACGATGCTGGCGGAGACCCTCTTCCATGGAGTTCGAGTATCTTGGAGTTGTTGCTTTCACACAAGACGGCAAAGCAATGGGCAATCGCTGTTCACTACTAACCTACGTCGCATGGCCTAGTAACCCTGAAACGATGAATAAGAAAATGAAATGAGGGACAGGGAAAATTGTAGAATCCATCCCAACATTCAACTAAATAGCCAAGGGAAACCATGAAAAACCCAAAGTCAGGATGCCCGGCCCAAAGGGACCTCCCAAATGTTAGTTTCAAGTGTTACCGCAGAGCCACCGCCCATTCACACTTCTCTGTATGTATATTTTGGAGGCAAGAGCGTTTGCATATTATTTACATTAACAGCTAAATGGTTTCGTGATTTTTCCTCTTTGGAGTTGGTTTATCGTAAGTCTGGAGCAAGGCAAGATTGTTTACCATTACAATTACTATTTATTTTCGTTTTCAATGGTATAATGCGAAATGTGTTCTTAGAGTCTTATTAAAGGGATACTTTGGGAACCGAACGAGAAATTGGAGAGTGTCGAGTATTCTGATTACATATGTCTAATGGCTCACAAATTTCCAGATATTAAAGGAAATTAAATTATTTGAATAAACAAAACACTAAAGAAGTGCGCATAAATAAAAAGCAAATACAGGAATGTAATGTGGTAATATTGAAATTGAATGAGTCAATAGATTTGTATATTTAAAGCGTATTATTAAAAAAGAAAATAATAAAATTGGATGAAGGTGTAGAATTGAGAATTATAAAAGCAGGATTTGTTTGTTGTTTTTTACCCTAATTCTAAGAAAATTTCATTGAGAATTAAAACGGGATTATTTAATACAAATATCAAATCTACTCTATGCTGTTACATGGCTATAAAACCTGGAAAGCGGATTTTTAAATTTAAAATAATTTACAAGTTTAAAAGACTAAGATTTATTGTAAGAATCTGGTGGCCAAATAAAGAATTATGGGAGAAAACAGCTCAAACGCAAATCTGGAGGGAAAAGTGTAGAAAATGGAAATGGATTGGGCATAGGATAAGAAGAGATGATAAAGAATGCAAACATGACTATAGATTAAAGTGGGCAAGAAAATGTAGGAATACTGGATGGCAAAGAATTTCGTGCAGAAGAAATTATAAAAGGAACGAAAAAGCAAGTTAAAGCGGTTTCAAGGAACAGAATCAAGTGGCGTAATGACCGCCACGGGTGGCCGAGGTCATTCAGGCGCGGACTCGTGAGCGGGAGGTCTGGGGCTCGAATCCCACCAGGACCGTCCTTCCTGACTGGGGTTTTTTCCAGGTTTTCCTCAGTCCTCATAACTGGCAAATGCCGGGGAGGTACCCTAAACTTAGGCCTGTAACGTTTCCTTCCTGAAAAAATACCCTTTCCCAATTTATCATATCATTTCATCTCATATATCACCATTGTTCACCGCCTGTGGTGCCTCAGTAGTAAAAACGGGCGTTAAACACCATTAAAAAAAAAGTGGCGTATTTCCATAAAGGCCCTACCGTTATCAGGAAGTGAAAGGAAAGTACTGCTACTGCTGCTACAGCCACAATGTGATTTAAAATGTATAAATAATAAAACCAGAAAAAGAAGAAAATGGGTATAACTTTAATGCAGGTAGCTAAGCTTTGTCTGGAAATAATTTGCTGCTCGTTTGTTTATTAAAGCACTCCGTTATAATATATTGTTTTATATAATAGTTTTGTGATGTTTTATTCAACTATAACGAGTGTGCATTTGAATGTAGGGATGGGTGCAGTAACGTGATCTTCTGCAAGGCTGTCATGTACTACAGTAACGCTTAGCTGCCGACATTCTTCCGAGAAGCGTTGCAGATGATCTGCAAGCTTGCTGATAGCAGCATACGGGGAAGTGTAAATGAATATGGTAATTATGGCGTAATTTATATGGTTACTGTTGGAAATTCTGTATCCCAGCAGTACTACATCTGTGACCCGCGGATACTTGGGGGTCCGCGAGGCCCTCGGAATCTTGAATGTTTTCATAAAAACATTGAATTACGAGAAAACGAAGCATTGTACAAAGTTACACGTGTATTTATTGAAGTAAAGTAAATTAGAATTAATTTAAAGGCGATTATTTGTTCCCGAGGGAGATTTCAATTAGATAAACCGAAAATATGAACCAGGCAAAACACTCATATATACCGTCGTAGTTTCCCTGGCAATAGATCGCATCTTTCGACAGCGAACTGCTTGGACTGGTTTCGCCTACCTCTCTGTCCCAGATTTTCTCGGACTATTAAAGATGGCCGTATCTATGCCTTTCGTAACAACCTACTTGTGTGAAAAATCATTCTCATTGTTTGTACATTTGAAAAACGAATTGTAATACCGCCTGCCGAGATGCCACCTGGATGTTACTAAATAGAGCACAAGCTGTGATGTCCGTCGACTGACTTACAACTTGGTGATGTTCTTCTGTTTAATGCGGTGCTACAATTTCCCTACTCAATCTCAATGGCTAAGACGAGAAGGGATGTTATATTGGGATAATAGACGTCAATTCAGGGAATCGAGCTAGAGCGACCCCTCCAGGAAAGACGAGATGTTTCTAGACGAATGCTGAATAACTCGACCAACTCTGTTAAAAGTATAAGTATTTATTAAAGGGTTTTCTTATACAGTTGGACGTGGATCCTGCAAGCACCAAGGCTTCTCTCCTGTCTCTGAATAAACTCAGGGACCTGTTATACAATTGTAATGGCCAAAGAGGAGTAATAATCACCTAGTCTTGACATAAGAGTTATTGTTAAACACTGACATCATAAGTTCTAAGAGGTTCATGGTTGGGTTTGTTAAGCTTAAAACTAAACAATACTTCATCAGCACAATAATTTTATCTATCTATAATATAATATTTTAAGTGAGTGGAAAAAAGGTTTGATTTTTGTTTATGCAAGTGTTTCTCTGAGGACTCTTTCAGGTCATGCCACCTCTGGGATGCACAGAGTGGCAAGGCAAGTCACCTTTAATATTTAATATTAATATTTATCACGTCTTACTATGTTTGGGTTTATACAGTATGTTTCACTAACTAGGATATTCAGCGTGCTCTTCACAATACCATGTTCTTTTTATATCTTGTCAAGTTACGAATCCTTATAATACCACGCTTTCGTTATAAAGTCGACTCTTCTTTACAGAATGACTTCATTCCAACTTTTGAGAATCTGTGCTATTCCATTCAAAGCAACAGTTCTGTTCATCTGTAACGGGGGTAACGGTGGCAGAAAGCTCTTAATTACTATTGTGCAATGATTCACCACCAAAAAAAAAATCACTTACTGAAAAAACATGTATTTATTTTCTATGACTTTAATGTGTAAACCAGTGCAGAACGACTTTCAATAAAAAAGATATAAATATCTATAGGATGCAAATTTAGGATCTTAAAATTATGAGGTAAAGCTTAGGGGTCTGTGTAGAAGGGGGTCCACAGTAAAGGAAAGTTTGAGAACTGCTGCTGTAAGGTGAACTCATACTATTTTTAGATTGTACTGTATCACATTTATTACACGTAAGATAAGGTGACAGAAGTTAATGTTTCCGTTTCCCTTTGGATGATCAAAGAACTTATTTTGCGATTATGCAAAAAAGTCTGATTACGCAGGAAAAAAAAAAATGACGAACACGGATAAACCTGTGATTAGGGAGCGTTGTTGATTTGGTTTATTTACGGACGCTTTTTAACATCTCAGGTCATCAGCGTCCCATTCAATCCAGGGCGTGATAAGGCCGACAAATTTTCCTCAGAGGCCTCTTCTTTCAGGCTTGAGGTTCTTTTTCGTGCCTAAATGTACGACAGGGAACTCACGGCTTTATATCCCTTCCGAAGGAAGCCACACTTAGGATTTTTACGCCCCAAAAATCCATCGATCCTGGCCGGGTTTGAACCCGCGATCTTTGGTTTAGAAGGCAAGTATTTTACCACTACACTACCAGGACCGACGTTAGGGAACGTAAAGAAGTGTGAACTATAAAAGTGGTCGTCTCTGTTTCTGTGTATTACTTGTAATTTTAGAAACAAAAGATTAGGGCTACTACGCAATCTAACACCATATACCGCTGCAAGGAAAAAAAAAATAATCATATAACAATATCAATGGAAAAGCCTAGCATTATGCTATACTTAGCTTATTCCTGCGTACAAAAGGCTGAAGGTTATCAGTCCCATTACTTGTCATATTGGTATCAAGGGTCAAGTCCATTGTAGTGCTTCAGGCACCAGGAGTCTGCTTGTGAGCAGACGGATTAGGTGACGATATAAGTGAACTGAGAGAGAATTTTTCCGAACGTTTTCCTCACTTTGTAAAGTCAATGACACAACATCAGGTACTGACAAACTCTTGGCTTTTGACTCATCCGTGTCATCATTAATTGCACATATCTTGAAGCTCATGTGTTCCTTTTGTCCATAGCTTAGGTACTCCATAGCGCTAGAAATGAAGCCTGCAGGTATGTCGTGTACTGTGACTAAAGATCAAAGGTCATATACTAAGATCGAAAAACCTCAGAGAAACCAACAGTGCTTTGAGTAAAGTTTGTGGTGACTTCACAGCGGACCTTAGCGCAATTACTCGTTAGGCTGATCGTTTGCACGTTGGTCGTGTCAGCATAGGCGATAACCCTAGACCGTAAAGGCCAAAGATATCAACTGATGAACGAGGTGACGGATGCTCTTCAAGAAAAGCATCATATGACATGTGAGGAATTTTCAGAAATCACGGTAATTCCACCGACGTCAATATCATTTTTTGATAAATGACTAATAAAAGAAAAATGTTTGTTCCTAATGGGTCTCTCATTTCTTGATTTTTAAAACAGAAGTAGAAATGCCAGAATATTGCAAACTTGTTGAAACAAAAATTCGACATTGAGCATCAAGGATTCGTGTGTGGAATTGTCCATATTGGTGAAATATGAATTACTGCAGTTGAAATCACAGTCCAATCAATAGAGAAGTTCATCTACCCCGCCACGAAAGAAATTTTGACTAGAGCAAGCAAAGGAGAAATAAAGATGTTCTTTGGTTTTTATCACCAAGGAGTCATTATGACAGATAGGGTTCTATGTGGAATCAGTGCCACAGCAGTGTATTATGACCCCATACAAAAACTGGGCAAAATGTACATAAAAAATCGACCTCAGTTACACGAGGTGGGGCCACTGTCCTGCATGACAACGCTTCCGCTTAACGGGAATGTCGTGAAAATAAGCTGCTAGATTATGAAATGGAAGTGTAACCTCATTCGCTCTACAGTGCGGATATGAATCTAGCAGACTTCGACTTATTTCCAAACTTGAGAAAACCCATGCCTGGACACAGTTTCTTTCTCTGGAGGAGCTTTCTGCCCCCGTTGCCCTAGCTGTTCGGCAGATGAGCAGAAGTGGTGCTTTGAATGGAATAGCATAGATTCTCAAAGGTTGGAATTCGGTCATTTAGAAACAGGGAGACTGTTTTGAAGGACTGTAAAGGAAATAATGTCCAAAATAAATATTTAATTTAAAAACGCGCATGTCATTTATGAAAGGATTTTCGTTCTTTACTTCTACTGCTCAGAATTCTATGTTCAAGCACCTGAGGCCGTTCGTTCCCGCTCTCAGAATACTTGTGTGAAGCTCCCTTTCTGTTCATAAGTTCTTTGTAGATAATACACTCAGACACATATAAAACCTTCCATTTGCAAGTCCGCCGCATACCAGCAGGACCTCCATCCCTGGCATCTCACGGCGCCACAACATTTCATTTTTTTAAGAACTTGGGCACTACAAATAAACTTAACCCTTTTTAAAGAAAACGCTGGAAGTGTTACCCATAAATTAGTCCATTTATGAAGAAGAAATGTCGAGTGTAAACGGTAGTTTTTTAAAAACACGTACATCCTAGAAAATGGGTTACACACACAGCATAATCGCCAAGGGTGACCGAGGTCGTTGGGGGGGGGGGTCGTGAGGTGGTTCGAATCCCACCAGGACCGTCCTCCCTGACAGATGTTTATCCAGGTTTTCCCCAGTCTTCATAAATGGCAAATGCCGGGGAGGTATCCTAAACTCAGGCCTTCCTTCCCCTTTAAAAAGTCTTCCCCAATTAATCATTTCATTTCATGTGCTATCAGTAGTAAAAACGGGTGTTAAACACCATTTAAAAAAAACTCCCTTACAGCTTCTTCTATAAAAAGGAATATAGAATTCATTTATTATTTGTAAAATGACAATAGCCGTAGTATTGTATGAAGAAGCAGGCTTCACGAAATAGGCATTTGTTTTAGTATTCTGGCACATATTCTAAATTAACACTTTTGGAGAATCGCAAGTAGTAAGTCTTGATTTTTCGTTCTCACTTTGACCAAAGACACCATCACCACTGTTGGAACATATTTCTTAAGCACACGACAATCACAGGAAAATTAAATGTGCATATTACATCATGCACAATTATTGTATAGCAGTTAATGACGTTTTAATCGAAGCTATTGGACGTTTCAACATTTAGCTCCAATGCCCCCTAAAATTACTTATGTCGTCAATGCCAGATTTACTTTCCCAAAGGGTAGTTGTTTTTACTTCTGCTCTAAGCTATGAAGTCATATTCTGGAGGAATTCACCAAACGCTAAGTTAGCTTTCATACTACATAAGAACAATAATGCAGGTCACACAAAATATAAATTGCAATAAATTACCCATCCTGTCTCTTCCTTTTATCTACAAGGTGAACTGCTTTAAGATGGGTCAGTACGTTACGATCCTCGGGTTTAAGAACCTATACCAATAAAGAGATGCAGCAGGAGCAGTTAAATTATTATGCAGTACACAATGGGATCAATAGAAACATTACTTATAGTTTCTAATTCATGAACATTAGTTTCCAAATTTAGGAAGTAGAAAAGAACAAAATATACATTTGATTCATTTATCTTATTCTCTTTGCACAATACATATTTGTGCATTTATTTATATTAAATATTCAAAATATCTGCCTTGCTCCTCTGCATAGTCAGTTTCCTGAGGGATTCTAGAACTCGAGACAGTATTGTTGGGCTTACCGAGTCAAATGCGAGTCTTATTCCATGAATCCAATCATTCCTATCTACTGTAAGGGCGTGATAAATACGGTTTCGTACAAAACCGCATTAGAAAACCCTCGACAGTCATAATAGGAAGTGCCCATTTGTAGAATGTCGTGTTGTGCGTGTAACTGCTCTGCTTGTCTTTGCTAAATTAAACAAGTGACCTTCCCCGTAAATTAATCACGGTTCCTTACACAACCCCATTAGAAAAACACCGTGAGTCCATAACAAGTGACCTTCCCCGTAAATTAATATCCCGACTGTAATCACGGTTCCTTACATAACCGAATTAGAAAAACCCTGTTAGCACGGTTCCTTACATAACCCCATTAGAAAAAACCAGTGAATCCATAACAAGTGACTTTCCCCGTAAATTAAGATCCTGACTGTAATCACGGTTCCTTACATAATCGCATTAGAAGAAATCCGTCAGTCAAAACAGGAAGTGTCCAGAATGTCATGTCATGTCATAACAAGTGACCTTCCTCGTAAATTAAGATCCCGACTATAGCCACGGTTCCTTACATAACCGCATTAGAAAACTCCTGTTAGCACGGTTTCTTACATGACCGCATTGGGAAAACCCTGTTAGCCCGGTTCCTTACATAACCGATTTAGAAAAACCCCATGAGTCATAACAAGTGACTTTCCCCGTAAATTAAGATCCTGACTGTAATACGGTTCCTTACATAATTGCATTAGAAGAAATCCGTCAATCATACCAGGAAGTGTCCAGAATATCATATTGTGCGTGTAACTGCTCTGCTTGTTTTGTGTACAGTGACATTCCCCGTAAATTAAGATCCTGATTGTAATCACCATTCCTTACATAATCGCATTAGAAAACTCCTTTCAGCCATAACAGGAAGTGTCCAGAATGTCATGTGCGTGTAACTGCTCTGCTTGTTTTGGGTACAGTGACATTCCCCGTAAATTAAGATCCTCCCTGTAATCTCTGCATTGGAATACCTAGGACTCTCCATTGCAATGACATTATTAGACTAAAAGTGTGTTCCCTGCTAACTATACGGTAGAGAAGTGGGGACGTGTGTTGTGCACGCCCTTTTGTGGGTACCAAGGTCACACTACACTTCCGTTTTATGGCTATCACGAACACCGATGATATTAGGCATTCCAGCGTACCTATCGATCTTAAACTGAATCAGCTGGCATATACAGTAAGGTTATTTAAGTTATGTGTCGGCAGAGCGCGGCGGCTGTGTACTAGAAGAAGCCAGTCAAGGCGTACAATACATGTGCACGCAGCAGCCTGTAATTAGTTTGAGGGAGGCTTTATCAGCGAATGGTTGTGCTTTCGTTTATTACTGGAAGCTTTCATGGTGCATAAATTGTGTGTTAATAGTTCATCGTCAGATATGCCACTACATAAATAAAGTTTGAAGAAAGGGTTTTATGTACGATACGTATGTGAAAAAGGATTCTTGCACAGAAGTGGTAAGACGATTCACAAGAAAATATCCTGGCAATCGCGCTCCAGATAGAGAAACTGATCAGTGATCAACTTGTTCAAATGTTACGAGAGACAGGATCTCTCAATGACAAGAACTGCTGTGTTCCTACTGAAGAAAAGATGATGTACAGGAATATCCTACGCAGATGCCGGCAATGTATTGCTGCTGAGGGACATCATTTTCATCATCTCTTATAACACAGATTGGTGCTTATTTAACATTTTTAAATACGGCATCATTTTGTGTTTTCAGTAAAAATATAACAATTAAAATAAAAGTACTAACTTGGCACGCGGCGACTTTATCTCCCCTTTCCCTGTTATGGAGGATGCGCTTTCCTATTAAGCAACCGCGCTCAGGCGTCCCATAACTCAAATAACCTCACAGTATATGACCTTATTTTATTTTAATCAAGGATAGTATACATACGCATATAGCTGATGCAAAAGTATAATCTTATAATACAAGAAAAAATCTACATTTAATTGCTTATAATACTAAATTATATAAGAAAAGTTACATGCATGCAGCATTTCGCTTATCTTAGGATAATGTTTACACTACCATTTTAAAATGTTATAAGAAAAATTCTACAACATAATTGTTTTTGTAGTGTAGTAGAGTTTCTTAAGAATCTATCATATAAATGCTTATATTAATGTATAATGTGAATATACTCATATAATTAACTGTATTAATTATGGTAAGTGTTTATGGTTAATAAAATGTATTGCATTTGTAATGCTGCTATTCAATTGCATATTTATAATACAGCTATTTCGTACATTTTAAAATGTAATTGATAAGCATTTTACACATGTTTAGTATAGCTGTTTTAAGTGCTTTCTATGCCATTATTTTGATGTCCATAATTATTGTATAATTATTTCCAAGGTATTTCATCTTTGCATAACTCTGTATCAATCAATTATTGCACCACTGGGATTATTTTCATTGTATGTAATTTTTGTGGTATTACCTCTAATTCTTTAATTCCGTTATAATTACCGACGGTACTGCGAATTCCCTTTAGTTTTTTAAGTTGATAATCATTCTATTTCATCTTCAAATTTTATATTGTACGTACGTGTGAGCTTTTTATATCCTATATCAATGTAATAATAAAAAACACACTTTTATCTGGAAATGCTTCTAAAACAACTAACTGGTACATAAGAGTGTCGAAAGAACTGCGTCTCAGATTTACTTTCTCGTTTTGTCGTTTCGGTCTAGAAATTTTTACAAGGTCTTAATATGAGCGTGCCGTCTCAAAACTGTATGCACTTCTCCTGCTTCCTGCTCTTAGAAATATAAGATAGAAGCATAGTGTGTTCTAATTATTTTAATCATCATCAAAGAGTAAGCGAAAGGTGTATATGTATAAGTTGTCTGCATGCACCTGATTCTTATGCTCTCATTTATATAATCGAAAGAGTAAAAAATTATGATCTTTGTTTAAAACACATCACATTCCAGCACATGAACATGAAATATACGTGATACGAGGATTGATTCTTAGTTTATTTAAACATTTTTCAACCTCTCTTTTCAACATAATCTTCTTGTAACTCTTTGAGCATATCCTAGGGATGCTCTTAACATTTCTACAGCTTCCTGGAAGAAAGGCTGTCCAATCTCTACAAGCCACTGTTAACAACCCCCCCCCTCCCGATAATTTGACATTCTGATGAAACTTTCCTTCTTCAAACTTTTCTTACAGTTTTGGGAACCGTCTGAAGTCACAAGCAGTTAGATCTGCAGAGTAAGCACGGTGTTTTAGCAATTCAAAATGCTTTATGAATTGTAGTCATTACAATATAGGACTTGTGACTTGAAGAAAAGCAACATCTCATAATTTTGAAATTAAATTGCATAATAATGATCTGTTATGTTGCTTCCTCTCTGCAAATAATAAATCAACCAGAATAACGTCCTGTGCATGGAAAAAGAAAGAAAAATCTTGCTTACTATCTGAGTTGATTTTAATTTCTTAGGGGATGGAAACCCCTTTTGTTTCCAACCCTTACTTTGCATTTTGACTTCAGGATCATAGCAATGTATCCATGACGTATTCATAGTCACAAATTTGCCAATAAAATTCTGTTTCTCAGTCCGAAAATGTCTTAGAGCTTACTTACAAATGTTGACTCAACTTTTTTGGGTAGGTGTCAACATTCCAGGTTAACTTGTTCACTTTTAATTCTATAGTATATCTCTAATTGTGATGATCAGCATGCTACTTATGATTTCTACCATTGTGACAATTTTCCAAGAACCACTGCCTTATTCATCTTCGCAGAAAGTTCTACCATGTTTAAGCACATAATACCACCTATTTACTGTATCATAACACACAGCAAGCTCTCCTAAATTTGCTGACATATTTGGATAATTTTAAGGAGGAATTCACATTATCTGCAGATGTTTATTAATTTCTCATTAGTCGCACTATCCTGTGGACTCAAAAAGTATTATTTCAACAGCTACTTTAACATAATGCAACAATATATCAGACTATTAACTGTGCATGCTGTGTCATACAGTGAGGTTATTTGAGTAACGTGACCGCTGAGCGCAACTGCTTATTAGGGAAATGCAGTCGCCGCAACTGATAGATTCGCCATGGGTAAGATTAGTATTTTTATTTTATTATTTATATATTTACTAAAAGCATAAAATTACACTTTATTCAAAGCTGACAATAATACGCATTAATATGTGTTGCAAGAGATGTCTGACAATTGCGTAGCAAATTCCTATATTTAATCTAACTCTTCTTCCGTAACAAGAGCTTCCCTCAAACTAGCTGCAAGCTGGTACCTTCACATTCATTATATGGCCTTGACGACTAGCTTTTCCTTGGCGCAGCCTCGCTTTGTCGGCCCATAACTCAAATAACTTGACTGTACATTTAGGCATTACTTCGCCTTGAAATAAACATTATAGATGAACTAGAAATGGGTCGGATGTTGTGCAAAGAAAGAATTTTTAGAATAAAAAAATTTAAAAATTTAGGCCTTATGTTTATGGATATGTACAATGCATATTGGAATTCAAAAACAGGATGGAAACTTAATGGAAGTCTCGGTATGCGATTATATGTAAATGGTGTGTATATATCAAAGAATGCCGAAATGAACAACAGCAACATTAGAGAAAATAGTTAAAAAAGAATGGCAACTAAAAGTAATGGGAGCTACATTTTAATAACAGAAAATATATACAAACTCGTCAACAAAAACATCTATCTTTAGAATAGGTATGCAGGAAAAATATTCCAGCTTATTAACGTCCTTAGTTGCGCATCATCAGACAATTAAACAGAGACGGAACCTTTTGCATAGTGCGTGTCTATGTTAAACTGAAATTGCTACTGCCTCTATGGATAAAAGAGACAGTCGCAGTTGTCGTTAATTTTAAAGCAGATTGTATTGATTAAGCTATGGTTCAGCAAGAGTCCATGTTCGCTGGGAATGCACAAAATTTAATGGTGCGTAATGTTGACCTCTTATCATTCGGAGGGCCACGCGCTCAATTTTCAAGGCTCGTGCCAGACATCTGATGGTGACAATGATGATCATGGTGTTTATAATAATTATCTTGAACTTTAGACTTTAACGATACAAATCATGTATCAATGGCGTGCCCCTGCAATAAATGTGGCGTATGTACGTTGTACGGACGAGGAGGAGGGTGGGTGATCGCATCTTATCTCGTGCCGAAGACCTTAAAGGCCTGCGCAAGTTGGCTGAGTTTAGCACTACTCACAGACAGAAGGATAGAACACGTGTTCAACGTGGTACGTGGCAAAAATGATTGGAGCGGCGTCTGTTCATCCTGATTTTGTTTCCAGGATACATGTCTGTAGTTTTAGTTCAGGAAAAGATGCAATTAGATCTCTACTCCTTACGCTCAAAAAATGTCCGCGCAAGAGTCATTTATCACAATCATAGAACCAAAGCGAAGCGCACATTTAGTTCGGCGTATTAAACAAGCGTGATTCCCATTCGCTTAACATAACCGTCTTGGAATTAATGTTGAGTGATATGTAATCCTTTTTGTTATGATGGTAACACATTTTACACATTAAATCCAAAACAGACGCATATTTCTAGTTTAAGTCCTGAATTTGTATATAAAAACATATGTACGTCTCTGTATACGGCCTGTTACCATTAACGGAATTTTCATTATGAACGTTGCGCTTAAAAACATCTGTGAAGCAGACTTATCAGGGGGTCCTATATAAGGCAAAAGTGCCTTTATTGTAAAAAATAGACTACTCAGTATAATGTTCAGACATGGAGCGGGATTCGAAGGGGAGACACTGATGGTTTAATGTGTGTGGGTGTTGTATCAATGCCCCACTTTGGTGCGTCAATTTGAAGCTGTACTGTTGAGGGGTGAGTGCCATACTTGGTTTAATAATTTGAATAATTATAATGCCCCACGTTGGGACGTCAATTTGAAGCCGCGTTGAGGGGTGGGTGCCGTGCTTGGTATGTACGGCGAATGTTCTTGGAGCTCTTGGGGTTCTTGAAGTTCTCGAAGCCTCGGTTTTGAGAGGAGGGTTGTGTTTATATTGTGGGTAATAAATTCACAGGATCGTATTCACTGGAGGTTTTGTGACTTGGAGTCAACGGGACGAGAAGGTTTTGAACACTAGCCACAGAGAAGAATGCACGACATTTTCTGTATATCGCTGTTTATTCGTTACGTAATATTTTCTCATTATAGATCGGACTGTCCACGGAGACCTGAGTTCAAGCTATCACTTTTTCTAGTTCCTGACCATTAGACAACTCTTGCGCTTTCTTACTGCCTCTTACTGCCTGACTTCGAATTCTTACTTCTTTACTCATACCTCCCCGTCCTCTTTCGCCTTACTTCGAATTCTTACTTCTTGTTACTCCCTTCACTACTGTCTCCTGAACACCCTAACATTTGATTTTTTTTATTCCTAAGCTCCTCCTTGCGCGAATTTTAATTCTATGTTATTCTGAAATCACAGAGAATTCTGGGCTTCCTTATTGGATATCCCCTGATATCTATTCACGCAGACTGGCTCTGATTTGTACGATTTAGAGCTGAATTCATTGGTTATTCTTAACTATTTCCCTACACTCATACAAATTTTCCGGTCCGTTCTTTTCCTGGAAAAAGACTCTGTTACAAATTTCAGCATATGTCTCTCAAGTAGAACCTAATGGCTCTTTCCTCCTTTAGTCACTTTTAAATCGTCAAATGTTCTCAAAGATAACGCAGTTTTACGCATATGTTTGCTATCTCTATTTCCTGGGAAAATGTTACTTTTGCGGTGAGGTCCTTTAATGTGTCCTGTACTATTTCATATCTATCATTTTCGATACATCGTCGGTCCTGGTGGTGTATGGTTACCATACTTGCCTCCTAAACCCAAGATCGCGGGTTCGAACCCGGCCAGGACCGATGGATTTTTTGAGGCGTAAAAATCCTAAGTATGGCTTCCTTCGGAAGGGAAGTAAAGCCGTGGGTCCCGTGTCGTACATTTACGGCACGAAAAAGAATATCAAGCCTGAAAGAGAGGCCTCTGAGCAAAAATTTTCGGCCGTTTCACGCCCTGAGTTGAATGGGACGCTGATGACCTGAGATGTTAAAGGGCGTCCGTAAATAAATCAATAAAAAAAAATCTTCGATACATTCTCAGAAATCTGTATTTCCTACATATGGCGCACCTCCCTTTGACTCTCTTGTTCCGTTAGACAAATAATGTACCCTGTTACCCTGAAAGTGGAAAGGGCCCTTTTACAGTATGGCGGCAATGTTAGATCTAAAGTATACACATAGATGAAAAGTAAAATTTCTTAGCCTCCCCCCTCTCTCTCTTAAATCCTGCTTCCCCCAGGTCAAAGCCCGACAAACCTTCCTTAAATATAATACAATAGCTCTTGTAAAAAGGCTTTCATACAGATGCTTTTCAGTCATCACAACAGTGGAGCTTGAAAAATGAATACCATGTTTCCACCTCGCTCCGATATGCACAAAATATTCCTACCTGCTCAGATATTTACATACATAAAATATTAATCTTAATAATAATTACAATATAAACTTAATATTAAGGGGTTATAATTTTCGGCTACAGACGTTTTAACTACATTTGCTGCATTTCAGCTTCAATGCGTACACTCCAATTTCCTTTTTTTTTTATTAGTGTTTAACGCCCGTTTTTACTACTTAGGCACACAGGCGGTGGACACTGATGATACATGAAATGAAATGTTATATTGGGAAAGGATTCGTTTTTTCAGGAATGAAACGTTCCAGGCCTAGGTTTAGCGTACCTCCCCGGCATTTACCATTTATGAGGACTGACAAAAACCTGGAAAAACCCTCAGACAGGGAGGACGTCCTGGCGGGATTCGAATCCGCAACTTACTTTTAGATGGTAAAATGTAAACCTAAGTTCGAATTAATTTTAATGGTATGTGTGTGCCCCCAAGTCTGAAGTAATCATAATAAACGCTCCTGAATTCATATTTGCTGCAACCAGGTCGTCACTTTTATTTTGGTTTATTTGGTTTATTTACAGACGCTGTTTAACATCTCAGGTTATCAACGTCCCATTCAATTCAGGGCGTGAAACGGTCGAAAAATTTTGCTCAGAAACCTCTTCTTTCAGGTTTGAGATTCTTTTACGGGCCGTAAATTTACGACACGGGACCCACGGTTTTACTTTCCTTCCGAAGGAAGCCAAACTTAGCATTTTACGCCCAAAAAATCCATTGACCCTGGCCGGGATTGAACCTGCGATCTTGGGTCTACGAGGCAAGTATGGTTACCAATAGAACCAGGAACGACGTCAATATTGGTAATTATATTATATATACACAGTGTCCCAGAATCGTATAATTTTTCGGAATAGGCAAACCACATTGGCTGTAAAGGTTGGGAAAGGCGGCAGCAGATTTAACAACCGTCAATACCTGAGTACTGAGAATATGTTATAGATATATGGAATATATTTTGCTTCAAAATTTGTTCTCTTTGTTTCACTGATTGTCATTGAATAAATTGAACATTAACGATGTAGCTTATTTGGCAATGAAAATTAAAGGAAAGAAACGCTCTTAAATAATATCTAATTCTGTACATCTCTAAAACCGATGAAAGATGTAACAAATGATTACCATGAAAATTCACGAGGATATACGAGAATAGGTCCATAAGTTTCCGGCCTCACCGATAAGGGTTATCGCCTTCACAAAACCCTTATCTGGTGTCATGCCGTATCTGTTAAGTAAATAATTGCAGCTTTAATTTTCGCTCCGCTGTGTTCAGTTGTTCAGATATAGTTGCATAAAGAAGGCTATGTATAGAAGATTGTGACATGTTCAAAATGGAGTTTCGAATTGTTATTAAGTTCTTCACAAAAGCAGGACTTACACCAAATGAAATTAAACAGCCATTGCACGGTGTATATAAGGAAGCATCCCCTTCATATTCTACCGTAAAAGAGTGGGCCAAATTTTTTCAAATGGGTCGAGAAAGCAGTGAAGACGAAGAGCGTGCATGTCGGCCCTTGGAGGTGCTCACTCCTGAAATCATTGCCCTTGTGGAAGGAGAAATTGTGGAAGACCGGTGGCTTAAAGTTACAGAAATAGCAGCAATGTTGAGCCTTTCTAAAACAACAGTTCTTCGAATTATTCATGAACATTTAAATATGAATAAGGTTAGTGCAAGATGGGTGCGTAGACTACTGTTCCAAAGTCCAAAAGCAGCAACGTGTCACCTGTTGTCAGGCATTTTGGAGCTCTGCCGTGGCAATGAGGGAGAAGTTGTGCAACCATTGTTACAGGAGATGAAACCATGGTCCTTTACTATGATCCCGTGTCCAAAAGAGAATCAATGGAGTGGCGTAATTTTGGCGAAGCACCGCCTGTAATGGCCAAGGTCACTCAGTTAACCAAGAAGATCATGAACACAATCTTTTGGGACTGTGAAGGAATACTCTCAATTGACTTCAAGGAAAGGGACACCGCAGTAAATGGGAAGTACTATGCTGGCCTACTGCACGGACTTACGTGCCTCCATCAAAGAGAAAAGGCGAGGAAAGCTGAGTGGTGGTGTGCGCCTTCTTCACGAGAACGCGCCTGTGCACACAGCTCTTGTTAGAAAGGAAGCTGTGAAGAAATGTGGCTTCAAGGAGATCGACCATCCACCCTACAGCTCAGATGTAGCTCCCAGTGACTTTTTCCTCTTTTCAAAACGTAAGAAGGACCTTCGAGGAAGGAAATTTAAGTACGACAAAGAAGTGATGGATGCTGTTTGTGTCCATTTTGCCAACAAGACTTCTGACTATTTGGGGGAGGTGATTGAAATGTTAATTCAAAGATGTGAGAAGTTTATTGCGATAAAGGGTAACCATATTGAAAGTGAAATATATATATATATATATATATATATATATATATTTTTTTTTGTCTTTATCATACCTAGAAAATGACTGGTGCGGAATCTTACGGACCGACCCACGTAACTTGGAAAAATATAGGGCAACTATGGGACGCGGGTATGAACCTTACGTGTTCTTATTCTTCTTCTTCTTCTTCTTCTTCTTATTATTATTATTATTATTATTATTATTATTATTATTATTATTATTATTATTATTATTATTATTATTATTAATTTAGTTTATTTGCGGCACTCTTTAACATCGCTGGTCATCAGCATCTCATTCAATTCAGGGCATAGCAGGTAAATTTTATTCAGAGGCTCCCTTTTTAGACTTGAGGTTCTTTTAGGTGCCGTAAATCTACGCACGACCCACGGCTTTGCTTTCCTTCGGAAAGAAGCCATACTTTTTTTTTTTACGCCCGAAAAAATCATTAACTCTGAATGGGATTGAATCCACGATCTTGGGTCTAAGAGGCAAGTATGGTTACCACTAGGCCTCAAGGGCCAACCTTACATGCTAATCTTCCCCATTTTATTATATTATAATTGTTTTTAATTTTTGTATATCATATTTCGCTTTATTATTTTTTCTCCCCTTCCTTTTCCCGCTTTTTGCTTGTTTTATCTGTTTCTTTGGATCAGGTTACCTTCGAATCTCAATATTTACTTTTACAACCTTCACATTTTTGAAGACCACAAGCGCTTCGAAACATAACGACATTTGCTACTATTTAAGTGCTTTATCTATTTCTGTTTCTCTAGTTCTTGTTATTTTAGCGACATTGTTCCAAGAGTTACTTTATTTTTAGTTATTAAATATTTAATTTATATATATATATATATATATATATATATATATATATACACTACAGCAGAATCAGTTTAACACTGTGCAGTTTCTTTTGAGGTAATAAATGAATTAAATAATCTCATTTCTGCAATATAGCTTTCAGTGTTTGATAGTAACTCTCGCTTGAATGTATGAAATGCTCATTTCATCAACTTTAATATCTTTTTAAATAGTTCATATAAAAGAAGCAATCCGTTTAACACATGGCACTCAAACTAGAAACTGCATTTTGTAACACTCAGTGATATAACATTTATAACACTCCATTGTTACCGACTTTGGTTTTATAGGAATGAGATTATTATTAATTTATTTTTGCCCATATTCCATATATAAAATGTGATGATGATAATAATAACAATAAATTATTATTATTATTATTATTATTATTATTATTATTAACTTATTTTAGTTTTTTTTAAAGAGTATATGAATTCTTTATACTTTTCAGGATTCTGTCCAACACTTAATTAATTTTACTTTTTCATCTACGTGTAATAAAATGCATAATCAAGTTAATTGCAGACGGCAAGGGTGGAGTTGCTGTGTTTTTGTAGTGTTTTCTTCTCTATTGTGATTACAATATAATTACTATAAACGGAAACCAGTTAAGATATATGGGGAACACACAACATTCACTGGAAACGTAATGAATAAAAATGAATTCGTCCTACTATGAATCCAGCTTTCTCAAGGACACCGACGTTGCTCGAAGTTACTCAACATTGGCTACATGCTTTCAAATGGATCACATCTGTAAAATGTAATTTTGACCTGGAAAGTCTACAAAATGCAAGTGCTTGAAGTAACAAGAACACATTTTGCACTATATACTAAAGGGTCATCGAGAAGACGCTCCGCAGCCATTGTGTAGCCGAGATTTAACTAGGGAAGCGAAATCGGGTGGCAGCACTTATTGCGCGCCCCTCCTCCAAGTTCCATGAGTTAATGTAATCGCTTTCATCTTTTAAGCCTGAGACCCACTTTTAAGGATATTAAATATCACGGGATTCATAAATTAACTTAGTACACTATAAATAAAAATACTCAAATTAAATTATAATACAATTAAAATATTAGTCTTTCAGTGGGTTCCTTGCTACATCGGAAAATTTCGCGACACACCAAAAGCCCCCCCTTAGGACCCATAGGTTGGGAAACGCTGTTCTAAACAATAACTCACTACCACTAGTTAACAGGGTTGCCACAGATTTTATACACCAAAGATTGAGCAGAAACTATGAACATCTCCGTTTCCCATATTATTAAAAATGTGCGAGGGAAATTAATTAATTAATAGATAAAGAATAAATTATTTACTATCACTTACACATCCGTTCTCTCTGTTAACACTAAACATGTATTGAAATAGATTGCAGAGACGTGACAACGTTGTTTTCCTCGTGCTTATCATTTCAACGTAACGAAAATAATATTCTGGTTGGCTGTAACCGTAATTCCTGGCTGTAATATTAGTTCCAGGAAAAAAGGCCGTCAAGGCTTGTCCCGTCCTATAAGTATCCTCAAGTGAGGGGTTGCACTGTCTGGAACCGCCGAAGGCCAGTTGGTGACAAACGTCGTTTGTTGTTGATTTGTTTTATTTACAGACGTTTTTAACATCTGAGGTCATCAGCGTCTCATTCAATTCAGGGACGTGAAACGGCCGATAAATTTTGCTCAAAGGCCTCTTCTTTCAGGCTTGAGGTTCTTTTACATGCCGTAAATCTACGACACGTGATCCACGGCTTTACTTCCCTTCCGAAGGGAACCATACTTAGGATTTTTACTCCCGAAAAAATCCATCATCCTTGCCGGGATTGAAGTGCGATCTTGGATTTAAGAGGCAAGTATGATTATCACTACGCCACCAGGACCGACAAAAACGTATAGATAGAAATTATGTCTAATATGCTTGCGAGCAAATTTTCTAGTTTAAATGTTTTCATCATCTTCGCTAGAATGGGAACGGAGAACCTCAACGTTACAGAATTTTTAGATAACAGATTCCCTGGCAAACCATTAGAGCAGAAGGTGGCATTTCTCTAAGCGTACTCCCGCAGTTGTTTTGACACAAAGCCATGTTTACAAACACAAGGAAGTGTAACAAAACTGAGGCCATTCACAAACAAACAAAAAGTGAAGTTGTTATTGCTAGTATTAGTACTACAAGTTGAGCTATTCTTTTTGCGTCCAAAGAGTGGTCAGTGGTCATCATTCAAGAATTAGGCGCAAACGTTTAACATGTAAAAAGGCAAATGGAGTTTTATTTCTTTATCTTGTTTCGCTTTAAGGGGCTCCAGAATGCTCTATCTCTCCAATAATAAGATAATGATTATAAAGTGCATTTTTTTTCCAGAATATTATATGGAGTGAAAGTTTTGAAGGTTATTTTTGAAAGTTTTGACAATAACATAACGCACAAATTTTCATCTATGCTTTCATATGATAAATGTTATTTTTATATATAGTGAATTTAACTACACTTTTGTGTGGTTTTCTATATATTAATTTAATAAATATTGTTTAGTAGAAAAAAAGTCGTGTTAAGTTAAATACATATGTTTGTTAAATATATCCTGAACTTTTGAAGCAAATTGACATGTTTGATTCTGAGAAAGTACGTCTTTTGTGTCATAAAAATATTTTTGGGAATCAAGTGATAAAGTTTAGAATATCATTCAGTGCATCCCCCCGCCTCATAGGTTGGAGTACGTTCTTCTTATACAAATTTCTAACTGAAATAACTGGAGGTATGTAAGTGCTCATAAACATACTGCAGTACTTGAAGGTTTGCTACATCATTTAGTGCCATAAAATCATGAAAATGTGCCTCTTGAATATGAAGTTTTGAAAGAAAGACATTTGTCAATAGCTCGACCATGCAGTGCATATGTTTACACCCCCCTCCAATTTTTACATAATTATCAGTTAGAAAACTGCATAAATTATACATCATTAAAAAGAGAACATTCCACATATTTTTAATATATGAAAAAGTAAAAATAAAAAATGCAATCTTTTTCCGCTTTCCGGAGCCCCTAAACAACAGCTGCTTGAATAAATATGTTGATTCGAACACGATCGAAGACTCACAGGGAAACAGTTTAAACGTGAAGCAAGGATTTCTAAAATTACGCAGTTACTTGACTCATGTTTATACTGTATCTCACTCGTGGTCGCTTCATCTACCTGCGCTACCCCTTCACCAATACACCAACCGCATAATCTATGCTTTTTATTTATTTATTATTTACGGACACTCTTTAACATCTCAGACCATTAGCGTCCCATTCATTTCAGGGCGTGAAAGACCGGCAAATTTTGCTCAGAGGCCTCTTTTTTAAGGCTTGAGGTTCTTTATCATGCCGTAAATGTACGGCATGGGACCCACGGCTTTACTTCCCTTCCGAAGGAAGCCATGCTTATTATTTTTACGCCCGAAAAAATCCTGGCCGTTATCGAACCCCCGATCTTGGGTTTAAGAAGCAAGTATGGTTACTACTACACCACCAGGACCGACTTGTAGGCTTGCTTGTTGCTAACACAGCTCTTCGAGTTGTAAATTCAATTACAGTATATAACACTAACAATACAAATGAGATAAAGAGGAAACTGAAGTTTTTTCCAAATGTCTAGAACTCTTGGCCTTAATTCTAGGTTATAATCTGTGAAATCTGATTCGAAGCTTTTTCAGTCAAATACAAAGTGATTTTGGAACCGAAACTACAACATGGATTCGTCTCAAACGTATTATTAAACCTTACACGTATTTTCAGCGAAGTACTCAGCCTGTAATCTATCAATGCAACACAATATACATGACTTAATATATTGAAGAACATTTATTGAAACTTTTTTGTACCTCTTCTGGATGGATGGAAACATCGGATATGGTAGGTATGTGCGTTACAGGCTGCAAAGTTTACTTAAGAAATTCACACATTGATTATTTTAAAACTATGCTATCAAGGGATGAAAAATTAGCTATACAAAATAACGTTAATAAAGCAGTTGTGAAAATGTGATAGGCAGAGAGGATTTGATATTTGCTGATGACGAATGATTTCAAGGTCTCCCGTGGGTGTTCAGCATTACGTGGATGATGAAGAGGCACAGTTTCGTCTGTCTGAATTTCAATTGCCAAAATTTTAGAAATTAGTCTGCCAAAAACCCGGGATACATATTGCTTACGATTAGAGTGGGAGTTTGGTGCTGTTTGCTGTCTAAGAATTATTCGGCAATTTTTCTTTAGAAAGACGTTCCACACTGTTGATCCCTAGAAATATCACTTGCGAAGCTCGTGGAGCAGCTAGGTTAAATGGAACAACTCATTGATACTTCCAGCAAAATGGGGTTATTTGCCACGCATAAACACCGTCAATTAAGGCAATTTCCAGACAGTTTGAAACTCAAGTTATTTAGTCATCAATATTGCCCGTTCTTAGCAGCCCTGACTTCTTACGTGGCTATCGCCTGGTGTGATGAGCACGAGCTTCACGAAGACCAATTATGTCATTTATTCGCAAATTATGCACAGAGCATAGATGCCGGCAAGAGAGGGCTAGAGGGAACAAATGTCCCTCCTTGTAAACTGCTAAGTACTAAAGAAGTAGGCCATCATTACGCGCACGGCTGTGCATTTTCATCATTATCATTATCATCATCTCCACCACCGTAGTCGTCTTCACCATCATCGCCATGTTTAGAATATTTTATGATTTGTAATTTCATATGTAAATTTAATGTTTGAACACAATAGTTTGCTATTTCTTGTCTTGGGTCTGTGATTTATAATTTTAATACTTTCATGATGAGCTTCACAACTAATGCTTTTGGCTCGATTATACTCTCTTTCTACTTCCAATACTTCTCCAATAAGCCTGATGCTTAGACGAACGTAATTCGTTATCATAAAAATGCATCAGCAATGAATCACAAACTTTGCGACATTTTACACAATGATTCTATAAGCAGCCAAGCAAGATGTTTAGGGATCGGCTTTTAATGCAAATGCATATTTCTTCTCTGCTGTCAGAAAGTGTGCTCACTTGGCACGTGAATTAATTACTAAATTAAATTTCCAGCAATTTAAACAATATTTTATGTTGCATATAATGCATATTTTGCCTGTTTTGTTTATAAGCAAATTATTTGAGCAGTTTACAAATTATGCTGTATATTTGCTTGTTTAGATGCATATTTTATAAATATATTTTAATTGTTTATTATACTTTCATATTTTACTTACAAATACGATATTTCCGATTAATATGAGCCATCGAGTCAATCTTAAAACTTGGCAACACTGATGGTAGCTTACATGTAACACAATCAATAGGTCACGTTACATCGGTGAATCCCCGCATTATCTAGTCGTAGCCGTTCCCTCGCGGTATGAAAGTGGTTGTTAAGGAGTTCTCGGAAGAGTTCAAGTGTGGTGGTTGTACGTATACGTAATATTAAATTTAGTTAAAAGTTTATTGTTTAGTACTCCTTAAGATTTGTAAAAATGTAACCTTCTAATTTATAACACAATTCTCCTTTGATATGTAGAGAGCATTTTTAGTGGCGACATTCCATTGTGGAAACTCACCAACCCCACCCCCCGAAAGTTCATTGAACAGTATACTAAGGGTAAAGTGCCGGAACAATCTACTCTTCGTAAGAATTATGTCAAATGTTGTTACAATCCTAAATTTAAAATATTAGAGAGTAAGTCCGAAATCATTTTGTGTGGGTTTCAATCCATGAAACACAGGACAGAGGAGGACGGTTTGTTGCAAAATTTATAGTTGGATCTCTCCATAAACATGAACCAACCACCACTTTTCTTCTTGCGAAAAAAACATCTTGAAGATACAAATAGCTCTTCTGTTTCCAAATATTTTGTCGACTTCATGAACTTGTTATGGCCAGATGGTACTCAGTACGAAAGTTTATTACTCTTTGTGACCGATGCTGCGAGCTATAATGCTCCTTAACGTTATATTTCCAAATATAACACATATGACTTCCATCGTCCATGGGTTACATCGGGCTGCAGAAATAATTCGTGCAACTTCCCAGCTTGTAGATAAGCTGATGTCTTCTGTAAAGAAAGTATTGTTAAGGCACCCTATAGAAAAAAGCATTTCAAGCAGCATACTGAATGTTTCACTTCCACTAGAACCAGTTTTAACGCGCTGGGGAACATGGTTATGTGCAGCTCTATATTACACTGAACATTTGGAAACAGGAATATAGTGAATATCTTTATTCCAAACTATTCTTCATCAGTGAACATTTCTCATAATATATTAAAAAACACTGAAATAGAAACTAACATTTCTTAGCATATCTGAACATTTCTCCCATCTTCCTTCCCCTATCACTTCTTTGGAAACCAGCCGTATTAAGTTGTGCCAAACGTTTTTACCAGGGAAAAGTTCCGAACTGCCTAGTGAAATACTTCTAGATGTAGATAAAATTGTAACTTTTATGCGCACCCCTAAGATCCTGTGAGGTGGAGAGAAGTTTTTTCCCGCTATAAGTATATCTTAATAAGCAATAGGAGGCAGCTAACGGAAAACTTAAAACATTTGGTGGTCGTAAACAGCAACAGAAAAGAAGTTGAGAGTGTGGAAAACCAAAATTGTATAATTATTTATTGTGTCTTTTTTTATTTTTAAGGAAAAGATATCTAACTCTTCAATACTAAATATACATTTTGATGAGTTAAATAATTCATATGCTTTCCACAGTACTTTGATTCATGGAGAGATTGCATAAAATTGCGTTAAATTTTTATTTTATGTCAACATGATGTTGTTCATTAAAGTTATATGGGCATGTTTATGAGCATATTATGGAAGTTATCATAAATGCATAAATATTAAAGGGATTATTAGACCATAGAATTCCTGTCCCTATTTATGTTGAATATGCAACAATGAAGAGTACCTACTACGGCAAGTCATAGAGTGGGTGCATTTTGCAATTTTTTGGTTCATAATATCTTCATGGGTGTCGCCATGTCGAATACACGCACTCAGCGTGTCAGTTTCTTAAGTTTTTATTGTAAACAGTTTGAAATAAAAGCAGTGCAATGAGAATCGCAACTTCCTCTGTATTCATGCGTAGATTCTGGCGCAACAGAAAGTAATGGCTATAGTCAAATAAAGTTCTTCAATGAAAAAATGCTTTTTTCCAACTCATAAACAAGGTAGCATTGCAACAACAATCAAACACATGACCACATAGTATCAGTTTTAAAACGCGCTTAGTCTTGTTCTATTATTTAAGAATCGCTTTATATATTTGATTATGTATGTATTATTAATATATGCATTTTAAAAGCCTGCAAGTAAAATAAAAACTAGACGCTGATCATAGTATCGCATAAAACAGCAATTTATTTGAAGTTTTTCATAGCGTCTGATGTGGCATGGCTTAGGAAGGTCAATGCGGAATTTCCATATCGTCGCCACTTTTACTGAGAATTTCCATAATGTAATGTGCATAGTCGATTTGTTTGTCTGGCCATAAATTACTTGGGATTTATCTAAAGGGCATGGCAATGTGATGTATCATGTTCTGCAGCCACCACGTGATGAAAAAAAAAATGAAGGGAAATGCTCTGAGATTGAGGACATCTAAGCGAACGCGCACATCCGGCATTTGTCAAGGGACTGAGAAGCGTCGAAACGGCCGGGGAGGCAGCTGGCAGCTTGATAAACTTTCCTTAAATGTTGGAGCGTGTCATTGGCGGAATGAAGGGAAAATAATTAATTTAACAGTTTTAAATCATGAAAACGGACATCTTTACAGTTTTTTAATCATTTGTCTCGAAGAGAAAGTCTAGGCGTCTTGTAGTGATGTTAACAATTAAATAATTGCGTTTGTATTTTTACAAGGCAGTGGAGAAAAGATGGTTTATTGTACATTATAAGGGAAAAATAATAAAGTAAATTCTTTTATATATTCCAACATATTTGGTATCATTTCTAAATGCGTGCTTCATTTATTTAACATGTGAAAATGAAAGGTGCCTAATAGAACACTACAAAGATTATGAAAACTATATACTTCTCATTTGAAAGTTATTGCTCTTTTAGAAATACGATTAGATTCTATTATATCCCTATTTACTATTAACCTGACTAATACAACTACCGGATGTTATAAACAGTGGCAGTAATACTTGCGCAAGCCTCATGTCCGGGAGGGCTCAGAGCTTCAGCAAAGCCAATTTAATAAAAATTGTTCTTGAAAAGGAAGGAAGGAAGGAAGGACGGAAGAAGTGTTAAAATAGCGTCTTTCTGCATTTCTTTATAAACTCTAAACCGCAGCATTCTTTAGCCTATATTATGCACTTCCTAACAGGTATATTTTTCAGTATAAGAAATAGGTATGACGAAAAATGTTGATTATTTATACCTATAGATGAATGTAATGCTCTTTAAGATGTCTTCTATGAGGAAATACTCCTGCCAAAACAATGACATATTCATATGTCATAAAAGAGCTCACGTAGACCTTTAGGTTAAAATTACAATTTTCCTCACAAACATATTGAATATACATTTTTTTATTTAGTTTATTTACGGACGCTCTTTAACAACTCAGCATCAGCGACCCATTCAATTCACGGCATGAAACAACCGATAAATTTTGCTCAGAGGCCTCTTCATTCAGGCTTGGTGTTCTTTTACGTGCCGTAAATATACGACAGGGGACCCACGGCTTTACTTCCCTTCGGAAGGAAGCCATACTTAAGATATTTACTCCCGAACCCTGACCGGGATTGACCCCGCTTTCTTGGGTCTACGAAGCATGGTTAACACTAGATTACCATAACCTACTTGAAAGTTGAGCATATTAATAAAGTATATAATATTTTTACTGCGAATTAATAATTAAAACACTGTACTCCGACCTAATTACACGATCTTCACACAATTTTTAATTATCTTGAGAAACGTAGAAGAACAGCTTTAGGGACGGTGCTGCAGACATCACACGCACACCTATTAACCGAAATATAGTTTCATAAACAGTTTCTACAAGCATACTATTCAGGTATAAGTTCTGTCTGTCGAATTTCTAGCAAACTACCAAAAATGCGAATAATTTGTATTAATTACATTTTAAGTTAAATGTGATATTACAAATTACATGAAAGAAGAATATTAATTTTGTTTTCGGTGCCTAATACTTTAATGAGAATACCAGAAAAAAAACTTTTTTACATTGTAAATTAATAATCTTATAAGAAAAAGGGAGAAAGGAGAAATGGCTATATCGTACATAACGGGGAATGCAGATTACGTTGCTGACTGTTAATATGTGTTAAAATCATTTTTGTTATAGTTTATAAAAAATTCTATTAATGCGATACAACTTTGATGATGATGATGATAATAATAATAATAAAATAATAATAATAATAATAATAATAATAATAATAACAACAATTACGGACAAATAATTTACTTATGTGTTACTTAATTTGAATTAGGTTATATTAGATTATGATAGTAATAATAATAATAATAATAATTATAATAATAATACGTTATGATAACTTATTGAGCGATTATACCTTGTAGATGCTTTACAATCACTCTAGGATTACTAATAAGACCTTGATGTAGGTACTGTTGCGTATGATAATACAGCGTTATTTATTTTTTTGGCGCGTTTGAGCCATTACATAAAAAATCTTCCTATCATGAGAATCAAGGTTTACTACAAATGTTCATAACAATTATTAATTAGGCTTAAAATTCTTTCGTGGTGGATTTTGGTTTGCTAATGATACTTTGAAATCAAAATGAATTTTCATTAGGCAAAATTGTATATTTATTTCGAACTTTTATTGTGCTCTACGTGGAGTAAAAGGAGTCCCTTAAAACACGAATTCATCCATTGTAACTTAATTAGGTTAGCGAATTCAATTCAAACTCAGAACCAGAACCATAAATTATTATTTTTCCATATCCAGACCTCCGTTAAATGTTATAGTATACAGTTATTCAAGTTCAAATAACAGCAGCCTTATTGCGTCATTCCGCTCTGCTCAAACTTTGTACTTATTCTCGAAGTACGGATTATTGACTGTGCTTGATCTCTTAACTGAACTTGAGTGTTTTGAAGCAACGCAGTTGGTCAGATGGTATCTTATTCTTATTCTCTCCCTGCTTTGTAAACACGACAAAAGACGTAGTATAAGAGTTAAATCTGTATCACCGCTATAGTTCGCATCTGATGACATGCACCCAATTATAGTGGTGGGGGAAATTAAAAAGTTTAAACATAATAAAGTTTAAAAACAATAAAAAGGGGGAAACGGCGAAAAAAAGCTTAAAAAAACTATGGGGAAATAAGCTAAACATCATTTACGTAAACATTAACATTTCATGTTGCCATAGGACTTCGTTAGTAGCTCTCCATTAAAGAAATAGTAATAGAAGTAATATCTGATTTACTTAGGACTCTCTTTAACGTCTCAGGTCATCAACGTCCCATTCAATTCAGACCGTGAAACGGCCGATAAATTTTGCACGAGGCCTCTTCTCTTCAGGCTTGAGGTTCTTTAATGTGCCGTAAATTTAGACACGGGATCCACGGCTCTACTTCCCTTCTGAAGGAAGCCATACTTACGATTTTTACACCCGAAAAATCCATCGATTCTGGCCGGAATTGAACCCGCGAACTTGGGTCTACGAGGGAAGTGTCGTTAACATTAGACCACCAGGACCGACCCATTAAAGAAAGCAAAAATAATGCCAGTTGTCAATGAGTGAAGTCATCTGATATTCAGTTTTTCAGGGTGTGGGAGAACTGCAGATAAACCATACCCAGGCAGAATGTGCAAATCAGGAATCAAATATGAGTCAGTTAACATGCATGACACATTAGTTCCTGGGCCACATGATGGATCTTTTTAACTATTATGACAATGTGGGCTGTGCTCTCACTGTTCCCTAAATGATGCTCATTTGCTATTTATCCCTTGTAAGGTTTTGCATGATAAGCTCTTCATGATTAAAAAACCTTTGGATTTCCATTTGCTGGAAATCACCCAAGAAGGCAAAGGTGGGTGTTTAGGGCCCCATTGGGTGTGGTGGCTTATGTGATGGCATATCGTATCCTGAAGTAAAACGTCACATGAGACAGTCCTCTTGTTTGGCCACTAAGGAAAGCATGAACTAAGAACACATGTTCCGCTTGACCACACATCCCAGGGACCCCCAGCCAGTCAGTGAGGTCAAGCATGCCTGGTGTTTTGCAACACACAATGGTCATAAGTGATACTTCGCTCCCACATGTGTCGAGGCCAAGGGTCACTCAGAACAGCCTGTCATTGGTTGGCCCATGGCCAAGATGCAGCAGTCAAATGGTAGAAGAAGCCCAGTGCAGGGAATGTTCAAGACACTTGAATGAGAAATCTCCTCTTAGCTGGCAACATGACTGCCATAGCAAATGTTAATCTTCTGCAGACTGAGCTCAGCAACCAGAGGTTCCACAAGGATGACCACAACATTCATTCACTGGCAAGAATTGCCTACCTCGACCATGGAAACCTAACTAGGTAATATATTTTTGTATATACTGCACAAGTGAATTTTTAGCTATGCATTTTTAAACCAGCACACTTAAAAGTTTAGTGTTTCTCCTGAGAATATGTTGAATGCTAATATGTAATAATGTTTGACCTATTAGCTACATTTTGTTTAGATTAATGTAGTGTATTTTCCATTTTATAAATTCATACAAATGTCATATAGCTATATAAATGCATAACAATTGAAGTTATAATAGTAAAAACAATAATAATAATCATAATAATGTAATTATGATAACAGTATATGCATCTAATATCATTAATACAAAACATTTATTTATAATTACAATGTAATAATATTAGTCTTAACTTAGAAGTAATTGATAAAATTACCATTGCTATTTGCATTCAATTTTCTAAACAAAATAAACTATCCATAGCATATTATTGCATGATTTAGTTGAACTAAGCACTCTTCATATTCACTTACTTGTCATTTGAATGTTGAGTTGAATTTTAGTCAAGCTGATGAGAACGAAATGTTCTGGAAACCAATTCTATAAATATGACAAGCAAGTGAAGCATTAAGAGTGTTTAATTCAACTAAACCATGCAATAATATCAATATCATTGGCTTCACTGTGCCAGTTCCAATTAACATTTTAATATCCATAGCAACATAAAGAGGGTGATATATAAAATTATGGGATGGCATAATAGTGAAATTCACATGTTTGTATTTGACTGATTGAAAATATTTTCTTCAAAACTCATTAAAATAAATATTGGAATACTGATGAATTTATAATTTAAAGTGTGGTTTTCAAAGAATAAAAATTAGATATATTCTATTTGACAATAAACATGGAACTTAATTTGTGAACAAGCAAGAAATAACAATTTAATAAATATACATACATACTATTTGGCACATGAGCTATTCAATGCTTAAGTACATATTTCTTCCTTGGAATTCATCTGCAGCTTAGAATTTTAATGTTTCAGCTTGCACATACTACAGTTTGTATTTGTATTATAAATATACATTACTGCTGGCATAGGATTATTTCTTGTTATCATATTATTATTGCCCTGTTCAACAGTAATTTATAATTCTGGCATTAAATAGAATTATCTTAGTAGGGCTTATAGTTTGCTTGTTCTATAGAAATGAAACATTACCTGGCATGTATTCCTGTAACCTTGAACTACACGAGCATTGGAAAATATGTTCAGGTGGTAATGGATTTTATCTATAAAGATTTTGTTTTTCTGTGACAAATTTGCTCATTTTTTAATAAAATGATATGCCTCTGTGAAGTGAAGTGATTACCTTCTGTATTGCATTAAGCATTCAAGTTTGGCAAATGGAAAATTTTCTTGAGCATTTAAGATTCAAATATTCATTTTTTCTTTTGTTTCATTGTTTTTGTTATATATATGTGTTAGATTGTGATAATAACTCAAATTTGAAGATTTTTGGTTTGCAAAGATTCGTTGTATTTTCAAGTGAAAGACTCTTAAAAGGGTTTTTAATAATGACTTGTTTGAGCATACAGCTGAGATATCCAAATCATCAGAGTTGAGTCAATCCTACTTATCACTAAAAGAGCAGTTCCTTTTATTTTCCCAGATCCTGTTATTTATTTTATTAACTTATTCACATTATTGTCTAGTGTAATTATTTAGCTGTATTAGTGAATATAATAAATTAACTTTTCATTTAATAAGCTTTGAAGCAGAAAAGCTTAAAGCTATATTTAATTTACTATTTGGAATGAAGAAAACAGTGAACAGTTAACCATGCATCTAAATCTGAGTGGGATCTGAACTCATGCTCATAACATTTGAAATTGCCCAAAACCAATATTACAACAGATGTGCCCTGATAGTGGATGAGTTATTATGCTCAAATGGGTGTATGTAAAATATTGTGCTAATGTACTGTTTCTATGCTTGAAGTTTGCTAAGAAAGGACTCATAGTTTGCTTGGACTGACACTCAGCTGATTATCCCAGGATGCTATATTTTCTTTCTACTAATTATCTTTCATTATGTTTTTCAACTTTTCGCAATTATCTAGAAAGGTCTTCAAGATGATAAATGAAAAGAATTAATGATATAAATGCACACAATAACCAATGACACATAATGATTTTAATTATTGATATTTTCAGTGTTAAAAATATCTCTGCAAAAATATGCTAGGACTTGGTCCACCCAATGAAAGTAATATCTCTACTACTTGAGTCACAGCATTGTACCATTTTATTGATTTAGCTCTTTGCCTGTACTGCTTATGTAGAATACATATATAAGTTATTTGTACAAGGGAAAATGGCAAGGGTCAAGTACACATTTTTGTGTTATCTATTCCATTTTCTATTTTCTGCATTTTGGGTGTGCATTTATGGAATCAAATTATTACTTATACATATTTCATAGATTGGTGCACTCCCTCTAAATCAAAGACCATTGTGGCTTAAGTGCCAAGTGTAATATTACACACTCCCACACAAATAAATAAATTAATTAATTAACCAATAAATTAATCTTCTCTAAATTAAATTGTATGATATCTATTTTGACATTAATCATTGATATTGACTAATATGTTGTACTTTATCTGCATGTTTCACATTTTATTTGATATATGGAGCATCATAAGGCATAATAAAAATTTAGTAGTTCTTGTAAATCTCTTTTTCTAAACAACACACTTCTTTCAGGGCATGGGGGAGAGATGGCACAGAAGTGAAGGTGGACACTGTGGCAGTGATGGCTTTCTATAGGAGGATGCTCCATTATGATTGCATTGTGCTCATCAAACAGTACAGACCTGCAATTAATACTTACACCATTGAGATGCCATCATGTGAGTTCTTTTCATTTATAATACTTATATAGTTACAAATGAGATTAGTGCAATTTAGAAGGGCTATCTACTTCCCGTAAATATAATTGATTTTCAATAATTTTGGAATAATATTTTTATAGACATTAATTTTACGTATAGAACAACTGTGAAAATAGATTATTCAGGAGAATTATTTTCTAGCTCATGATATTAAAAGCTCTAGAAATGGAATGAAAATATTCCAAGTTCTGAACAAATGGAACATAATGAAAAGAGTGATTGCATATGAAAACTTGGTGCATTTTTATGAATTACATTAACTTAAAGGAATATTAACACAATAAAAAATTAAAGTAAATTGGCATTATAAATCCAATAAAATGATAAAACCCAAATTTACATTACTTTTTATATAGGATGAGCAGAGTTTCAGTTGATTGATTCCTGACTTTGTCATCAAACTATTGCATAAGCACTGTATCACTTGCAGAGGAAATTAATAATGCACAATATGTAGTGCCTTAAAAGCAAACATGTTGAATTCGCTCACTTAGTAGTAATAGGGGCTTTATGAAATATAAATGCAAAACATAGTAGAAATCATTACTCTGCAAGTGGTGTCAATATTTTTTAAACATTAACTGTAAATGAATAAATTACAAAATGCAAATATTGCCTGTTTTGTCTTCTATTTTAAAAATTCTTAAATTTGTTTGCAGGCGCAGTAGAGCAAAATGAAACCACTGCAATAGCAGCATTGCAAGAAATAAAAGTCTCGACAGGCTTTGTTGGCACTGTTAAGAAAATAGGACCTGTTCTAGCAGCAGACCCGAGTACTTCAGGCTCCTCTTTACGTTTAGTCACAGTAGAGGTGGGTATATATTTTTTGTGCTGAAAATTATAATTCAATGATAATGCAACTTCAATGTTAAATGAACTCACCTCCTAAACTAAGTACCTGGACCAGAACAACCTATGTTAACTGGATGTTGAGTCTTCCTTCCAGTTGCAAAGGGAAATTATCAATTCATTAATCAACAACAAAATAACCAATAATAAAAAAAAATCCAGAAATAATTATGTAAAATTTCCTTTGGTTTTGGGGGAGAGATCTTGTCATAAAAGTGAAAATTGCCAATAATATTAAGCTTGTTTGTTGAACTTACATATATGAACCTTTTAAAATACAGGGATATTCAAAAAGAAGGAACAGATTTCAAACATTTATTTCTTCCAAACTACAAAAGATAGAAACACAATTCCAACGTTCCTGGAAAGAGAAAAGTTCAATTTTCACTTTTTATGCCTTCAATATAAGCACCATGTGTTACAAGACAAATATCAAAATGGTGTCTCATTTCTTGCCACACATGAATCAGCTGGTCTTTAGCTATCGAATTCACAGCTTCAACAATTCGATGTCGCTGACTTTCAAGAGTGTCAGGCACAGGGGAATAAAACACGGTCTTTTACGTAACCTCACAGATAAAAGTCACAAAGAGTGAGGTTTGGAGACCTGGGAGGCCACCGGCGATTAAGTTGATCTTCTGCTCCGCCTCTTCCAATCCAACGTCCTGGAATGGTGTCATTCAGTTTACGTCAGACGTGCTTAGAGAAATGAGGAGGGGCACCATCTTGCATGAAGATGAAGTCATCTGAATCATTTTCAAGTTGAGAAAATAATCAGTTTTGAAGCATGTGTAGATAGGTTAATCCTGTCACAGTGTTCTCCATGAAGAAGAAAGGTCCATAAACTTTGTCTACAGATATGGCACAGAAGACGTTAATCATCGGTGAATCTCTTTCATGTTCAATAACTGATTTAGGATTTTCACTTGCCCAAATTCTAACGTTATGCCGATTAACTCTACCGGAAAGATGAAAAGTGGATTCATCGGAAAAAAAATTAATCGTTCAGAAACATTGTCTTCTTTCACATCATCTAGCATGCTAATGCAAAATTCGTACTTTATGTTGTGGTCATCAGGATGCAATGCTTGCAATAACTGCAGTTTGTACGACTTCAGGTGTAGACGGTGTTTCAGAACTCGCCATACCGTTGGTTGAGGAATGTTCAGTTCTTTGCTTGCTAGTGCTGTGGATTTTTGGGGCTCCTTTCGTAAACTGTACGAATACGCTTGATATTTTCATTCGATGTGCGTGGACGTCCCGTGCTTTTCCGTTTGCAGATGCAACTATTTTCTACGAATTTTCGATGCCACTGGTAAATCTGCTTATGCGCAGGCGGTTGTTTATTAAACTGACGGCGAAAAGCACGTTTAACCCCAATAATGGACTCTAGTTTTGCTAATTGCAGCACACAAAATGTTTTTTTTCTGTTGTGTCGACATTTTACTATAGACAATCAACATGGGAAGCACCAGCGTCAATGCTGCCGTGCATGACAAGCAATAGCGCCAATGCGGCCGTGATTGGAACTTCTACCTGGACTGTTCACATTTTAAAATTTTGTCTGTTCAGGAACGTTGGAATTATGGTTCTACCTTTGGTAATTTGGAAGAAAAAAGTGTTTGAAATCTGTTCCTTCTTTTTTGAATAGCCCTGTAAATATACAAAGAGCTCTGTATTTAATGGTCTTTTAAGTCAGTTCCTGTGCACTAATGGCTAATCAGTAATAAGTATCAAAATTAGTTGAATGATTTGCTAAAATTGCTAATAAACTAGAAAACTGATAGTGTTGACCATAGAAAATTATGGACATGGCCAAAACTAACTCAACAACAAAGTAGAGAATGCCTTAACTATTTCACATACAACCCACATACAAGAATATTAAATTAATACAAATTTATTATAGTAATCTAATTAAAAAAAAATAAAGATTATGTATATTCAGTAGATCTTCTGATATTCTATTTACCTATGGAATGTGCAGTTGATCAGAAATGACAATGAACATATAACTTCAGCATTATTGTTTCTGCAGTAATGGGGGCATTATCTTCATCTGAAGCTTCTAGAGAAGCCAATAAAATAGTAAATTACTTATTAAAATTGCTGCCCTTAATATGAGATTAGAAATGTGTATTGACTCATAAATGTATCAAAATAAAAATGCTATCATGGCATAGTATGCATTTGCTAGAATGTGATGTTAGATGAGGTACAGTGCATATTTTTGATTCTGGGCCATATATTTGTAATGTAATGCACATTTTGGAGTAATTTAAAATCTGAAAAAGAAGGTTGAGGTTACTAGTAATATGAACAATTTCCAGCTGCTACCCCATGGTTAATAGTTTAATGTAAAAGTTTTCAATGGTTATTGTGGCCAGCATCTTCCATGGTATGGGCTCTGTGATTATCTGAGAGAATGTGCAAAGAGGATCAAGGTTACACATACATCTTGATATATTCAGGTGTTGTGAACTGTGAGAGTGGAGGGAGAGGGGAGAGGCTGGGACTTGATCAAAATCATTTGGGTTGAGTGTCATGGGGTTATTTATCCAAAATGGGTTTCCACATTGTACTGATGTGAAATCTCTGTTCCTCATTTATGTTTGTTGGTATTCTATTTTATTTCTAGGGCTTCTCTCCCTGCCATATTGAAGTAGCCTGTTGTTTTGTCACAAGTTCAACATTTTCAAACTTTATTCTATGGACTTTTAAAAGGGCACACCTTGAACATAACTGCATATGCTTTCAGATGACCAGAGCTGATGTCATGGCTACAAGAACTCAATGAAAGCTTTGGCTTTACATTAGACCATTGGCAATGGCAAAACAGCCTGAAAAGTACTAATTAATAGTATTTATGCTGGCTGGAAAGTCAAAGAAACACCAAGAATCAGGTTACATGCACTCCTAATTATTAGACAGATTTGATTAAAAATAAGAGCACAAATCCATTTTCTAAGACTGAAATAAAAGAGGAGGATTTTGGGACTTTATATCCTTAATCAGTTATTCACTAGGAGAATTGGAATTACATACAGAAATAAAATTTAGATCACAATTTCTCTTTGTAAATGAGAAATGTTTAATATATATTATATGCACTTTAAGTGAAATTGTCTATGGATTTACTATCAGTGTGCATAAAGGGAAAAAGAGAAGATCTGTGCTTTGTAACTATTCTTCACATGAAGTGTTCTAATAGAAGGGTATAAAAAGCAATATGTGTTGGCATTAAAATTCTAATAAAATTCAACATCCAGTGTGCTTTTGCATATCACAAAACCTGAATATGCAAAAAATCTCAAAAATTTTGAAAATATGGATAGCATAAATGAATATTAAATTTTGTATTATGTTGTATCATGTACCAAAGTCTATCTGTAATTTTGGTATTAGATTATTTGTTTCTTTGGCAATTTCATAAATATGATTGAGGTTCATTGAAGAACCCCATAACATGAATAGTTTCTATTCACTGTGGGAAAGTAATACAAATTAGGATTATGTATGGGAATATTTTTAGTACAATGTTCTGTGAAAAGAACGTGTTTTCATAAGTAGTTTACAGTACATAATTATAAGGATATTATTTGTGCCTAAGGAATTGCATTTCACTGCATGAGTTAGCTCTGACAGCAATGATTGGAACTTATATTCTGGACGTTCTAGGTTCAATTCCTGTGGCCATCTTATCTAATTGAAATTTCTGTGGTTTTGCTCAGTTCAATTTAAGAAAGGGCAAATGCTGCATTAGTATTTCTTTGCTATGTTTCCAACTTCCATTTCATCATTTGTCTACATTGCATCTATCTATATATGTCTATTTTCTGTGATTGTGATGTCATTGAGGTGGTCCCTGCATAGGCTTGATGTGCATCTACAGTAGGCAAGTGACCTGGCTATTGCTATGTATGTACCAGGGGGTGTAAGACCTACAAACAGGAGCAAAGGAGAAGAAGAACAATTGAATTTCATATGTAAATAGTAATACATATGCACAAATATAGGGCACATATTGAACAATGTCTTATAAAAATTTAATTTTTCTATCTCAATGAGATAATAAATAGGTTTTACCTAAATATCACTTTTTTCCCAAATATTCTTAAGTAGAATGGGCCCTTTTTTCATTCTGGCACTAAGGTGTCACTTCCAGGTTTCAGGATTTGTGACATGCATTTAGGAACATGTGATATCTACATCTCTTCTCCCATTTATGGTACAACCTGGTTTAAAAATGATGGTATATCTGCTTTATTTTCTATTGTAGGAAAAGCCAGTAAAATGCTTCATTTAAAAGCTGAAGTTAAGAGTAGATGAGGTATAGTTATATTTCTCAGCTAAGGAGCCATAGTATAAAGAATGGGAAGGAAGATTTAAAAAGTAATGAAAGATAAGTTACAAGGTTAAAGGCTTGCATCACTCATCATGACATTTGAATTTTTGTATCCAAATAAGATGCAAAAATCCATTCATATCAAAATTACATTTTCTAATTGTGTGTACCATATCTAACTCTGTCTGATTTTCTGTGTATCCATTATGTATTAATATTCCCCGCAGGTCTCATGAACTGGAAAGGTGACTATAATTACCAGTAGGGAGGGGGCTGTATACCTGTCAGAAACCATGTGGTGTGCACTGAATATGAACATACCTATTAAAAATGTAGTGTTCTTCAGTATTGTGAAAGAGCAAATGGATACTTAAAAATATTTATGTATTATCTGTTTATCTTATGTTTGCTGGTCTTGGTGGGAGCACTGCAAACTGCTTATATCTGCTCTTATTATTGTCTTGCTCAACATCCTAATTCATAGCAGAACATAACACTAGTACAGCTATGTAGGAATGCCAGCATAAGGCACGAACATGGAAACAATTGTGACAGACTGCATTGTTAATGGGCATAAAATAAAATAAAGCTATCGCCAGTTACAGTTCAGGTTAAGCAGATAGAATACTGCCTTCCTTCTCACTTGTTACTAGTTTGACATAAATCCAGCTTGGTAACTTTCATGTTATATATAAAGTGGTAGCACTTGGTTATAAGCAAGTTTCTTCCTTCGCCATTGTAAAAAAAAAGTCATAGCTAAACTACTAAGCTCTCAGAACACTGAATTAAACTAATTTTTTCATTTTCAGATAAATGGTGATGAACCCCAGAATCTTCAGGTTAAACTGAACACCAATAAAGAGCAGTTTAAAGAAGCGCTTCTTGTACCAGTATCTGAACTTTTGGAAAAACTATCAACATTTGCTGCAGCAGGATTTGTAATTGATTCAAGAATAGATGCATTTGCCATTGGTTTAGTCATGGGCAATCAGTCAAGAAAAATGAAAACTCCAACTTCAATGTCTTAGAAAGTGCATTATGAAGTCTTTCATTACATATCCTGTATTCTTTCATAAAGCATGCCACTTTTTAAGGGATTTTTTTACATTTGTTATTCTCAATTTTGAATAATATGTGCCGTCCTCTACATTTTGGAACTATTATTTCCACATCATTCATGATTATCTAGTTTTGTAGAAAAGGCTTTAAGAGACTCCTTTATTACCCATAGCACTATTTTCATATTACATAAAAACTACCTTATCTGTAGTTATGTTCAAATTGGACTAAAATACTAAAAATACTATTGTGCATTTTTAAGTGATTTGATTTTTTATCAGTTAATCCACTTTTGTATTATATTGTGTTCATTTGTTGAGCAAAATGATCTACATTATGTATATATGTATGCAAGATATGTAAGCATGAAGATATGAATGATGATTGTATATGTGTGCATGAGTTCACATTTTGTACTGTTGTATTTTAAAATAAATTATTCCAATTCTCTTTAATTGTATTATTATTTATGTTAATTCAAATGAAAGATTTCATCTTATTTTATATTATTTAGACACATGTGACATTTTTAGATGAGCAATAGTTTTTAAAGCAAGCCTTCTGAAAGAAAGGAAGGCCTTTCTCAAATACAGGTGAAAATTTCCTCAGATGTCTCCAGATACCTGGAAACCTAGCCAAATCTTAAACCACTTCTTATATCCCACAGCAACCACAAAACTAGAAACGATTTCACTTTCACTTTATGAATCCATTAAGATAGGTATTGGGAGGGGGGGGGTTATGGAGTTTTAGCATCGCAACTCCCTAGGTGGAGATGTATTAAAGAATGACAAATAGTTTCTGTATAAAAAGAAGAATGAAAGAATAAGAAGGAAGGTAGTAAAAGTTGTAGTTAATCATATGATGCTGAAAGCTTGATGCATTATCTTCCATAAGTTTTCTGCTCTCTCATTCCATTGGTTTTGTTACAGAGTAAAAAAGTGTCAGGGCAAGGTGGGCTGGTATGGTATGATGGAGGCTTGTGCTATGTAATGATTTCTGCCCTAGCATCTTGTAGGAAGTGGATCTTCTAAGGAGCTGGAACTCCTCTGATGGCATTGGGGTGTTCTATCTGGAAACATATTTGGGACCATATCTATATCTACATAGTAACCTCTGTGGATCTTGGCCACTCAAAGTTTCCCTCAACTCTACCATTCATCCCATAGGTACCTCCATTGGGGTTGTAGGTACCAATGGCAAGGCTCATTTACTGAATATCTTCCTCAACCCCAAACAATTCAATCCAATTCAGAGGTTCCACTTGATCACTGAATATAGCATAATTCATTTGCTATATTCAGCAAAAGATTGCACTCTAAATTTTTAACTTGTCTGTTTGCTTAAGAAAAATATGTGCTGAATTCTCATTCAAGCTTCAGATGCTTGTAGTTAACAGTTGGCTCAATAATATCACTTCTTATGGGGCAAGTTATTCGCTCATTTTTCTTTTCTTGTAAAATGTATTTTGTTTACTGTTTATTGTGTACATAGTTTTTTTTTCTTTTAATCACTGTCCTTGTGACAGGAAATTGTATGTTCACTTTGTGACAAAAATATATTTGCTCTGCAACTAACATTAGTCTTTAGTGGGAACAAATTGACTCTGCTGAGCTTTTTCTGGAGTTTTTCACCATAATAAAAAAGTGAATAACAGGTAACTTCATATACTAGATTCATTTTCAGTGCAGTAATGTTTAATGCAACAGAAACTTTTTGAAATTAAATGAACAAAATAATTTAAAATCTTCTATTTATCCTGTGACACTGCACTTATAAAATTAAACACAACATGTAAACATATCATCAGCTGTGACCATAAATGCAAATTATTATTTTAGAATAATTTTCAATTTTCATTAAAAGAAAGAAAAATAATTATATATAAAATATCACCTCTTATGGTAGAGAGAAGCATAAAATACTAGATTTATTGGTAGAAGTTTTTTGCAGACATGTAGAACAAGTATCTGGTAATTCAGATGGCTGTGTAATTAGTGCCAAAATATACAATGGATCAAGAGATGATGGTGCTGTGTTCACCACAGTATTAACCAAAGTGCATAATTAAGACATAAACAATGCTGTAGATAACACTTTTGTATTGTCTGTACTTATGTAATTTGATACAAAATCTGTTGTTGCAGTGCTCAGACAAGAGAATAGAGTTGAGGTCTCATGGGCACCTAATTAGCACCTTAATGTCTTAGAGGTCCTAGGTATTACATAGGTCTGAAGCATTATCAGAGCTGTTCCAGCTTACATGATGACCACTGGTTAGTCTTGTTTTGAGTTTTTAAGTTTCTTCATTGACAAATATAATTAATTTTTCATAGTCACTCAAACCACTGACTTACTTTGCAATGGCAACACTAAACATCTAAGACATGGAGGTAGTTGAGAACATATGCTCTTTGGGTAAAATGTTATAGACTTGCTAGTTAATTGAAATTCACATTCTAGGCATAGCCTTAAGGTGACTATTTCATCTTAACATTGCTGCAGTATGAAAAAAATGACATATTTTATCATGACATATATTTGAGGATTCCTGATACAGTTTTTTACTTAGCATGTTTAACATATTTCAATTACCAGTTTCAAAAGCATTTGTAATTTCTTAATTTTTTTTTAAAATATAGCAATGCTAACCATGCAAAGAAAACTACTAGCAACTGTTGAAGATTTTGCTGCATTTATAGATTTACAGATTTATGTATTATGCATTTACATGTTTATGTTAAGATATACATACATGTTTTATTGCTTAATATGTATGTTTTTTACAGCTTTTCCATGTCTATCACATGCTAGTTGCCTGATAAATGCATAGCCATGTATGCAGTTAAAAACACAAGAATCAGCAGCTCTCTTGCAGTTTACCACTCTCTCACATTGCATGATATACTGCAAATCAGTCTAGAATGTCAGTAGCTCATTGATTTGAATAGTTGTTTCGCACATTATTATGCAGCAGGGAAATACTTACGGAATGTATTATTTTTATATACATACATTAAAACAAAGTTTTGTAGCAGAACAAAAAGAGCATTTTTGGAAAAACTTTCCTGATAGACCAGGTTCAACTAATGGCATCATAAAAATACTCATACTCATACTTTATGCATAAAAAAAACAAGTTTATAGGGAACTTCTATGTTTGTATTTATGGTTTTTTATCTGCTATAGGGAACTTTGATTTCAGCTGCAATGTAAGTCAATGTCCTTGAGTTTTAAATGGCTGATTGTTTCCAATACCAAGTGTAAATCAGAGTTAGCTAACATTTTTACAAGGACTCTATGACAGTAAAGATAACATATTATTTACTTTATAAATTCACTAATCAATATAAATTGTGGATCTTGTTTTTCAAAATCCAATAGCATAACACTCCATTGTATAGCCTTGCTTGCAAAACTATTAAAAAATAATGTTGATACAGAGTTGGTTTGGTGACACTTTACTTCACATACTTGGACTTTGAAGTACAAGTGTCATTAAACCAACTCTATATCAACATTATTTTACTAGATCTCCAGTAGATAAAATATTTTAAAATGCTAAAAACAATTCTGTAGTTTCACTTCCAATAAACACAGAATCAGTCTGATTTAAAAACATTTAAAATATTGATACAACAATAAAACACTTAACATTTCATGCTCAAAATTAAAAAATTCAGAACATGTTTCATGAGACCTTTGTTCACATTGTCAACTGTTAAATGACTGGTGCAAGGTGCATCATTTTAGGTTTGAAAAGATAGGCAATTGTGGTGAATCTGGTGATCTTTTGATGAACTTGTACAAAATACTGTCTGCTTCCAGAATGTCAAAATTCATGAAGAAATATGAACATAAATTCATGAAAATGCTCTTTGGAGCCACTTCTAATCATATGGTGTATTTGCATGGGAATCTTCAAAATTTACAGTAGTTTTCATATGCCAAAAAATAGCACTTAAGATTATTAAACAACTGCCTATTTGAACATAAAGTTTAAACATTTCTTAAAAGAGGTTGAAACCTTTCTAGTGCATTTATGTTTCATATATAGCATGTTTTATAACAAGAACTAGAGAAGCATAAATTGATAAAACATTTAAATAATAACACACACATTGCAATATTTCAAACAGCTGGTGTTCTTCAAAGGCAGAAGACAAGTCTTATATATACACATATATAACAAGAAATTGAGAAGCAGAAATAGATAAAGCACTTAACTAATCACACACTTTTCTTTTGCCTTTGAAGAAGAATACATTTTATTTGAAATTTAGCTAAAATTGTGTGACTAAGTGTTTAATCTATTTCTGCTTCTCTAGTTCTTATTATTTTAGTTACATTGTTCCAAGAGTTACTTTATTTATTTATATATATAGTGTTTGTGTATGTGTATATATATATATATACATACATACATACATACATACATACAAACATACAAACACAAATTCCTTAGCACATCAAATGGAATCGCCATGGGTGGCCGAGGTCATTAAGATGCACACTCGTGAGTGGGAGGTCTGAGGTTCTATTCCACCCTGACTGAAGCTTTTTCCAGGTTTTCCTCAGTCCTCATAAAGGGCACATTTTGGAGAGGTACCCTAAACATAGGCTTGGAACTTGTTCTTCCTTAAAAAAATCCTTTCCTTGTTATTCATTTCATCTATTTATCATCAGTATCCACCACTTGTGATGCCTCAGTAGTTAAAGTGGGCGTTAAATGCTATCAAAAAACAACATAAAAGGAAGGGGGCAATATGTATGTTTTAGTAACACATGTCATTTTGTGTAAATAATTAAATGTAAATATACAAGTAAATTACAATGTTTTCCATACACAGTGTTTGCCCTCCCTTTACTTTTACGTGGTGCAGCTGTTGAAGCATTTACTAGTAAAGGACAGAGAGGAAAGGAGAGGAATATTAACAATGCAAGCCTCTTACAGGAATCCTTACTGAAACAAAATTGTACGACATATTAAGCAATTGTTGTTAATGATGTATAACTCAATAATGTACCTTATAATTTATTTCTTTACTGAATATGCTACGATACCTATCATAGTTTCTACAATTAATAAATAATTTAATATAATGTGAAAGTGCATTACAGGACTGTGCTAAACTGCATGGCATCCTACTTTAATTTGAAAGAACGATTCTAATTACCTTTTGAATAGTGTGTGTAAGTAATAATCGATGATAGAAAAAATAAAACAAAATAAAATTTAACATTTTTTCGAGGCTCACCCCAACCCAAAATGACTTGGCAACGCCCCCATACCACCACGGGTGGCCGAGGTCGTTAAGGCGCGGGCTCGTGAGCGGGAGGTCTGGGATTCTAATCCCAGCAGGACCGTCCTCCCTGACTGGGTTTTTTCCCCAGGTTTTTCTCAGTCCTCATAACTGGCAAATGCCGGGGAGGTACCTAAACTTAGGTCTGGAACGTTTCCTTCCTTAAAAAAATATCCTTTCCCAATTTATCATTTCTTCTCATGTATCATCAGTGTCCACCGCCTGTGGTGCCTCTGTAGTATAAACGGGCATTAACCACTATAATAATAATAATAATAATAATAATAATAATAATAATAATAATAATAATAATAATAATAATAATAATAATAATAATAATAATAATAATAATAATAATAATGAACCGCACCCGTCACGATGCAAAAGCCAGGATACATAAGCAAAATGTCATATGCTTTGATAAGATCAATGGGGTTTATATTTATTCACACTTAAGTTACAACACAAAGTCACCATACTTCTTGGTTCGAAAGTAACTGATATTTGAAGTATATCTTTGTTTTTAATGCGGTTTCTAGTTTTCTCTGAACGCACATGATGTTTGCGAATTTAAATTAATTTGCCGCCGAACGCAACCAATAGATGGCAAGGAACTGTTTAACTCGCTCCCTCTGTTTCATGCTTACTGCTTACATCCATAAATCATAATCATAATTAAACGCAGTATGAAAGTGACATCTGTTACCAAAGCGCTTGACAAGTAAGCCCACCTAACGTGACCGGATGGAAGTTTTCTAGACAAGAGCGTGATTTCTACGAATAGCATAAACGGTTAGTTTAAACGACGGGAAAATTCATGTAAGAAATACAAATCATTACTCATTTAATACAAAATCTACGGCATTAAATAGAGAGTCTAGGCGAATTAGAAACCACTGTTTCCGCTACTAATGCAAAGTAGTTACAGTTACATTTTATGTGCCAGAAGAACGTGTGTCTAAATGGTTGTATGTAAGTTGACTTTTTCATATGTTTCCTAAATTATATGTGCTATTTCATTTGTTTTATTGTTTATTTGAAAATGTGCAAATGCCATTGCGCTTGATACTAACAGGTTGGAGATATAACTTTTGTTAGGTTAGGTTACATTTTTGCATCGCGACCTTGACTGTTTTATACCTGAAACGTATGTCTAAAAGATTTACTGAACGAAACGGAAGAATGAGCATATAGACATTTGTATTTATGCTGCTTAGACCAACGAAAAACTAGCGGAGGTAAAATTTTTGCTGCTGTCACTTATTCAACATTTAGGTAATTATTTAATAGATTAATTGGTTGCATGGTTTTGTTCAGGCTCTGGTGCATTATTGAACTTAAAGCGATTGATCAGAAAACATTATATATCTAGAGAATGGTATATTGATTTGTAATTTTAAGATTACAATATTATGAGATTACATATTTATGCACAATAGAAAAGTATAATTTAGTACTGAAACCTACTGAAGCTGGGCAATATTGATCATGTACATTTGTTCCTTTTCTTCATATGTTTGATCTGACCTCTTGGAGCTGTTAAAGATACCATATTCCTATTTCTGCAGTTAATCACTTTTTGTATGAAAAAAAAAAAAAGATAAACTGTTCTATTGTATATAGAATGTAGCTCATAAATTTCATGCTTACTGCTTGCAAATTGTCTCTCTTGGTGTACTTCCCTGTATCATGTTTTCATGTAATACCACAAGAGGAAATTATCAGGGCATCATAATATGAGAGAGATAGAAATGTTTATTTATTTGCATCATTGCAATTTTTTAGAGCTAGGATATGTAATTTGGAATATCCCTCGAATGGTGTGGAAATTTTAATATTGAATAATAAGAAATCTTAGTCACATAGCTTAGCTTAGTACATTGAATTTGGGAAGCAGTCACAGAGACCTATGAATATAGAACTTTCATTTACAATTACCACAGTCTACATTTACAAAAAATATCATGCACATCTGCATAAATAGTTACAATAAAAATGAAAAGGCAACATTTAGAACAACTGAACTGAAACAATGAAAACCAGAGAAGCAGAAACAGACAAATCACTCAAGTCACTCAAATTTTACTATATACGTGTACATATGCATTGATTATTGCAGTGTTTTTAACTGAGTGAAGTATTTTGTCACTCATATATTCCTTTACAGAATTATAGGTCTTTTTACATGGATATTTTGTAAGAGCAGACTTAAAGGATTTATAATTGTTCATTAAGGCTTTTAAGCTAGGGGGAAGAGCATTTTTTACTAAAATGCATTCATAATAGTTCTTTTTTGTCTAGTATTCTTGTCTTATATATTTTGATTTTGAACAATTTTTTTTTAACATAACAATTGTTACAGTTTTTATGCAAGAAACTGTTAAAGGAAATGATTAAGAGGAAAGAATCAGTGGTTATGGTGAAAGTACATTGATTTTTACTCTAATGAAAACTGTTTAAAACTAAAAATGTGAAAACAGTAAAAGAATATACACTAAAAATATATTAAAGGAAAACTTCCATGCTATTATAGTGTTAATGCAATTTCATATGCATTGTAGATTGTCTCATTCTCTCTGTAATATAAATTAATCATGGGGTTTGGTTCTGAAACAATGATCAACATATGATTTTGCTACAAATTTATTTACTTACTTACCCAATTATATTTTATTATTTCACATGATCACAAAGAAAGATTTTCATCATAAAAGTGTATATTTTTTAAACAAGAAATTCACTACAGAATGGCTCAGACAATCAGCCAAAGCAGATTATGCTGGTATTGTACCTAATCTTCAGTGTTAGAAGTTGCTCATTTCATTTAGTGTAAATTTAGTTGGTCATATTCTGTAGGTCCTCAGTTGGGATAAACTCCAGCAAATGGTCATACTAAAGAATACTTAAAGTGAAGTTGTTCTTAAAACCAATTGTACATTAATATTAAAATATTCTTTTAATATTTAATTTATATTTTTTATAATATTTTAAATGTTATGAAAATTGTGGTAAATGAAATTCTTTAAATGTTTCTTAAATTAATTGTAATTTTGTAAGTTATATAACAATTTCAAACGACCTGTGAGGTATTTATTGCAATAGTAGTAGATGTTCTTGTTCTTAGATCCTATGTGACTTCCCAGAAATTAACATGATATTATCTGCAAAAAGCACTCTCTTAGATTTGTTACTGAAATTACAAGGTATAATCATTGATTAATGTCAGAAAGAGCATAGGGCCCAGTATTTAGCCTTGAGGTAATATTTTAGTACTGAGCTTAAATGTGGCATTGCTGGTTGCTAGTCCCCTCCTAAAGCCAAATTGAAATACTGAAAGAATGTTGTTTGAGTCGAGATAATTTACAATGCAATTATAAATAGCCTTTTCAACAATCAATGAAAATGCAGTCAAGAGTGAAATAGGTCTGTAATTAGAGGGCATACATTTAACACTTAAAATATATCTTACTCTTTTTGAAAATATCCCCCTTAAGAATGAATGATTATTAATATGGCTGGGAGGCTCATACTTCATGCAAGCAATACTTTAACAATTTAGTGCTTATCCCATCTAAACCATGTGAGCTTTTGTTCTTTAATGACAGTAATTTGTTCTTTTTCTAGTGGGGTTGTGAGATTTATTTTAAATTCTCATTGCATTTTTTGGGTAGCTCAATTGCAGTAGCATTGAAAACAATTCCCTTCCCTCAGTTGCAGTTAAGAAATATGAATTAAATGATTGTCATGTCATAATCATAAATCTCAACAAGAGTGGGGAAAATTGTTCTCATTAGTTCTACCAGTTTCATTTTGAATTATTTTCATAACATTTTGATTTTCTTATCAGATTTATCGATAACCTCAAAAAATCTTTTAGCATCAGTGATTACTGAGTATTTTGCATTATAGTTAATAATACTTTTTTAAACCTGGTTGTATATATTTGCACTATAGTTCAGCAACTGTTTTTCTGAAAAAGTTTAAGCAAGTTTAGTGTTCTGAGTAAATCAGTTACATTTCTTGTGTTTTCATTTTGTACTGTTAAATTAACTTTAAAATTGTTGTAATTATTATTAGGCACATATAACATAAGTGAATATGTACATTAACTAATAAGATGGAGAACATTACATTTCTTGAAAACCGTTCTCATTAAATTTTTAGGTCAGACACAAATGATATTAATACAGCTTTCTTTTGTAAAATCAAACTTTTCTTGCTGTATACTATTATCCCAAGTAATTTTGTACTTCCTGGAATGGAAATAAGCAAAGTAGATAGTACTTTGTGCATTCTAGGGGGGAAAATTCAGGCTTCTTAGAGTGAAACATGCTAATCTGAGTTTTGGAATTCTAGATTCTACATGCTTTTTCCAGTAGACCTCTTTATTGATCTCTAGCCCTAAAAGCTAAGTATGAGAAAATTCCTTTATAGTACAGTAAAATATTTATTAACTAATTCAGGAATAACATATTTCATTTTGAATTAAATGAAATGGATCATGATTTAGCAACAATTTAATTATTGTACTTAAGAAGCTGTTGACAATGGAGTGGTAATATATCCTAAACCTAGGTATTAATTTTTTACACTGAACTCCACTTTGCTTACATAAAAGTTAGATGCGTTCCAGGAGATCTCTCCCATCTTCAGTTGCTCACTGATCTGCTGTTACTCGAAACAATGGTTAGACAATCGGATGTTCTTGTGGTCACCTCTGTTGGTTGAAGTAGGAAGTTGCTGAGTTCATCCATAGGAGGAAACTCGAAATTCATTAAGTTTTCTCTATTTTTTAATATGAAAATTTTTTCCCAAGTAGATAACTCCAATTGGTTCTGAAGATGTTTAAACAGTTTAATTCCCGGTTTTATTTCATGATTTTTGGTCCAAAAGTGAGCTGCTAATGCTGATTTATCCACCTGCTAAAATTGAATATTCCTAAAATGTTTCGGTTTAAGCAGTAATTAAATTTTTGAAGTCAGAAGGTGTTAGTGGAATTGAAACTTATTATGTGAACAATGTGTATGGGAATACATTTCTTTCGTGCAGCACAGTGTTCAGATGGAGTAAATTTCATGGTGAATGTGTGCACTGAGGCATGCCTAGATCTGTTCAAGCTCACTTAATCATCACTGAAGAATCAATTACAATCAGAAGCAGCAGAAGGCTGGGCATGTGGGTGCTTGCATGGAGCATTTGTTATGTTACCAACTAGAGGAAAGTCCATTTCTTTGAAGATAGGTTCAACATTGAACCACGGATGCTGTTCACTCATAATATCCATAACCTTGTGACACATTCGGACACTTGCTTGAACAGACAAAGTGACAATGTGTAGCAGATATGTCATCCATATGTCACTCTTCCTGTGTGTTCACATATTCCCACCATTAAACCATTGCAGAAAAAAGTCTCAGTTTCATTTGTGCAAACCATATATCACCAATAAATACCAATGAGGGGGTGGGGTTCCAGTGACAGCCCCACAGAGTTCATGATGCTTTTGCAGTGAAGGTACACAAATGATATATTTTTGTAATAATTATGACTTAGGGATTTTATATATAATTATGCAGCCAAATCTTGCAGAGCAAAGAGTTTATAAATAGAAGGTGTTTAGAATTATATGTTTTTATTCTGAAAGCACCATTAGCTAATTTTCACAAAAAACATTTTTAATAGGTACTTATAAAAGATATAAAAGTCTTCTGGGAAATGTAACAAATAATTTATTTTTATACCCATATAATATAATAGTGCACAGTTATAGAAAATACATAGGACTAATGTATATGAAAACAATAATTCACATTCACACCGTGAACAGATTCTAATGGGAATGGGCTCTACTTTTGCTTTATAAGCAGGGAACAATATTGCAGGCCTTTATGTGCTTTTGCTTCTTGCAGCTTATACATAAATAGCAACAACCTTTCTTTGGAAAAATTTAAACCTCATTATAAGTTACTTTTCATCATGGCTCTGTGAGTTTAGTTCTCCTGTTCACTGCATTGTGAACTTGAATTGCAATTATACTCAAAGATGTTCAAAACTGGACAGGATCAATGGATTTTTAGGGTGATAAGTTTTTTAAGTATGGCTTCCTTTGGAAGGGAAGTAAGGCTGTGGGTAGCATGTCATAAATTTATGGCATGTGAAAGAACCTCAAGCCTGAAAGAAGAAGTCTCTGAGCAAAATTTATTGGCTCTTTCACCCACTGAATTGAATGGGATGCTAATGATCAGATGTTTAACAGCATCTTTAAATTAACCAAATAAATAAAATAAATACTCAAAGATATCTAAAGCATTTTATATATTCGGATGTATATCAACAGAATTTTTAGCTCATCTTTTTGTATTTGTGGTGGAAAGTTTTCAAGCCAGTGACTTCAAATAAACTTTTCTTCCTGAATCTCTCTTTGTGTGCTGTTTAGCTCACTGGTCATTGGTTTCAAGAAATAAACTGTCATTGCCTATCACATCATTCTTATGCATTTGTCAAGAGCATCCACTCATGTTTCAGTAAAATTGTAAAATACGATTATGTCTGGCTTATGGAAACTCAATTTTATTGCATAGTTTGTGTATTTACAATAAAATAATGAAATTTAGTCCTAAACTAAAATTATTACTGTTTTAAAGACAATAAATATGGAGGCAAATTCAGTGTGCACATGTATCAACAATATACTACAACTCAACGATTAATTGCTTCATAAAATTGAGACAATGTGAAAATTATAACAGTAGTAAATGTCATAAAAACACAAAAAGAATTTCCTAGTAATAACAGATAGATTATAATGCACACTCCCCCCCTTCCAATTGATATGCCCAATTTCTTATTACTTAAAGCTGTTAATCTTTTTGTTATAAGTTTAAAGTGTAAAAATGTCAATTACTTCTCTGAAACCAGATGCAAACAGAGCAGAAATATAATTTGATTATTTGAGTAACTTATATTTGATCACACATTGCCTTCTTGGAAATCTTAAAAAATGAAATTAACTGTGAGATGGATGATGAAGAACATGTTCATCCCCTTTTTTATGCAAAGGCTAATTCACAGACTGTGTAAGTTTATATCTGGTAATACTTCTGCTAAGAATAAATGATTGCAAATATGACTATGCTGTTTACTCATTTCAGATGCAGAACATTTTAACAGCTTATTGTTTGTCTCATCCCAACCTGCAACATTTTGTATTAATTGGTCCTAATAATTTTCGCTATTCTTAAAGAAGTGGTATTATTTAACCTGAATTTACATTCTGGATTAGAGAATGCTTTATTTAGCAAATCTAGAGTAGATAGCTATATTTGCATCATTTACTTTATTTGCATTAACTCTGATTATATTATCTACATTTAAAAAAGGACTATGAAATACATTTGCAATGTTATAAACTTTACCAATATCAACGTTATAAATGACTGCAAAGGAATATCAATCTTTGTTATTGTTTCTGTTATCCCCCCATACACAAAAAAAAACTATTATTACAATACATTTTTTATAATCAGTTTCTCAATGTAGATTTCTTTTAGTATATGATATCATGGAACATTTTTAAAGTTTTAAATAGAATAATTAGCATCAAAACACATCAATAGAATATTTAAAAATTCATTGAATATTTAATTTATTTTTGCGCAGGAATAGATAGTATTCCAGTTTTTACTTATAAGACATTGTTTAAATTTACTAATTTGCACAATCTTTATTATTCTATAGCAAAATCTGCTCTTTTGTTACTTAAGCAATTAAAAGAAGTTAGCAACAAAATCAGCTTAGTTATATATTATTATTATTATTATTATTATTATTATTATTATTATTAAAATACTCATATTAAAATAACCATATAAAATTAAATTAATTATTACTACTAATTTCTGATAAAGAAAATGAAGTTTCCTGATAAAGCTAATATAATAAAAGCATTATTATTGATTCCCAGCTAAATGAGCAGCAGTCAAAATATTGTTCCTACAAAATAAATCAACATCTATATTATTACATTAAAGTTCTTTTTTAAAACAAAAATGCTTCTACACTGTTCTTAGTACATCTACCAAAACTAGAGCATAAGGAATAATTTATGTTTATATCGTTTAGTTTGTTTCTCTCATGTGGTGCTCCATTAAAGATTTTGTCATGATATATTAATTAGCATGATCTTTATGAGCATTTATTTCTTCATTTTTAATCTTTTACCGCACATTTTGGTTAAATAGTGGAATATTATTTATTGCTAAGAGTAGACAAATGAGAATTTTTCTGTAGCCTCTGTGCAAAGAGATTTTATTTGCAGAGATTTTTTTTTTTGGCTTTTTCTTAAAAAATTAGCACCCATGATGATAGTGCAACTGAATGCATCATTGCCTCTCCAGTCTTCAGTAATAAAATTCGCAATTTTTTTTTGGCATGTATATTTGAGATGAAGTTTAAACTCTTATTGTTCTGCTTTATTTTGCATTACATTTTAATCTCATTTTAAGAAGATGGGCAAAGTATTCACCCTAGAACCGTGACTGTTATCAATATTTTGTTTTAACCCTATCTTATATTTCATTTCTTAGAAGTTTTGATTGCTTGAATAGCTCCAGTATCTTCAACATAGGATAGCAATCAATCCTGAGCATGGACATCATCAGGCTTTTTCTCAAGGGAGGGCAAAAATCAACATCATTCTAAACATACATTTTTTGTCTCTCTATTTATATGATTCCTTTCACTACTAATTCTAATCAGCAGTTTTACCTTTGAAACAATTGAGCCTATTTCACTAAAGTACAAATTTATAAAATTATGCAAATTTCTTCAGCTACAAATGACATGTGACTGTGTTTTACAAACATATCCCTATTATTATAATAAGTTATTTATGAAATCACTTATGTTCACATTTTGTAACCCATGAATTCCTCAGAATTAATTTCCATGCACAGCATAATTTTGGACTTTTGTAATTTATTCCTTCATGAAATTAGCTCCTGCTGGTGTTCTCTACTTGCCTATATTGTTCACTGCACACTTAATGATGACCTATTACATTAGTGCTTAGCATTTTCCGCTGCTGTTGACCATGATGGGAAAGGGGAGACCCAGTATCTTTAGCCAAGATTGGCTAAGCCTTCAAAATCGCAAAGAAAATGGAAGATTGATTCCTCCTTCATTTAACATCTTCTATGCTGAGGGTTGTATACAACTCCCTGATACCTGGAGATGCTTATTTAAATGACAGTGACCAATCTCAATCATTTCCTTAAGTTGGTTGTAATGAGACAATAGTTCCTTAATTCTGCTCTTATAGATATATTTTATAAAGCATTTAGAATGTTGGTGTTTTAGAAAAGATTTCCAAAAATCTAAATGTTTCTGACTAAGTACTGTAATGCGGGGATATTAACAGCATTATCTAATAGTGTTGGAAATATTGCTATTCTTATAAGTATTGCTTGAATATTAAATTTTTGTAGTTGAAATTATGTATATTATTTGAAGTGTATATATAACAAAAATGAATTCGAAGCTATTACGATTTTAGTTGTTTTCTGAGTGACAGATCCATAATAGCCTTTTGGATATTTCTGTGACAAATTCCTAGAGCATGTTGAAGTCTTAGAATAAACACTGAGCACCAATTTTAGCCAGTTTGTCAGCTTCTTCATTGCCCACAATTAATATCCTGACAGCATCATTAGTTGAACTTTATTAGTGTTCAGCTAGTATCAAATTGCAGGAGTTAAAAACCACCTTTGGGGTGAATGTGTTTGAATCAAGTGCTTTAAGGGGAGCTTACCTATCAAAAAGAGTATAGATAAGAGAATTTATGTAGCATCTTCTAATATTCCCCAAAACACATTCTAATATTTTAAAGATTTCAGTTTAGAAGATCTTTATTGACCCAGATAAAAGGATTTTTCCCTCAGGACTCTGCACCCCATGTCCCGGTCCTACTAAAATTGTTAACTCTAGAACCATCAATGCGTACCAGATGGTATTATCTTTCATTCCCAATGGAAAGAGAAAATGAATTGTTAAAATTGTAAACATGTGCCACTCTTGTCAGATCTAAAAAAAGTCCTAAGAACTATTTTCTTGCTATTTTTTTTTTTTGAATGATGTTTAACTCCCGTTTTTACTACTGAGATACCCACAGGTGGTGAATATTGATGGTACATGAGATGAAATGATATGTTGGAAAAGTATGTTTTTTGGGAAGGAAACGTTCCAGGCCTAAGTTCCATTTGCTATTTATGGGGACTGATGAAAACCTGGAAAAAACCTCAGTCAGGGAGGACGGTCCTGGCAGGATTCAAACCCCAGACCTCCCGCTCATGAGTCCACACCTTAAAGACCTTTGCCATCCAAGGCGGCATTTCCTTGCTATGCAGTGATATTAACCCATGCAATCCTGCTTCAGTGAATTTGTCTGGATGATCAAATGGTTATCTGTGCAAGGAAATTCTAAAAATGCACTATCCTTGATATGTTTGTCAACTTGTCTTTATAATGCCATTAACATGAAAGACATCAGGCTAATGAGTCTGAAGTCCTTTGGCTGCAAATGAGATATATGACCTGGCTTGAGAATAAAAGTGACCCTGATTTGTCTCGAGGATAAAGATATATATCCTAGAACTAGTAAAGTTCTACAACAATCTGCATGGAGGAGACGCTAGAATGTCAGTCCCCTGTTTCAAGAAAAACAAAAAAAAAAATACAGTCTGTTTCAGAAGATTTAAATAAGCTGAAGGTATCAGTTGCCCATTTTATTTTTGATTGATCAACTGCCCTGGAGGCCAGTTTCCAGAACCTTTCATACATTCTTTCAATTCCCCCCCTTTGGTCCTGTTCATCTATCAAAATTCAATTGATTCATCAATTTTGAGTTTGGAAAGTGTACTTGCAAAAGATACCATGAAGTCTCCTTTGCAAAGTATATTTACATTTATGTAATTTTAAATTAAGCAATTTCTGAAGTATGGTAATTTTTTTAAGTTCTTGTGGAGTTTAGATGCACCATGTTCCGTTTCTTGTCAGTATCTCTTACACAAATTTCATTTAGCTTTTCTCAAAGCCTTGTGATTAAGACAGCTTCTAAATTAAGGAGTCTTTTGCTTTACATTCTGAGTAGGTCAATTCATTCATCCACCAAGAAACTTCCTGCCCTAACTTCCTAACTTGAATCAGACAGTTTCTTTTTGGTTACGATTGAGTCACGCAACATACAAGAAGTGGCCTGAATATCCTGTTCACAACAATTTTACAGAGCATTTACCATGCCACAGATTACATGTTTGTAATAGTGCTTGTGTGATCCTCATTCTGGCAATATAAGGAACTCTGTAGTAAGAAAATATTCTTTGAAATACTTTTCTTCTTTATAAAGATCCCAATTAGTCTCCTCATGAGGTCAAAGCAAAGGTGTCTATAATTAAAGGCAGAGGTCTCTCTATAGGCATGTGAATTTTGAACAATTTTCATCAAACTACTCATGCGTACAGTTACATCCATAAGCTCCTGTTTATATGGATGTCACAAAAGTACCTATGTTAAGGATGCTTAAATTTCTTGTAACTAAGTATTCCAAAAGATGTGCTTCTCTGTGGTTAATGTTTTTTGCCACATACAATATGTATAATTTGCATAACATCCCAGAAGGATTTGTAGTTTTATATTATTATATTAGCTTATCAGTTCTCTTACCTTTAAATCATGTATTGATATCTTTCCATAGGGAAGATAGGCTGTGGTTATATCTCTTTAATTTCACTGCCCTGCTGATAGGTTAACTTCACAGCTGTCAGGTCTCTGACAACAGAAAAGCATTAATGTGTGTTTTTGTTAAAATGCATGTTTTATTGATGCCATCAGGTTCATAGAGTAAAAATCCTCCAGTAACAGATAAGCCCCTAACTCTCATTTTATATATCCAGGGCTCTTTTATTAGAGCTACATCAAATCCCTCTGCAGTGTGCTGCTGATGGTACCATTGATATTTTTGTCTTGTAATGTTGCAAATTAATTTGAACTGCTTGCATCCTGCCAGATGAAAAAGAAGCAGAAAAGGATTCTTCAATCAGCACTTCCACTGCCCAATCCATTACAGCAGCTTCAGTTTCCTATCCCTTCCCCTCATTAGACCCCACAAGCTCTGCTCTAGCCTTACCAAGTACCTTGAAGAAGACCATAAGTATAGTTGAGGAAATCAAAGTAATTTTGTTTTTCAAGAACCTTTTGTGAAGGTTCATCAATGGAAAAATGAGTTGCCATGCTTGAGGGTAAGTTTTTCATTTTAAAACTTCCATCCTTCCATTTTGAGGTTCTAATTCTGAACCCTAAGTGTATGAAGTAGAATATTAGGTTTCTCAAAGTCAGTCCCATGTACCCATGTAGCTATTTTGATGTAGCAGGGAATGTCTTTTGCTTCAATGAATTTAAACCCAGCCACTTCCCATGCTTTGAAAGATGTAATAAGTGACTCCAGTTAGACCCAAGGTTCCTATGAGAAAATGTAAGAAGTAGGATACCTCCCCTGAAAATGCATTCCTGGAACTTGGGTTGAAGTATCAGAATTGGCCGTAATCAATTACTGCCAGTACAGCATCTTGGATGAGGCATTTCTGCTTGTTCATCAAATACTCCATTGGAAAATCCTGCAATATGGATATTTTGATAGCACTCACAGTCCTGTTGAAAATAGATTTCTCTTGATTTCTTACTTTCTAAGTGAGCTGTTTACATTTAGGAGATGCAATGATACTGGAAAGAAGCCTTTTTTGCCTTGGTTCTTTTGAAGATGGAAATGCAGGCAATACTAATGACCTGTACTACCAACCATCCCATAAGGTCCAGTTAAGGCCATGTGTGCCTTCACTTTCTTTTGCATAGAACTTCAGAGCATTTTAGACTCAAGTTGCATGTGATTTCAGCTTGAAGCTATTGTTTGATGTTATGCTGACATGTGCCAGAACTGCTGGTGCCCTCAATGCTAATTTCAAACAGGTATCTCTCAGCAGGAGAGTCTGTGTCTGTTTTGTTTTAATTTTAATTTTCTAAGTATTCATAGTATCCATTCTTGGTCCTACAAGTACTGAAGAAAAATAAGTTGCCAATGGCAGAGGCCCCATTACTATTGGAAGGCTACTTATAACAGGGTGTCGCCTGGTGTTCTGAAGGGATCTTTTATGACAGTGTATTATACCCCAGTGGTATTCAGTCTTTGCCACAATGCCCAATAGCCTGGGTAGCCAGAGCCTTTATATAGTTTGGTGCTCCAACTGTACCTTCTATGATGAATTTTAAGTAAGTTCTTCATCTGGCATTTCTCTTGTGACTTTCCTGGCATGAGTGATGATTGTCTAGTGTTAGGCACTGCTAATATAGCTTACAAGATCATCAATGCACAATAAGTCCCACTGCCAACATAAGGTCTTGCAGCTTCTAGGTTTATGTGATTAGCATTACACATTTTCTTGATTCTTCCATCTTAGATGTGATCTACCTGCATATCTCTTTCCTTTTGATTTATATGCAAAGAAATTTTTAGAATTATGTATTTGCTGAGGATCTATCACATCTTCATTACATACCTTATTTAATTAAATATAAATTAAGGAACAGCTGCTTTAAAGTAAGGGAAGTTCATTTTCAAAATGACTTTGCTACCATAGTATTTTGTAATTTCTGAAACTTAATCAGGTTATCCAGTCAAGAGCAGTAGTACTACGCCAAAACCAGAATCTTTGGGTGCAAGTGTTTACTGGATAAGTAATTATATTAGTCATTGTTGTACCTAATATTAGATGTTATGCAAGGTAATAAAAAGGATGTTTGTAGACACAAAATCTGTGTCTACATAATTAATAATGAATTAATATTTAAAATGCTCATATAGGAACTATCACAATGAAGTCACTCATATTCAAATCATTGTATGTTATGTCGAATTAAAACACTCTTATTGCTCCACTTACTTGCTATGAAATGTGGTACTAGTTTCTAGAACCTTTGCTCTCATCCTGCTGACCCGTGGCTGAGGATGGGAACAAAGATTCTCAAAACCAGTACAACATTTCATAGTAAGTAAGTGGAACAATAAGAGAGTTTTAGTTCAACATATCATACAATGATTGAAATAAATAAATTAATAATTTCAAATAAAATCTTATGAATGTACAAGTAAATGATGAATTTAATACATTTTTTAATAACTTATTAAGATTTTCTGAGGCAAATTTCCCCCTTAAAATGATACACAGGTCTGAAAGAAACAAATAACTTTTGGATACCACAGGAATTAGGATATTGTGTGCAATTAGAGAAAACTAATTATATTACAGAACTTACTCTAAAATACTGATTGGGTTAATTATAGGTGCAAAAAGATGCTATTTTCAACAAGTAATAAATGAATCAAATAATAAAGCAAAAGCCATGTAGAATATAATAAAAAGTAATACAGGTAGTGTTCTTACAAATGAAGATACTTCATCATTAATCATTGATTATATTGAGAATAACAAAAGCTATGATATACCAAGTGCATTCATTACTTTATAAATACTGCTGAAGAGAATATGAAAACAAACCTACTACAATATGAACCAAGCAAACACAGCAGCTCTAGACTTCCTAAAAAATATATTGTAAATTCATGAATCACTATGCCAGAAATTATAAAAATAATAAGATCATTCAAAGTAAAAAGGATTTGTGTGTTTGGGAGAAATAAAAAGTGCTGAAATGTTATACCCGACCACTTATGTGATAGTTCCAGCTTATTACAAACTTTTCCAGAAAGGCTAAAGCTTGGCACTTGTCAAACTGCTGCACAAAAAAGGCATCAAACATTTACCATCCAACATAGATGTACTTCTATTTCACATTTATACTCTTTCTCAAAGGTTATTGAGAAAGTAATATGATTGCATCTTATTACTTGCGTACAAACAATATTTTAACACCATTTCACTATGGCTTTGAAAGAGATGTATCAATATACAATGCCTCATACAAATTCACCATTGATTTTAGTTCTAAATAAAAAATAATTTGCTTCAGGAAGTTTCTTTGATTTAGCCAAAGCTTTAGATAGGATTAACTATAAACTTCTTAAAAATTATCATTTTGTGGCATAGTTAATTTCTCCATAGCTTGGTTTGAAACATAACTCTAAATATTGTGGTTAACCTGTATGTGCCAGAAATGGGTATTATATGTGTGTGTGTGTGTGTATATATATATATATATATATATATATATATATATATTAACACTAATAATAAAAGTAGATAAAGATAAAACACAGAGAAAGAGTCACACTTGAAATTGCTATATTTCGAACTACTGCGAGTTCTTCAATGGCAAGAAGCTAGACAAGTGAAAGTGATAAAAGTAAATATTGAGTATCGAAGGTAACGTTATGCATGGAAACAGATGAAACTAGAAATGAGAGTGTGGGAAGAAAAAAAACTAATATGTAAGATTTAAACCAGGTGGTATACGCGCTTTATGTAAAAATATAGCTGCCATTTCTCTATCTCTGAGTAAACTTTCACAGCATTGTGTAGGTAAAGCATCAATAAGAGTTAGACTAAAAGCATCATCAAAATCCTTACAGTGAGATAAGGCATGTTGGGCAACCGGCAAGGGAGACTTGGTTTTAACAGAACGTCTATGATTGTTCATGCGTAGCGAAACAACAGTAGAAATTAAACCAATATAAAATGCTTTACAAAGCTTACAAGATAACATACATACGACGTTCTTGGAAGAACAGGTAGCAAATGAAGAAATGTTGAATTTCTTGGATAAATTAGGGCTATGGAATGATTTGCACGGCATAATTAGTGCACAGGTTTTACATTTAGGACGTTGGCAAGGATATGAGCCAGCAAAGGGACGTGGTAAATTCGGAGAGGATAGGTTACGGCGAAATATACTTTTAAGGTTAGGGGGTGTTCTGAAAGTAAGGCGGGGTACAATTTTAGAAAAATCATTTAAAGATGGATACATTAACAAAGTATCGTGACATTCTTAAGAATGTCCCTTAAGAATGTCGTATATATGTTATCTTGTAAGCTTTGTAAAGCATTTTATATTGGTTTAACTTCTACTGTTGTTTCGCTATGCATGAACAATCATAGACGTTCTGTTAAAACCAAGTCTCCCTTGCCGGTTGCCCAACATGCCTTATCTCACTGTAAGGATTTTGATGATGCTTTTAGTCTAACTCTTATTGATGCTTTACCTACACAATGCTGTGAAAGTTTACTCAGAGATAGAGAAATGGCAGCTATATTTTTACATAAAGCGCGTATACCACCTGGTTTAAATCTTACATATTAGTTTTTTTTCTTCCCACACTCTCATTTCTAGTTTCATCTGTTTCCATGCATAACGTTACCTTCGATACTCAATATTTACTTTTATCACTTTCACTTGTCTAGCTTCTTGCCATTGAAGAACTCGCAGTAGTTCGAAATATAGCAATTTCAAGTGTGACTCTTTCTCTGTGTTTTATCTTTATCTACTTTTATTATTAGTGTTAATTTGTTACATTGTTAATAGTGTTTCTTTATTTTTATTTTTCATATATATATATATATATATATATATAAAATAAAGAATCCCATGTTTAATAATACCCATTTTTGACTTTCTCAATGCTGAATCTGGGAAATACTCTTTGCATATGATACCAGTGCAGTTATATTAGGAAAATCACTAGAACAGTTTCATTTAATGCAAATGTTTTCACAAAGAGTTGAACTTTTAGTTTGAAGATAAAAGTAATCCTTAAATTATGATAAAATAAATTTTATTCAGTTCAAAAGTAAAAAGAAAAATGTCCTTAAACATAACGTCCAATACCAAAACAATACAATTACAGAAGTCTCTCACACCAAATTTCTAGTATTAAAAGTTAATCTTGAACTGAACTGGAATAGACATATAGATAGCATAAATCCCAAGCTAAGCTCAGCCTGTTCTGCCTTAAAAAGTCTTCATTCTAAATCAGCAAAAGCTAAGCTCTGTATAGTCTGCTTACTATCACTGTATTCAAGAAATGGGATAACTCTTCATAGTAAGAGTGTTCATTCTGTAAAAAAGAGCATATATGTTATGTTGCAATTTAACAATCTTGTACACCGCTATTCAAGGATCTTAGTATTTACTCTCCATAAATTTACTTATGTGTTATTTATGTGATAATTAAAACAATTTTAGACATAGACTTATAGTACATATTTGTAACACCAGATATTCGCCTGTGCTGCCTCAGTAGTAAAAACGGGAGTTAAACACTGCTAAAAAAATACAGATGTTGAAATGTTTTGCTTTGACCACCTCAGTCACTGATAGTTTTTCAAGAAGGCAGCTATTACTCTCTTGTTGAAAAAAGGCATCTTATATAATATATAAGCTTTTAACATCTGTAAAAATCATGTTAGACAATCATGTTAAAAGCAAAATTTTAGAAAAACTTAGCTAATACCACATACTTTTTACTATATAGAGGAATACTTTAGTAGTTCAACAAGCCGAACTGTAACCCTTATCATAAAACATATTGTATTTAACTGTGTACGTAGAACTTGTCATGTGTCAGCTGTATATAATTGCAACACATTCATATATCTTGTTTTAGTTACTTGTACTTGCTTGTCATATATCTTATTTGTTTTATTTGGTGGTGGTGGTGGCACTTGTCATATAGAATGTTGTACTTGACATTTTCCATATCCTCTAGCATTTGCTCATTATGAGTAGCACTCAGATCTGTATGACCTATACAATTTAGAAATATGTATGTGTTTATGCCTTAAAAATTATGAAAATATGGCTTTAAAATAAGCTTTAATAAGACATTTACAATTTTATTCTAATTTTTTTTTTTTTTTTTTTTTTTTTGTTTGTTTCTAAGTAAATATATTTTAATGAGTGCTGTGCATTTATTTTTAATGTTGGTAATAGAAGATAAAGCCATATCTTTAGTCTTCATCAGGAAAGTTGCATTGGATGACAATATGCATTTTCAAGTTCTCAAATTTGAAGGAGCTGCAGATGTCAGTCGGTAGAGATTTATACTTAGAGAAACTCGTATCTACATCACATGACATAAAGGTGCATATTTAAAAATGCTCAAATCATTTGGAGTAAGTTGTGCATTATTTTTATCAAATTCTGCTTCTTTAGCAGAATGTCAACAAATTTGCACATGGTTGAGTAGTCAGAATTTCGTTAATAGTACAACCTGTAATTTTTCACTAGCCTTGTCCTCTGGTTTACCCTCTGCTGTCAATAACTAACTTTCTGTTTTCTTCACAATATTTAAAGCATGATACGTGTAAGCTTATGTTTTCAAGATAGCGATTTGCATTTGATATCATTCAGAATTTTGATTTTATATAGGTTAAGTTTCTTGACCAGTTAACCAAAAAAAATTCCTGTGCAATCTTAATTGAAGATGCATCTTTTCTGTCAAAAGAAATGCAGATCGTCTGTATTTCACTGTAATTTGTGCATTGTCTGCAACATCAAGCAAGTAATCCAGATTATCAGGTTGAGCTTAATGAAAGGGGTAGAGATGGTACCACTTAAACTCATGCACTCAAAGTGGAGCATTAGCAATAACCTTCTTGCCATTTGAGTGTATTTGTCAACATCAGGATAGTTCTGTTGTAGCTTTTCAGATATTATCTGTAGGTCATGATCAAGGCAAGTTATGTGCAACATTTTTGGGTAGAGGACCTGAAATCCTTTTGCTGCTGTTATCATGTAAGCGGCAGCATCTGTAACAAAGATGGGCACATTCTCTCTTTCTACCTTATTTGGCCAGACAAATTCATTGCATTTTAAAAAAAATACCATTTCACTTTTTCTAGCATTTTGCATGCTAACAGGAATATTTCTCCAGGCTGATCAGGTTTAAGGGTGCCCACAAAAACATTTGCAATGAATCTTCCATCTATGTATGTGGTTTCATCAATTGAGACCCATAATTTACTATTCCTAACACTTGTTTTTATCTTGTTGATGCTCTTGTCATAACAAGAAGTGTGGATTCGTAAGAATGGAGTTAATTGTGTATTTCTCCAAAACATTCAAAATTTAGGAGCCTCTGAAATATTTTATGGAACCATAATTTCACACAGATATTTTGAAAACTTAATTTCACTGCACAATATAGCTGAACTACTATGTGGTTTCTCAAACAACAGTAATCTGCTTTTCACAGGTTTATGGTATTGCAATGTTACTACACAGTAAAAATGCTTCCATGCCAACAATCTCACTTTACATAATTTATAAAATAAAATTTCACATCAAATCACACTATGGGAAAACTGAATTTTATGCATCGTGAGGGGGGTGCAGAAAATTTGGTTAAAATCCCTTTTATTTCTTTTCATTTCTGAGTAAAAGAAAAAAAAAACTTTGGGAGAGGAGAGAGGGAGAGAGTTTTATATACCTGAATCGCACTCTGTACAGAAGTCGAGAGTAGAAGAGACCAAAGGCCAGAAGGATAATAGGAGGGGTCACTAAAATATTTGGTTGTAATCCTCCTCAACCCTTCTAAAAGGAAATGTGAGGGTGGGAGAAAGATTGAAGCTTCATTTTTGTTTTTGCAAACTTACATTTCTCAGTAGCCCAGGACTGTATTCTACAGGTGAAGAATCTTTCCATTTTCATTCTAGACATTCTTGTTATACAATTTTTCCAGCCTTGACTTTAATTGTAAGGAAAATAATTTTAGGAAAAAGGTAAGGAAATATTAATTGGTGCTTATGGCAAAATCACTGTAATAATATTTTAATATATGGTGATATGCGGAAAAACACCTTAAACGTAACCAAAAGATGTTTTTTTTTATAGCATTTTGGTCAAAATGTGACCGTAAGCTAAAAATTAAAGTCAAATATGCATTTATATGACAAACTTCTTAGTGTTTAAAAAGTTAAAAACATGTTTAATTTAATTTACATGTGGAAAAAAGGTCAGGATAAAAATATGGCATTTCATAAAAATTCAAGCCTTAATTATGAGATGTCAACAACTAATTAAATAATTGCGCAAATATATTAGTGTGCTAATGAGAAACTGAAGATACTTGATATATTTTTTATTAACATTAATTTTATTTTAAAATGTAGATTGCATAACTTCTTTTCAAACATGTTTACATCTCATTCTTTGATGTATGGTTCTTTAGGTCTCACACTCTAAAAAGTTTTTTAAGTATCTGTTATATATTTTAAAAATATCAATTATTTTACTGGTAGTATAATATCTGATTAAGATGGTTGGGATTACCAGTGTACTTGAAAGTGTTATATCAAAAGAAAAAACAATTTAATATGTATAAATTTACTGTTTTACTGTGATAGAAAATGCAATTTAAGTACTTGGGCTTATACAGCAGTATAATGAAATAATATTATTTATGGATCATATCACTTATATAAAATTATTTTAAACATAATACCTAATCACATTTATTTTTGTAAATAAGTGTTGGCCAAAGTTTAACTATATTGATCAGTATCAAAAACTAATAAAGTGTGTACTATCTTATATCCAAAGCTTTTTGTTTACATAAAGAATTAACAATCTTCAGGATTGTTAAACGACAGTAAATATTGCATTTGTAGATGCAAAACAAAATCACTACCTTAGCAATTCCAAATTTAGCTTTTCAGGAATGGTTTAAAGGCCAATAAAAATTTAAAAATTAACGCTAATAAGAGTAAGTTAATGCACTTTTGACTCGAGCTTCTAAGTTTTAAGATTTAAAAATCAAACGAAAAAAAAAAATTAAAATGTTTGAAAGTACAAGTATTTTAGGGTGGTATAGACACACAATTTCTTTTCCTATGCAGAAAATCAGACTCTTTTGTGTTTCTCATTTAGAATATTATAAAATTTGCAATTTGCAGCTGGACCCATATATTTTGCATTTTTTCCAGTTCATTAGTAACAGTGCTATAATTTTTTGGGATAGCAGTTGCAAAAATGTATATACAGTGATAAAGAAAATATTTGTTGCCATTATTTTTATTTTTAGGCAGATCATTTGTCAAACAATATATCAATGAACAAATTCAGGTTTGCCAATGTTTAATTTTAAGCACTAATAATCAAAACACAGTGTATACAAACAAATGATGCTCAAAGAAAAAGTAAGCTAATCTTTTTCATTTCAAAGAAATGTATCTTAAATTGCACACTTTCTTCATTAGTTGATGGATTTTTCTTGAAAGTGTATTTTATTCTATCTTTTAATGGTTGTTTAGCTTTAATTTTACTTGTAATTGATTATTTTCTTCTAAAATAAACCACAGCTTCTCAGTGGGATTAATATCCGGCGCTTTTGGTTAGTTAAGTAACAACAGAGCCATAAACTTTTGGTCATAATCTTGTGTAAAATATCACTAGATATTAATGATTTCCATATTTTTACGAATATTCATATGCATGTTGTGGTCCACAGTGTCCTCCATGAAATGCGCATTTCCAAACATATTTGCACCCATGCATCTTCAAACCTCCTTCAGGCTGCATCTTATCCAGCTGGATAAGAATATAGTATTATAGAATTCTCTTAATCGAGCTTAAAATTGCTGTACTCACGTTTATGTTGGAATTGTTTAAACAAAATCTGAATTCGCGTTAGGTGCTTCCCGTAATAACTTTTTTCAATAAAAGAATCTTCCTCTGATTTGGTTTTTTCTCAATGAAGTGATACCGTACATAAACCACCGAGACGATTATCTGTCATTGTTGTTCTTAGCATATCTTAAGAGTACTACAAACAAAAATGATGAATAAGTAATATAATTTAAAATAAAACTGACCACCTATTTTTGTGATATCTGTTGGTGCTAAGGGTAGCTAAATTTAAATGGTTTATATGGTCCATCCGGACCTGGAACAGGCCTTAGGCCTAAGCTTTATTGGTTGATGGATGTTTGCACCAAAATATTCCACCCCTTCACAGAGGTTCCGTGATCGGATGGATAAACGTTCTGTGTGTTTTTCAAAACTCATATAAAATGAAATTTGATTGGTTGCTCTAAATTTAAAAACACCTATCACGATTCTATTCCAGGCTCTAAAGGCAGAGCAGCAACAACTGTCCTTTGATATGCCAACTTTAAGGTATCACGATAATATATTACCGTGTGACCAACTTGTTGGAAAAGAACTCAAATTTTCCAAATATTGCTCTCTGAAGGTTTCATACTGTCAATAACTTGTGACTCTGTGAGGAACTGGTTTATCTAGGATTCAGGTAGTCTGGTACTAATATCCACAAAATATAATTTCTTTATAAATCTGTTGGCAAATAAACCACCGTTTTCTGCTCTCAGTACTCGGGTTTTATCTTTCCACCAACGTAGAGTTAATTCTTATAAATACACAAGTACCTTCCCGTTTCTCATCATATTGCAACTGTAAACAAACAAAAATAGTCCCTTTTAAGCTGAGAAATCTCCAGGCGGTGAGGTACCCCTTAAAACGGATACATCTTAGATTCTTTGTTATTAATGAGTGCACGATTTACAATATACAGCAAAGAGTATTTAATTTCGTAAAATGTATTGTAGGGAATCTAACACAATAGAATCATATAATTACCTATCTATGCAAGTTCACTATAATCTCAAATGAAGAAATTGCCCCCACTGCTCACCCTACATTTTGGGCGTCCGTGAAATGTACACACACATCCACATATACATAGTAAACTTGTTCACTTATGCTTGTGACTGAATGTTTCAATATTCAATCAAGCATATCGTTAGGAAAGGGAACTTCCAAATTTCTATAAACTCTTTTTAACCCTCCAAGGTTCTTGCACAGATGCTTACTGTCAATAGTAAAAATTCTATGCTGTGCATGGAGTAATACATGCTTCATCATTAACTGTATGTGCTACTTGATTCATCCACATCAGTGCAGACGACAGTTCTAAGATTGTACAGTCAATAGGATACTAAATATATAGTCATATTTGATAGGGGTTTTTAAAAAATGCACGTGTTTCGTCAACTGGCCGGCACGGGTCGGGATAATGTTGCCAATGTAAAGTCCTCCCCCTCCCCCTCAGATGTTTTCATAACTCTGAAAAGGTGCACCCTGGTAACCTTAGACTCTAAGGACTCCGAAATAATGTGCGTCATTTCATTCATTCCACTCGTCTGGAAAGACCTTGGCAGTTAAGGTACGTTTACCAAAAATCTAGATAGTCCGTAAGCAACCATGGATACAACTTGTGACTGTTTCGGATTCACTTTAAGAATGGATGGAACAAAGTGTCATGTATAAATTTTTCCATTCTTGCAAGGCGTACTTCTCCCTTTGACATTAGTGCAGTAAGTGTTGTTTTATATCAGCAATTATTAATAAAAGTTAAATGTAAATTACCTGTAATATACTTATTGAATTTTCTAGAAATACTTACCTTGGTTTAAAGAACTTAAACGAATAAGAGACGTACTTTATCATTAGGAAATCCCTTGGATTAGAACACCTACAGATTTTTTATTTACCTCTGAATTCAATGGGGATATTAATATTTCTGATTAAAGAGGTCGCTACTGGTCAACTGTGACAATTTACATAAAAACGAATAATGACGTTGAATCCGGATATAGGTAATTAAATTACTATAATTGGATTCTGGTGCGGTTTTGTTTGATCGAAATCCAGGGATTTTCTTGTCGGTAAATATCATACCAGTAAAGTTTTCTTAAAGCTGATTCATTTGACACAGCTTAAGCTTATTATTTCTCCAATAATACGTAGTACCTATAGAGCATTACTTTTATGCATTTTTTTTAATGCACTCACAAAAATCTGAGTTTGCCTTATCTTGGGGTATTACAAATGGTCTTCATGTGCACGCAATAGTTCGTTGGCATATCGCGCTACCTATTTACGGTGAATACATGAATTAATGCTGCCAATAAATTTCTACTGTTTCAGCGCCTAAATGTGTACAGCAATCGCCTTTTCAAAGCAAGGGAAGACTACTGAAAGATAAAATAACAATAAAAATAAAAAAATAACCTTGCCTAGGCAACTTACTCTGGCTGAGATTGAACTTGGGCTAACCACGACTTAATCAGTTCTGCATAAACTGTATTTTTCTTGATGTACAACAGTGCTTGAGGAAGGCGAATTGTGTGGTGATTTTTTACTTGCCCATATAGCAAGAAAATTTCTCAAAGCGGCTGGAGCTGCAGTTTCGAGCGACAGCGGAGAGAACCAAACTCATCAGTCCCGAACACTGCTGGAGCTCGAACAACATCGGAGAGAGCCGAACTCCTCAATCCCGAACGGAAAAGAGACGTTTTTCTCTGTTTGCGTGGCCGCTTGTAACAGTGTAAATGTTGCATTTATTATTATTATTATTATTATTATTATTATTATTATTATTATTATTATTATTATTATTATTATTATTTGTTAAACGTAACGTAACCTATTTGTTGTCCTCCGTAACTTGATTGCAATATGTTATTCTTTATTACAAAAGTGAGTTTTTCACTTTTACCATGCATTCTGTTATTGGAATTAGCAATTAATGCACACACACTAACCTCTGGTAATTCCTAGAAACCGGAGGACCTCCTTTTCGTAAATATAAATTGACAGCGGATTGTGTGCTATTAAGTATGTGGGTAAAATATTGTAACGGTGGCAAATCTCCTTTTACTGCAGCAGAAAAAAAAGTTGTAAATATAAATTTATAGTGGATTGTGTGCGTGGTATTATGTTAGCGAGTAAATCATGTAATGATGGAAAATCTCCTTTAACTTAGGGGAAAAAATAAATATAAAATAAGAAAATAAAAACAACCTGATCGTGAGGATTCGAAACCACTACCTTCACAGCTATAGCATGACGCTCTAACCATACCGCTTGTGGTGTCTCAGTAGTAAAAACGGATGTTAAACACTATATACTGGGTATCCCAGAATTCAAACACACATATTGCACCGATTGTGGAGAGGTTAGATAAGCATTTTGAGATAGGGAACTTATGGTCTGTGGTTTCTAAATTTCATGCAATAGCATAAATTCTGTTAATGGTCAGCACACCAGTGATTAAACCCCCACAGGAGGTAGGGAAAAAGACAGTCGTTTCACTTACTCCAGGTACTGTTCCTGAATACCGCTTTGGTTAAAGGCATGCACGTATAGCTACGTTAGATATTGTGATGACAGAGGAGGTTCGAACCTCCGTTGCTGCATTTTTTTTTTTTTTTTTTTTTTTTTTTTTTTTTTTTTTTGTAGTTACCACATTTCTTTTGTTCAGAACCGCTCGTTCACTCTTAACGAATTAAGCAAAATAAATTACAATGTTTTTGACGAATAATAATAGTAACTCAAAACTTGCAAGGGTAAAGTTATTACCCAAGTGTTATCACTTTGGCCTATGATGTACATACAGGTACCTTTCAAAATTTATAAGATCTCTCCTTCACTCTAGCCAGTGACGGTAGACATAGTAAGTATTTAAAAGGAAAAATAAACGACTTTCTTCACAGTAAAGAAAAATGTACCTGAATAAAACCAAATACTTAAGAAAAATGAAGCAAACTGCATTCTAGCATTTCACCCTGCGTGAAAACCAAATAAAAAATTGGAGGATTAAGTAAAAAATGTGTTTTAAGTACAAGTACAGATCACCAGAGATATTGTTCGGTGTGTTGACCTGCAACATTCCTGCAAAGAGTGCACCTACGAAGTAATGACCCTTGCACCCTCTCAAAATGTCTGGAGTGTTACGAACTTCATCACAAGCAGCCATTTCCTGTGCTAGTAACTGCTCATCAATGTCAACTGATGATGCGTACACGAGACTCTTAAAACATCCCCTTAAAACAAATCCACGGGGTTGAGGTCCGGAGAACGTTGTGGCCAATTTACAGGACCGCCTCTTCCAATCCACTGCCCAGGAAGCACACCATTGAGATAATCTCGTACTTCCACACTGAAATGGGGAGGAGCTCCATCGTGCTGCAACCACATCTGACGTCGGATGTTCAGAAGGACGTCTCAAAAACACAGGCAAAACATGGTTGAGGAACTGAAGATACACGTGCCCGTTTAACCGTGTAAAAGTAGATACGGTCGAATTATTTGATTGGAACGATGCCCGCTCACACATTGATGCTGATAACGAGTCTCCACCGCTGCATACTCCCATACATGACGTTCCCATGGTTCAGAAGTAGCCCATCTCTCGTCGGTGAAGAGGACCGAGGAGAAGAAATCAGGCTGGTCATTCTGCCGCTGCAAGGCCCAACTGCAGAACTCTGATCTGTGACCGAAGTCCGTTGTCCCCAATGCCTGCACATGAGTCAGATGATAGGGACATGGTTATTCGTACAGGACACGCTGAACTTGTTCGTTTTCATGGCCCTGGCAATTGCTCGGGTGCTGGTGGAAAGTTCCGCCCAAACTTTGGTAAGTGCCTCTTCTTCAAAGGCTGGAGTGCGACGCCTTTGGTTTGCATCGGGTCTGTGCACCATTAAAGATCCAGTTTCCCGCAAGCGCCGATGGACATTTTGGAAGGTCGAGCGATAAGAAAGAAGGTCTGTCTGGAAATCTATCTCTGTACAGCTACAGATGCATGTCCTCTTGCTTGCCAATAAATCAAATGCATATCAGCAAGCTCGGCAAATGAAAACTCGTTAGTCATGTTTCGGAACAACTGTAGACAGATGTTGCGTTTGATACACAAAGCAGAAAATGGCTCATCAACCACTCAAATGACGTTACCTTGCGCGACCGCAGTTCCGAACGGTAGAGAAGAAAGCCGACTGGTTACGATTCCAGTAATGATTACTTTAGGCGGATAATTTTCTTAATGAGCGTGTAGACCTGTTAGCTCAGTTGGTCAGAGTGTCATGCTAATAATGCTAAAGTCGTGGGTTCGAACCCGTCAGAGGTTTCTTTTTCCCCTTACTTGTGATCTTTTTAATAGGAAAAATATACTTTTTCATATGCTAGATTAGGTTAGTTTAGTTTAGGTTTAACAAATAATAATAATAATAATAATAATAGAACTGGACACTAACACTTTTTAACTCACCTGCCGTTCGGGCGGAATTTGGCTTTCTCCGCTACATTTCAGGTTTTCGGCCGCAGGACGGGTCGGTTTGTAATCGCGGTACAAGGTCGGTTTATAACGTCAAGTCTCAGCTGCGATATGCTAGGTACTTTGCGCATGCGCAATTAACTTAGTAGCACTACTGAACTGTTATCATTGTCGTGCATACCTCCGCAGAACGAACAATTTTACCGAAGTAGTAAAGTCAATCATTTTAAAATTCCCGTGTACTGTGAATTAGCACTACTTTTTTTTTCCGACTACTTGGGCAAGACGTGAGCATTCTGAATGAAAATCTAATTCACACACTTACATTGTATAGACTTATCAGCTTGAATATCCGATTTCGAAAAAGCGTCTAACTTTGAAAGTTTACATAAGTTCCCTTACTCTTGCTTATCTAGGACCCCTTCACAATCCTTGCAATTTGTGTGTCTGAATTCTGAGACACCTTATATATGTATAGTGTTTAACGTCCGTTTTATATATATAAACGCTCCAGCCGTCTGAGCTATTATACCATTGCTCTTGAAAGTCTTATTATCTAGCTATATCTGTGGAAGTCACACTACCTTCAGCTTTCATTTATTTTTATTTTTTTGCACATGTTGAATTTCTATTTGCTCTTGCGACCTTTACTTTCGCTTACAAAGAAACTAAAGTATAAAGGAACACGTTACTTCTCATTATACAGTGCGAGTTTCAGTAGGTACATTGAGTTTTGTAAGCCACAAATAGCATTAAAATCATAATATCTACACGGTATTGATGACCATTTGAAATTCTAAGAGCTGGAAGCTCGCTTATCATAATGCCATATAAGAAGTCTTTAAAACCTGGGAAAAAATGGCGATTGAAAATTGAATTTTTTTTAAAAAAAAATTAAGTTAAATATTTATACAGCTATGCAAATGTTGTAGTTATGTTCGTAGAGGGAGCGAAAGATTTCACCTGAAATTTCTGATTTTGTGTTTTGAACTCGTTTTCTCTTAATTTATTAGCCTTTGAAATGAAAAAAATAATTCATGGCATTGTGGGTAGGATTTGCGACAAATGTATATAAGGATAAAATTATTAGATTGCAGTAATCTGAATATAAACAAACATGGCGTATATATGCATAAATATATATGTAAATCCTTGGAATATTCACTTATGCGTAATAGCATGTGAGATAAGATAAGATGATTATTAGCCCTATGAATTGTAGTAATTTATGATGTTTTGAAGTTGCAATGTTTACGGAAACTGTGGTCCCTTCTGTAGAAAAAAGGTAATTTCCCTTGCTCTATAGTTAAATGTTTTTTGTTAGTACAAGGCACGAATGATATGCTTTAGAGGCGCCTTTCGTTATCTTACAATTATCGATAGTACCATAAGTTCATAGAACGTTATTTGGCAAAATGGCCTCCAGAAACAAACATTTTAATTTCAACAAGTTACACTTGCGGACTGCTTCTGATTTGTTTAAGCGCCGGTAATTGATAGGTTATTTAAACATAACTATTCCGTAAATATAGCTATTAAATTTGTTTTCTATGTTGAGGCATTAACCAAATGAGGTGCTAAAATATCACGAATCGAAAATGTTTGACATCCAGTTGTCTAAGCTGATGTACACTGCCGTTCATTAGTGTTGCCGATACGAGAAATTTAGTAAACAATTGAATAGTACTAACTTAAAATTAGCTAACACTTAGCTGACAGGCATTTATACATTATGTACTTTCTACGTTACATTTACATGCCATTTCACACGCATAGGAATGACATTTTCTAAAATATCATTACACAACTTAGTATAATTCACAAGGCCTTCAGTATATCGCTATGGGTCGGTTTTATCAATAGATGCTAAGAATACAGTAACATGTAGTTTAACATATTACAATTTTAACGTGTTACAGTTCCTGTGTTCCACAAAGCTTTTCCAGCATAATGTTAGTTAATACGTTGCTAAGGCCCCCAATAATTGCGAGTAACAGGGATGTAGAAAGCGATGTCGGAACCTTAATACTGCGACATACTTATTTTTTTGCATATCATTGTTAATAAACATGACCATGAAATTAAACCATTTCTGGTAGACATGGCCATGAAATGAAGTTTAAGAGGAGCAGAAGTATATTTTCTTAATTTTAAAGGTAGTTGATTCTCGAGTTAGGAAGTATAAAAATAATGGACGTCTTCTCTGTAACGTTATCTAATACAGCTACTATCACAGTTATAATGTCTGGAATTTGGTTCATAACCCCGAATTTATAACAGGAAAGTGCCATAGCCCCTATCATTTCTACTATTTAGATGGGTGTATTAGTATATGCTTATTACCCCTCCCTGTATTGAACTGGTTTCAAGATATAGCTATTACAGTGTAAGGATATACAACTTTGTTCTGATCCAGGTCATGTAACAGCAAATTCATAATTTGGAGATTAGTATCGCCGATTAATTGAGAGGAAAAGACCTTGTGAATTTCATTCTCTTGCTTCTAGGGGATTGCATTTTGCAATTAAATTCTTCCAGAACAGCAAGAAAATTGTGAATGGAAAGTTGTTATTCATAATTTGCCGCATTTATCTAAATACGGTAATGTTATGCATCCCCCTTTTTATACAGTTGCTGCGGAAACCTTTCTGACAATCCTGAATACATTAGATTCGCAAATGCCGGAATTGTGTCTAACCTTAAATGAAAAAGACCCGGTGGCATAAATTCTTGCTTAATATAAGCAATAGGAGGGAAAGAAGCATGTTTCGGTTTAGCGTATTATTCTCTCGTATTTCATTTACAATCTTCTGACGATTGATGCACATAGTGTACCTTTGTAAAAAGGTACTTTTTTTCGTAAAAATTCATTCATTGCCACTTACAGCCTCCTTATGTTAGGAACGACATTTAAAAAGTGCAAATATAGAAGTTCGACATATACACCCAAATTTTCGACCGCCATATTCAACTGTTAACAATTTTATTGTTAAACTTTTAACACAAGGGAGGTGATGTAATTTAATTCGAGACTTAATATTAAAGTTAATGTTAAAGTTAACATTGGTCGATGAAACAGAAATGCTGTTAATTTGAATATTAAAGTAATATAGCGGGCAGCTTCGTTACTTTTAACATCAGTTGATAAAACCGGTACAGTCTTTTGTTTTCTAAGCAAAGTCATCGTATGACGATAATATTTCAAGTCGATAACAAAAGTTCCATGGTTAAAAAATCTGCATATGCAGCCAAGTATAAAAATAAATAACATATGAATTTATGCCACAATCTTCAAAACATATTTTATACACTTAATATACTTGTGCATAACCTGTTGTGTATGGGTATATAAAAGTTCCCCTGAACAGGTCAATTTGCATTGATTTCAGATGTTTACCAATCACAATCTGTTGAAAAAGCTTGCGAGGCATCACCGACATGCATTTTTTTTTTTTATTCTGAATGTTATGCCTACAGACTTAAGGCACACTTTTAAACATTTATTCGTATATGTTTTAGAAGTAGTTATAAACACTTTGGCATCAATACAATGTTTCCTCTTCCTAAATAAGTGAAATTTAATGTCCTGTGAATAACTCTGAATGGTTTGAACTCAGCACAATTGCTAAAGCCCCTAAACCTTGACAGGCAAACTCCTCGAAAACAATCAATAATGAAATGATTATAATATATATTATAATGCTACACTTATGGATAGTGGGTTCAAATTCAATCATCCCTATGCTTTTTCTTTTTCCTTGTCGGAATTAAAGGAATTTGCCACAATTACAATGATTTCCTCGCAGAATTGGTTGCGAATTGTAATAAGAGCAGTTGGCCACAACTACAATGATTTACTCGCTAAACCACTGGGTTCACCGGTTTCTAGGATTTGCCCGAGGTTAGCCGACAGATTAGGTTATTGTATGTGTGTATGAATCAATTGCTAATTGAAATAAGAGCACATTTCCCACCGTTACAATATTTCACCCGCCTAATAATCCTCATTGCAATGATGTACCCGTGCTTATCCACTTATACGAGGGTTGGAACTTAACTAGTGGCAACACTATTGTGGAGACGCTATGTAACGGAATCTAATATTGTCGCTGATGGCACACGTTGTTTACATACCTATCTTTTCTCTGAGCAAATGGACTCTCCTTTCCGACATCACCTGCGTGCGCACCATCGAGAGAAACACAGTCACTTGTGAACTAGCGGTCTAACGTACTGTTGTCACTATGTTTTCGAAACAGGAACAACGGAGTTGGATCAAGATTGAATGTGCCAGAGGTCGTACAGCACGACAGTGTCATAAAGGTCTTCAAGAGGCTTGCGGGGAATCTGCATTTTCTTACAGAACAGTGGCTCGTTGGGTAAAAGCCTTCAAAGATGGTCGGCAAACTGTGGCAGACATTCATCGGGCAAGTCGTCCTACGAGCGTCAGTGAAGAAGAAGTGGATGCTCTTGCCGCGTTTCCGGACAGTGATCGAAGCCAGACGATTCGTGAGCTCGCCCAAGAAACCGAATTAGCGCATACGACTGTACTTCACATCCTGAAGGAACGCCTGGGCATGCGAAAAATTGCATCACGATGGGTTCCGCATGATTTGACGGAAATGGAGAATTGGTTGCGTTACGATGCTGCTAAGATGCACTTGGAGCGCTATGAGCGCGAAGGAGAGACTTTCTTACGCCGTATCATAACCCTGGATGAGACATGGGCCAAATCGTATGAGCCAAAGCTGAAACGCCAATCGAGCGAATGGCGTCAGTATGGGTCACCACGAAAGTCGAAAGTTCGTCAGAGCCCCAATACGGTGAAAGTTATGGTGATTCTTGTGTACGACCGTGATGGTGTTATCCTAACGCATTACATTCCTCCACGGCAGACCGTCAATGCTGAGTATTATCGTTCGTTTTGGGAGCACCACATGCGACCAGCTTTGAGAAAGAAGCGGCAACACTTTCTGCAGAATCCACCCATCATTTTGACCCATCAGCATGACAATGCTCGGGCGCATATAGCGCAAGCTGTGGCTGATTTGTTCGGTCGATGGGGCGAGGAAGTACTGTACCATCCACAATACTCCCCGGACATAAGTCCTTGTGACTTTGATTTCATTCCGAAGATGAAGGAACCACTTCGTGGCATTTCCTTCAGAAGTGTCCCAGAGATTCGACAGGCAGTAGACCGCTCCATCTGCACCATCAAGAGAACAGGCACTGCTAAAGGTATACTACGACTTCCACATCGCTGGCAACGGGTTATACACAACGCTAGTTGCCACTATTTAAGTTCCAACCCTCGTATTTACGAAAAGTAGGCGAGCGTAAGTTAGTCCGTTCTCTCTGCTGACGATCAGATTTGGCTAGCCGCTTGGGCGCGAGCAGCAAGAGTTGTACCAGCAGAACGATGCTTTCAGCCCTGCGTGTAACGTCAAGTGTGTTTTAACTCTCGTTTTAACTACTGAAGCACCACAGGCGCTATAACGCTAGACAGCGTCTTTAGTGTATGCCGTGTAACACAACTGCTGCAGTGGCTACACAACCTTGCTGGATACCTTGTGAACAATGTTAATTGTTAGGTTCTTTTTCGTGCCGTATATCTACGACACGGGACCCACGGATTTACTTCCATCACGAAGGAAGCCATACTTAGAACTTTACGCCCGATAAAATCTATCGACTCTCGCCGGGATTGAACTAGCGATCTTGGGTCTACGAGGCAAGTACCACGAAACCACCAGGATCGACGAACCGCGCGCTGTAATGAGGACTTAAAAGAATTTTGCGTTCAAGAGATTACCCTTTTTTTGTCGAAAGGTGTACATGAATTTGCAAACGTTCATTACCTTTTTAACATTTGTTTGTTGAATAACGCGCACGAAGTAAGACGAGGTGTGTGTGTGTGTTTTTAAATTTTACATCTGTAGTACTTAACTGGTCTCGGGATCAATATTAACTCATAGTTTTTTGTTGTGTTAATGGCACATCACAGTTAAACAAGAAAAAGTGCCCTACATTGTGCCGTAAAAGCACAACCTTTTAAATTTCAAAATTACTCGTTAGCGAACTTTTACACACCCGCACACATATTTAATTGCACTTTATCCCACCATCAGCCGTTCTTTTCAGGTTTTGATGTTTTCAGAGGAAGGAGATAATACAAACCTTGCATATTTCACTATTTCGAAAGGTTGGGAATTGTTGGGATAAATTTAAATTTCAGTTTTATATATCTGATGAAACATTCAACTTATTTCCTTAAACATTAAAAATATAAATAAACCTGATATTGTTCCCCCCTTTTTTTAATCTTAAGGAAAGCGTAGTATCCCACCTCGAGCTTGGCAACGGTACATGGAATTCTTAGTGCGCTTCTCAACAATATGTCTCTCTAAGCGATTATAGGTTTTCTGCCCTTGCTTTCTTCAAAAACAAATACCGAAACAGGCTACAATTGGAGGCAACCATGAAGCTAAAACATTCGATTATCCCTTAAATATTTATAGTTAACGTTGTCATTTTAATATACGTATTACACACTGAATATATTAAGTATCAAATATTTTTTTCGGAACCTTAGGTATTTGTGCAATTGAGATAAATGCAGAATATTCCATATGCTATACAAAGTTAGTTATAATGACATGATAGCTATGATACTATCCGAAGAGTTGAATTGATGGGTTGTTTGGAGATGAAGTCAATGCTTATATTCTATTCTGAGCAAGTATAATATATGCTGGAATTAGATGCATTTTAGTGTGGTCATATTTATTTGAAACACTACCTGGCATAACCATCGTGTTTCAGGTTTTAGCTTCAAAGCCCTACTCATCAAATATTTAGGCATGTCTGTTTTATATTACTTGAATTGTGTCCTAAAAGCAAAATAGCTGTCGGCCACGTGTAACATGCTATAAATTGAGAGGCAGTTATCTTTCACTTATGAAAAATGAGTGCACTTGATGCACTTTCAAAGCAAAAGGAGCTATAAATTCTTATCTTGTATTTTTCTTTTCTGAATTCATATACTGCTATCATCGGACTGACGTCGGCAGCTTTTTTATATTTGGAACTAAGACGCGCAGTTTCTTAAGTACTCGCATGTTCTATACAGCAGTGGTAGTCTCATCAACTTGAAACTTACCCCACAAAATACTGCTTAGTGCCACTTGTATCCCAATATAACAACATATCTCTTTGTCATTCATGATTCTGTTTGCTATTGTTTCTTAAAATTTCATTATGTGCCTTTCTTTTCCTTATTTCTACACTTATTCTGAAATCTGAACCCCTCACCAATGCATTCTATGTACCACCATCATTTGTATCACTTTGCAGTCTTCTACACATTTCCCACTAGAATTATTTTTTTAAAAACGATTTCTTGTTACTATAAAAGATATATTTGCATGTAAATCGTTTAAAATTAAATTCAGTAAAGTCGGTCCTTACACAGAATCGGTTCCTTAGATCATTGTGGTTGTATTAAAGAAAATAACCTTTTAACCCCTGGTATTGGGTAGGGGGGGGAGGTAATCTTCAAAATCTCTTCATACTGTTCTTCACTTTTGCAAAATTTATACAATTTTTTCTTGGCTTTACTTTGTTTTTTCATCATAATAAGATTTCTTCAAATTGAAAAATAGAGCTAAACATTCGCAATCTGTCATTGCCGGTATGACGTCACATTTCGAATCTCGATTCGTTTGTTATTTCAGCCGGTCTATAGGCAACGTCCGCACTCTTATTATATCAACATAGAAAAAAAAAAAGACTTAATATTGCGCTTCATCAGTATACAAAACAGAAACAAATAAATAAGTCTTTAATTATAGGATTTCCAAAAAATGAACGCAGCCTGCTATGCTAGCGAATTCCGAAGGAACTGCGGTTATGCCCAGGAAAAGATGAACAGATTTTTGCAACTTTTCTTCAAATCTCCATCGGTCTTACTTTCTATGCATCAAAAATGGCGACGAAACATTTATGTAATACAGGGTGTACAAAAAGATATGTCCGAACTTGCATATAGATTTTTTTTAAGTGTTTAATGCCGTTTTTACTGCTGAGACATCACAAATGGTGGACACTGATGATACGTGAAATAAATTGATAATTTAAAAAAAAAAACATTTTTTAAGGAAGGAAACGTTCCAGGCCTAAGCTTAGGGTATCTCCCCGGCATTTGTCATTTTTGAGGACTGAGGAAAACCTGGAAAAAACCTCAGTCAGGGAGAACGATCCTGGCGTGAATCGAAACCCAGACCTCCATCTCACGAGTCCGCGCCTTAACGATTTCGCAATTCGTCATTCTAGGTTTAAAAAATACATGCAAAACTTATAGTGTTAGCAGTAATTACACTGGGCAACAAAAAAATAATTTTTGAATGTTTCGAGCACTTCATGAGGCAATTCCTACTAATTTTGGGTTGAGAAAAACAAATATGACAATGAAAAAATTTTATTAGCTCTAGTTTCTATGATATACACAAGGTGGAAGTATTACATATTAACGGATTGAGAGAAAAGGATACATTTTAATTACATACATGCTAACAACAATGAAAGTGCATTTGATTTTTTTAACTGGTAATTACATGCTAAGAGTTCTAAATTGCTGGAAAAATACTTCGCAGATAGTCGTGTCTGAAGAGAATCATGTGGTGGCCTATTGACTTCGTCGTCTTTTAGCTTGCCTCTTGTGATGGAGTTCCGCAGAATCCCTATACAAAGACCAACAGTAATCCGCAAGCATTACTTCATTCCAACGGCCCTGATATCTTTGTTCCATAACAGAAATGTCCTGATGGAATCTCTCCCCATGTTCATCACTAACAGCTCCACAACTAGGAGGGAAAAAGTCTAGGTGGGAGTGGAGAAAATGGATCTTAAGGGACATGTTGCATCCAAGGTTACGGTATTTTTGCAGGAGCACTGGCACCAAATGCTTGTAGTTGTCATCTCTTTTGTTGCCTAAAAATCCATGAACAACACCCTTGAAGGCTTCCCAAGCTTCCTTTTCTTTCCCCCCCCCAAAACTTGGTCAAATGCAGGATCCTTTACAAGTTCTCTTATTTGTGGTCCGACAAAAATGCCTTCCTTAACTTTTGCATCACTTAATTTCGAAAATTTCTCTCTGATGTACTTAAAGGCCCGTCCTTCTCGGTTCATAGCTTTGACAAAGTTTTTCATCAAACCCAGCTTGATATGCAGGGGTGGAAGAAGAACGTCTTTTGTGTCCACAAGAGGCTTGGCAGTCTTTACAAGAGGCGTCAGATTGCGTTTCTGTGAGGAAAATGTTATTTCACCACAAATATAACAAAAGTTATTCATCATATTTACACATTTTCGTGGCATTTTTACAAATTTTACACTAAAAAGCACTCGCGAACCAGAAATTTTGCATTAATTTGAGAGAAACTACATGTAATTCAGTCACAGCAACAGTATCTATGTTTATGACTTACAAACAGCTGAAGAGCATTTGTGTTTTGTTATTTGACAGGTGTGCCAACTCCCCCCCAAAAATTCCCCCAAATTTAAATTCTTCACTCTAAAAAATGAAATGTCACTTTATCTTCAAAACAAGAGCTAATCTATCATTTTTATTGTGATTTTTGAATTCAGCAGATGGAAATACATGTAAATTCACTATTTTTAAGCCCGAAACATTTTCCATTGTTGCCCAGTGTTATCAGTACATAGAGCATCAGGGGTGTTCGTCTGTACGGGTAAGTGCTTGTTATGTTATGCTACTCACTTCATTGCTTGACGTAGCACCGAGCACGTAGTGTCAGTTCTGTATGTTTACGGAACCCGTTCCAAGTAGAGTAAAATGAGGTATTCAAATGCTGAGTTGGCAGATGCTCATTCGATCTATAGATTAGCTGAATATGTAGGACAGTCTTTGTGCTCGTATTTAGCACGCCTGCCAGAAAATACGAGATACATTCAGGGATACATAAGCGTATCATGGTCCATGCGACGATGGGTTGATGAGTGTATGCGTACTAAAAGAATACTTATGAACATTTCATAGGATTTTCTGTTTCCCACAGTTCTGTTTTTGAGTATTAGGCTAGGTGGTACAGGTGTAGAAAAGGGCTCTAACAAGGAAATAAATTTCGGCACATTTTCATATTATACTTTTTATCCTATATATGCGAGTAATGTCTCCCCAAAGTTTTGACAATCTTTTTGTAACTTGCACGCACGCACACTATGTCTGTAGGGGATTTCTATCTTTAGCCTGATGTTTGTATTTGCTGTTATCTATAGGGAACTTGTTTTTGCAGACCCACCCCTATAAATAATAGACCCGCTGCAAACCAATGTCTCGGTAGCTTGTTGGGTGTTTTGAAAGACGTTACGTTACCCGGAAACCCATTTCAAGCTGCATTACCAGTCGGTACCGGAGAAAGAAGAAGGCAGCGATTTCCACAGATATAGGTAGATAATAAGCTTTCAACTACAATGGCATGATGGCTCAGATGATTAAAGCGTCATGGTACAGATGTGAAGGCACACAGTCCCCTATTGATTTATACGAAAAGGGGAGAATGTAGGCCGTCAGGCCATAGTTCGCCGCAGCATACCATTGGGCCCACCGGTTTCTAGGATTTACCCCAGGTTAGTGTGTGTGTATATGAATTATTTGCGAATTGCAGTAAGACAACACGTGGTAAAAAGTGAAAAACTCAGTTTTGTAATAAGACACAACATATTGGAGCCGGAAAGTTACGGAACACATTTTCTTTCCGGCTATTACAATAGAAAACCGAAATTTAAAATCTGAGTATACTAACTTCGAGTATTAATTTCGGTCAAATTGTGATTTCAAAACATAAGGAAAATACATTGTTTTCTTTGGATATAGACTACAATCAGAGTGTCATTAATTAGTTTGTCGCATGAAAACTAGGAAAGTGCTTGTTTTTAAAAAAACATGTACATTACTATGATGTTTTTATTAAATTCTGTCTCTACGCGTGTTGTATATTTTCAGTCACGCACGCATTAGTGATAATTATAGTTAAGTTTCTACAAACTTGCAATCTATATTGAGCAAGCAGTAGTAAAATTATGCACTCTTGGGTTTATGCTGCCGCGAAATTCCGATGGTCATTTCTGAAATATTTTATACTTTCTCAATACTCTTTTAAGTTCAAAGGCTCTACGAACAACCCTATTTCTGCTTCGTTCCAAAGTAATTTTATCATATAGTTTTTTCGTGTTTTAAGTTGTACAGCCTTTGATAAATAAAATTTATCAAGTCCTCGTTACAGCGCACGGTTCACAAGGTATCCAGCAAGGATGTGTAGCCACTTCAGTAGTTGTGTTATGTGGCATGCAGTAAAGACGCTGTTTAGTATGTGTTCCGTTAGCTCTGTGGCAGTGTGTGCAGTGATGCCGTGGTTATGAGTGCAGGTTCGCTTCCTGGCATAAAACACTTTTTTCTTCTTTCCCCCTATCCCCTGCACATGCAAGAAGGAATTGCCTATGGGAACAAATTCAAGAAGCCTGGGATGTTGTAGCCTCTCGTCCACGCTACTGTAGAAATCTGACATCTATACTCCGAAGATTGAGGGCAGTTATACATACATGATATTAATTTGTGTTTATTTCTGTGTGTTTTCACTTAGAAAATATATTTTTCTGTTCATGTATTTTATTTAGTTGTTCATAAAGAACACGCCAGTTTGTGATTACGTTTTTGCGTGTGCATAGGTAATGCCACAAAACTCAAATAAGAAGTTAAAATATATTAAGGCAACACAATGTTCTGCATATGTACTTAAAACCAACAATATTGAAGACAAAAATGTTGTTTGGGATTTAAACCCAGGAGCTTAGGCAGAAGAGCAATACCTTCTAAACCGCTCAGCCACCGCTACTCCACCCTAACTTTCTTTCCAGATGCTTATGATTGTGACGATTACATTTACAGGCAAAGCGCTCACTGCTGCTACGAGCGTCCCCGAAGTTCTCCGATAAACACAGAGTTTGGCGATGACTTTTTTTTTTGGTCAAAGGGTTTACATATACATATGTTTTAAAATAGCATTAGTTAAAATTCCCTTAGTCCTTTTAATTAGAAATACTAAAAAACCATATTCCCGATTTTTGATAAACGAAGGATTTCATGACTATATTACAATAATGCGGATCTATAACTGTTTTAGAATGGAATTTATATAATTTCTATAAATGAAAATGGAATAAAAGCAGTTGGTATTTAAATTAATGTAGTGGTAGAGCTTGCCGCATCATTGCACAGTTGTTCAGTAATTGTTGCCAAACTCCATAAACGATATTTAACTGTCATGTTTATGAAGGAAAACGTTTGCAGCTGAAAGCCTGCCTCTTTGTGGTTTTCACCGATACAGCGTGATCCGCAGTTAATTTTAATTCTCCGCCTTTCTCCGACTAATGTTTGAATTTATTAAATACGTGCCCTAGACGTCTTCAAACATTAGTGAATGCAGAAAAAATATCAACCTCTTCATTTTCTAGATTCTCTGGATACAAGCAGTTTTCACCGATGGCTAAAGGTGAGGAAACCGGGCAGCCGATTACATGAATGCACCCTTGACCGTTCCCCAGAATTTTCGAAATGAAATAAAGAAGGTGGGAATGAAAGTGCATTGAAATAAAACGTAGGAATGTAGAGAAAAAGCTTTATCCATTATAAATATAATCGGGCCAAACCACACATTTTGTAGAAACATGAATTTCCAAAATAACTAATTGGAATCTTTCTCAGAAACTTCATTGAATGTCTGCAGATTCTATGTTCCTTCTGTTCAAGGGCTTCATTTCAGTTTTGCTCACGAAGAGACGAGATCTTTTAGGGAAGCCCATATAGGACACATCGCTTTGGCGTAACTCCCCCTTATTCCCCCAAAGAACATTTGCTTCATGTTCCGGTTTTCACACATAATTTCATGTCTTACATATTCGTAAGTTACATGCTGTTAACATGGCTAAATGCAAACAAATAAAAATACTGTTGATCTGAAAATAGACATTTTAATTTAAACAAACAAAATTATTATGTTTTATGTTCAGTAGGTAAAAATTATGAATGTACCAAACGGAAACATCGTTTTATTTTAGGAAATCCATGAACTAATTCAAGAGAGATTTACCTAACCTCTTTCCGCTGTACAGCTAAAACAATTGAAAATATGAGTGAATAATTAAAAGTTGCTGATTGCAGGTAGTTCTTGCTCTTGATCCTCTTTAAAACCTAAACGTAAGAAACGTTTTAATAGAAGAATAACTCCTGAGTATGTCACAGGGGGCTTATATAGATTCTGCAAGTAGTGAATAAAATTTATTGAATTACTGATACCTTGAAGAAAGGTTCTTTCCAGACAGCTACTTTTCAAATAGCAGCATCTAGAAAATTTCGACATATTAACTAGAGGTTTAAACACTTCACCATCCAGGAAAACAGCGCCACGGCTGGCTGACGTAGTTAAGGCGCGGACTCCTGAGCGGGAGGTCTGGAGTTCGAATCCCGCCAGAATCGTCCTTCCTGACAGACTTTATCCAGGTTTTCCTCAGTCCTTATAAGTGACACATGTCGGGAAGGTACCCTAAACGTAGGTCTGAAACGTTTCCTTCCTTAAAAATATCCTTTAGATATGTAATATGTATGTATGTATATATGTATATATATATATATATATATATAATTTCATCTCATATATCACCTGTGTCCACGCTCCTGATGCCTTAGTAGTATAAACGGGCGTTAAACACTATTTAAAAATCCAGGAAAGCAACTTCTCCTGTTTTAAATGCAGGCGTTGCTTCCTTAATATTCTGATTCTTTTTGAATCAGCGGTCGAACTCATCTTAGTAAATCAAAATAGATGGGCGTGGTTTGCTCCTCCGAAATTAGGACAACGCTATCCGCGAGACATGACGTCATATTTTTAATTCTTCATATTGTCTCTTATCTTGCTTACTGCTTTTAGTGCCTTCGATTAGGCACACCATTGCCGCCAAACCTAAACCCTGGGTTTGAAACTGCCGTTGGATATTTGAGCGCCATTACGCAGAAAAGAAAAGTGAAGCATTATTGCTGCATTTGAGCTTAGATGCAGGCACTTTTAAGTTCTGTCTTTCATACTCCAAATCGCTGAAAAAGTATTGTCTTATGGACTGTACTAAACCAAATAAAACATGTCGTAAGAAATATCCGTTCTAACCTCAAAATGCTTGTTTTCTTTGAGCTTCCAAGCATAAGTCGTAGAGTGCTGTTTGATATAAAGCAGTAGATCATGAGAGGGGTGAGGAAAAACTGCTTTACCTTCCTGAACAACACTAGTTATGGACGTTGAGCATGGAAGTGAAAGCACGAGGCATGATGTGCGTGATCGTGTCTGATCCCCTACTTGCAGTCATCATCACAGTATCATCACATGCTGTTCAACACAATATTTAACGTGCAGTTCTTTCTGAAAGAAGAAAAAAAAATAGCCAATATTCTGTGTACCGCAATAACATCTTGCTGTCTATTTCACTTTGGGATCTTAGCAATCTGCGTATCAAATTGTAGCCTATTGTTCAAAATACTTGATTTAACAACCATAATTGAATTTAAAAAACCGGCTTCTTAACTTTTTCAATGATACTAACAATTGCAGAATAAAATATCGGATCATTTTGGTATTCTGAAAAGCTCAAAGCCTTATTTATTTATTATTTTTTTAATGGTGTTTAACGCCCGTTTCACTACTGAGACACCACAGGCGGCGGACACTGATGATACATACATGAAATGACATATTGGGAAAGGATTTTTAAGGAAAGAAATGTTCCATGCCTAAGTTTGGGGTATCTTCCCTGCATGTGCCATTTATAAGGACTCGGTCCTGGCGGGATTCGAACCCCAGACCTGCTCACGAGTCCGCGCTTTAACGACTTCGGCCACCCGTAGCGGTGCCGTATTGTCGATTTATTCTTTCTTTGATTGTAAGATTATCTTCAAAGAGCATTTTCTAGCAATACCAGAAAATTTCAATTATTCACATACACCTCGTGCCTTTTGCCGACTCAAAAAGTAACCACTTTAGAAGCATCTTAACATATATTTGTTCTTCAATTTCGGTTGTTCGCTCACAATCTAATAGATGCTACTAACATTTGCATTGAACTTCAGTTTTTTAGCTCAGCCCAATTGATCATTGACATTCTATACCGTTGTTTTTTTCACGTTGCTTAAAAAAAACCGGAATACTCCTCAGTTTTAATCGTTTGTCATGTGCAGTTTCCGAATGTTTCGCCTGAGCAAACTATATGTAGTGATGAGCAATGTAAACACACAGCATCTTCGGCTTTCGAATAATGATATTCGCAGTGAAATCGAACGGAACAGCTTTTACTCTTAGTCTGAGGAAAAATATACGGCCGTTTGAACAGGGATCCACCTGGGTGAGCTGCTACTAGAGGCTGGGTGGTCCAAGTGTTAGCTTAGAACAAATATACGAGGGCTGATCAACAAAGACCGAGACTGATTTTTTTTCTCAGATATTTATTACTCCAATTCAATGTTTACATGATCTTTTTCAAAGTAGTCCCCTCCTACTTCAATGCACTTTTTATAGCGTCTCTACCAGTCCTTGAACACGTGCTGCAGACTATTCTTTGTCAGGTCCTTAAGAATCGCTTCACTTTTCTTGAGCACTGCTTTAGAGTTCTCAAATCGAATACCCCTAAGCTTTGCCTTTAGTGATGGAAATAAAAAAAAGTCACAGGGTGCAAGATCGGGGCTATAAGGTGGATGTGGTACACAGGTAATGTTGAATCGAGCCAGAAACTGCATGGCTTGATTTGCGACGTGAGGCCGTGCATTGTCATGATGAAGTCGCCACCCAGTCCGAGAAAGCTCTGGTCGTTTCTTTGCAATGTGCTTCCTCAGTGTAGCCAATACTGACTGTAGTATGCTGCTGTAACAGTAGTGTGAGGGGGAACTACATGCTGGTAAATCATTCCATTACAGTAAAAAAATGTGATCACCATCACTTTCCCTGCAGATGGAACAACTTTTGCCTTTTTTGGTGTTGGAGAACCTGGCGATTTCTACACTGTGCTGGCTTGTTTTCCTTCAGAATCATAATGATGCAGCCATGACTCATTACCGGTGATAATCGATTTAAAAAATGCATCCCCTCCATCAGCAAAGAGACGCAGCACCTCACGGCTTGTCTCCATTCGCACAGCGTTTTGTTCTGGAGTCAACAGACGTGGCACCCAACGAGCACAAACTCCGGTCATATGGAGATGGACGTGCATAACTGTAAACACACTGCCATATGAAATTCTCAACACTTCACTGAGGTTACGTAATGTTATACGCCGATCCTCTCGGACAATCACAGCAGCTGTGTTGATGTTGACTTCAGTCACAGCAGAAGCCGAAACTCCAGGCCCACCTTGCTTAACACTGACAAGTCGGCCTTGTTTGAAGTCCTTGAACCACCTAAACACTTGCACGAGGTAGTGCATCTTCACTGTACGCTTGCTTCAGCTTTTCATAAGTGTCGGTGGCTGTATGGTTTAAACGAAAACAGAATTTGATTGCGCTGTACTGCTCCTCTCGCGTCACCTCCATTGTCTGGTATGCGAAATGCACGTAGGGTCTACAAAATAGAGCATTACTACCAATCTACCAATACGAGAGTGCTGCCGCCTACCAACATTATACATAAAAACCCGCTCTTTTCAAAAATGTATGTTACAGATACGAAACTATCACGGAAGCTACAGGAAAAAAATCAGTCTGTCTTTGTTGATCAGCCCTCGTAAAAAATGTATTTTCAAAATCGTGTTTGTCTTTAGAGGTTAGAAATATGTTGGCAAATAATTTAAATGACGTATACTCGCGTAGCATATTAGTTCCTAGCTTTTAATTTTTAAGGAAATGTTAAGTAGGCTAAGCAATCAAATTTTACATGTAGATGGTTCATTGCCGAAGAGTTGAGGAAAAGGATTATGTGATGGTTTTTCTTTCGTGTTCTCTTTAAAGATGTGGCATTTTTATTAAGAAGCATTCGCCTAAGGAGCGAGAATTCCAAATCTAACGAAACAATGAACTAATACTACTGTTCAATAAAATACGGACGACTTTGACTGTACGGTGTTTCGTAATGTTCGACTGCGCGACGTTTGCTTATCACGAAACTGCAAGCACTAGCCAAGTGAGCGCTGAGACTGACTGATAATTGCGTGCTGTCAACCGGCTCGCTCTAAACAGACTGATTTATATAGAAAAAATAACATTGTAACATTTTCAAGAATGCAAAATAATAGTGTCGCATTGAAGTGTCATGAAGTGTGCGGGGAGACGACATTGCCACATTCTGGTTGGTTGTCGCTGGCATTCCGAATGGGACAAGCCGAATTATGTCATTTCCTTAAGCCTTAAAGTTGAATTTTCATGTGAATCTCCATTGGCACAATTACCTGAATAAATCCACGCATTTATTCTCAAGCGCTTATGGAAGTTGAGATTTAAATGTTAAAATTACATTTCTCAATATATATATAATTACTGTTTTTTGTCAATTCAATTTAGATCATATACATGGTAAAGGATCCTCCAAGAAAGAAATAAAACATTTAATCAATATATAAAATAAAATAATGAATATGTGAAGTAAAATTTTACAGTCTAGATATAAATACCAATATCGTAAATTATTAAAGAACACAGTTGAAATTATATTGAAATTACGTTTAAAATATTCATCCAAGGAGTAAAAATAGTTTTCATGTAGGAATGATTGAATTGTATGTCTAAATTTAACCATTGAACAGATATTTGTAACTTTTTGACGTAGTTTATTGTACAGTTTCATTACATTATATATTATGTTCCCTTAATACAATTTGGTACTATCCAATTGACTGCCCAAGTGATCATGGCTTCTGGTATTATGGTAATGTTTGTCTCTTTTGTGTTGGAAGTCTTTTAGGTTTTCTTTATGTCAACTTTTCTACAATATAAATCCACGGCAAGGGTAATGTCCGTAGTGCCTTAAATAGTGGTTTGCAAGTTTCCCTTTTCTGCATATACATGATTGTTCTAATAGCGACCTGCTTTGTTTCCCTAGAATATACTCCCATATTTAAACTTACTTTTTCTCTGATTATACTAAAGGCAACATGCTTAATGTTAACTTCATGCCATTTTTTCCCACATGAACAAACCATCTTAGTATCCAGATTCCTAAGTATTTTGTATTATTTGTGTAATTTATAATTTTATTTTGGGTTTGTAACTATTTTTATTTATTAGCTGTCTGAAGGAGATTGCTAGTGCTTTTTTTTTTCTTTAATGATAACTAGTTTGTTTTGTACGAGCCAGCTCTGCACATTTTTCTAAGTTATGACTATATTCAACTTAATTTCTTCCTTACTACTGTTATTAGTGTAAATAGCAACCAGGGAGGAAAAGTGCACTTAGCCCGTTCTACTTTTAAGTACATTTGTAAGCATGGATCTCTTATAACTGTGTAGTGCTTAATAGTAAAGCTTTTCATTACTTCCAACAGCATATTGAAAAATGAAGGAGCATGTACAAAACGTGAGCATTGTGTACGATCCTATATAATCGAGGGAATATCCCAGGAACAGGTTTGTGCAAAAGCAAAGATAAGGTGTAATATAAGGTGTGCTAGGACCAAAAATTTTCAAGAGACACAATGTACCCAGGCTTCTGTCAAAAAGAGAAGAAAACGCACAGAAATATTCTACAAGAAAAATAAATTAGTTCAGAAAGATTGTTGCATTAGAGATCTCATTTTAGCAACTATTATGGCTTCTACAGAGGCTTCTTAGGAAGTGAAAGTGACCATTCATTCATTCCATGAGCAAAAGCACTGAAATGTTGAACTACCTAATAACAATAATAATACCTATAATATGTTGAACGTTCTGTCAGCTGCTAAGGTATTTTGGGATGATGAATAAAAGTTATGCAAATTAATGTACAGTCTAAAATTTTGTGTTATTCACTTTTGTCTGGCAAAGAATAACTAGGGGGAAAAATAATCCAGGCTATGTATCCCGATCGGGAATCGAATCAGTTGACAAGCTGATCCGCTAGTGTCTGAGCAACGACATTATATATATATTAATGGACAACATTATTATGGAAATGTGCTGGAGGTGGGAACAAAGCTTCCTTATTATTCCTTCATCCAATATATAGCACAATAGTACAAACCTGTAAAATACTTGCCTAACTTCAAGCTTTCTGTCTCCAATTTTGTGGCCACCATGGTATCAATATTTAAACCAGACAGGTTTCTTTGCATGGAGACAGCTGCAGGGGAAAAAAAAAAAAAAAAAAAAAAAAAAAAAATGGACTGTGTTGAATGGTCGTTTTTCTACTGAGGCACCATACCCAAGATCAGGATGACCGGCCCCAAGGAATTTGAACGGGGGATCTCCCAAATGCGAGTCCCAAGCTTTACCTCCAGAGTCACCCCGCTTGGTCCTGTAGAAGATGACATATCTAGTAGGAAAATATCACATACATATATTGGTTCCAGTTTTCATGCTGCTTATGTCGGTGGTGGTGTAGTGGTAACCATACTTGCCTTCTAAACCCAAGCTCGCGGGTTCGAACCCGGCCAGGATCGATGTATTTTTTCGGGCGTAAAAATCGTAAGTATGGATGTCTTCCTTCGGAAGGGAAGTAAAGCTGTAGGTCCCGTGTCGTACATTTACGGCACGATAAACAACCTCAAGCCTGAAAAAAGAGGCCTCTGAGCAAAATTTTTCGGCCGTTTCATGCCCTAAATAGAATGGGACGCTGATGGCCTGAGATGTTAAAGAGCGTCCTTAAATAAACAAATAAAAATGCTGCTGATGTTATGCACAAACTGTCATGTTCTTTCTCAAAGCTGTAGTTGGATTGCAATGGAGATGTCTTACACAGCGGTGGTTAAAAAAAACACCGACAACGCTTACCTAATGCGGGAAGGCAAAATGGTCATTTATCAAAAGGGGACCCGTGTCCGGAATTGAATGCTTTGAGCGCTGTAGAGCGTCGAAGTATGATAACGCTTCGGATATGGTGATGGGCGTGCATTCCATATTTTGTCAAGAAACGTCAACCAACCCAGTAAGAGTATCATATTGTGCATATAACTACAAAAGGTTTGGAATTCTCGACCTCAATAGTGATTACAGAGTGTATATCGGCTGTACACAGATTTGGGCAAACGGTCAGAGATTTGTGATTATGTGCAAAGTATTTCACATGCTGCATGGACCCTTGTCATAAGATCCTCCTTCTCCACTTGCGCTTTCGGGATTTCTTACATCCACACTTGCATGTTGTACAAGTTCACGATGTCGTTTCGAGACTTCTCTTAACATCAGCGGAGGACTTTATCGCACAGGTTCGTGCAGCGTGTGAAATCAGTGATGAATTCTAATGACATGCCCCCTCCCCCCGGAAATTAAAATGTTCCTAAAACCTATATGTTAGCGTATATAATATTTTTAGCTAAAAGTGAAAATAATGAGTTTAATTATTCGTTTTGATAACAGCTAATACTTCAATTGTAAACTGAACAAAGGGTACGTGTAGAGCGGTAGGGCTTGTGTAATGGAGTAAATGTCCATTGTAATGAATTTCAACTTTTTGCAGTTCTTTTAACGATTAGCCAGTCAACAGTTTACTGTAGACGGTTGATATGCTTGTGCGGTTTTATTGAAACAAGTGTTACCGAAATAAAATATCTAAATAGCAAAATTATTTTCTTTCTTTTCTAATAAAAGACAGCGTATTGCCGAGGACTATATTGAACCTCTCCCTACAAAATACTAATTCTCATTTGAAGTGTTGCACTGCACGTGGAGACTGGCATGCCCTCCATGGCATAAAAGTAATAGAGAAGCGGGTCAGGTGTGCTTGGGAGAGGATTCGTCGCCATTTCAACTCAGCCATTTCCAATATTGGCCCAGACAGACGAGCCAACCCCTAAACACGAGGACCCGCAGATTTGCTGAAACAAACTGGCGGCCGAGTTATACAAATGCTGTATATATTGTACATATGTAATTGTATAATACTTGCTTGTATAGGGTCTCTCACGCGTGAGTTGGCCAGTTCTTCCAAGCAATTTGATAAAGTAAACTGACCCCTAACTTTGTAATGATTCAGGTTCTCACGATTACAATGAAAATAAACACGTACTTCATCACAGGATATGCTGAAAATGTCTTCCTGCATCCATACAACTCTGGCACCTTTTTAGTTTTTCCGTAACGCGCATCATTTCAGCTTCCGAAATAGAGTTAATTTCTCTCCTGATATTGTGTCTCAGTTCTTCTGTGGGGTTTTGACTTTATACTTTATTTTTCAAGTTCCTCCATAAATAAAAAGCACATGGTGTAAGATCCGGGTACCGTGCGGACCATAACCCCCTATTAGGTACCCTACCTTAAAGTTCGTCAATGATATTTAACGCAGCTGTATGCGCAGTGGCAAAATCTTGCTGGAAATATCCAAACCGACATCCAACATCTGTCAGTTGTTAAAATATGGGGTGAATATTTCACTCCTATAAGTCCTGATTTTACGTTATCTGTAAAAAATGTTGACTCTGACCCTATTATCCTGTACGCGTTAACCGCGCCTGATACCCTGATTTTCTCGTCGCGTAGCTGGGTTTGCTGCAATAAATTGGGGTTCTCTGAGCTCCAGTACTTGTTATTCCGTGGAAACATGGCCATATATACATTCTTCGTCAAAGAAGATCATTAAATTTGGACTATCACTAACATGTCTCAAAATTCAGTTAGAGAAATGTACCCGACTTTAGTTATCGCGTGGTAGCAATTCGTGTACAATAGTGTTCTTATGTGCTTTAAATTTTAAGTTTAGGTGCTTCCCATGCTGAGCTAATTGAGATTGCGGTTTCTTGGCAAGTCGCCGTGGAAATTTTTTGAGGATAGTGTTCCAATCGTTCTCCAACTTCATCTAATTTCTCTTCTGTAAGCACGCGCCTCTTTACAATTTGTTTTTTTTTATCGAGCATCGAACCCGTTTCCTTACATTTATTTAAAAGCTTTCACTGCTTTTCTTCTTGGAGAACGCACACCTGGGAATTCTTTTAAAATCGCCGTCTAACTTTTCCTTCAGCAAGATGTAAATCACATACGAATCGTACATATGGTAATGGTGGCGGTGTCATTGGCGGGGGTTTCTCCTGCATCAACATAATACATTTTTTAACAAATAAAACAAATAAAAACATTAATTTTAAACATAACAAATTGGAGCAGTGCCTTTGGCAATTCCACAAGGCACTAACTCCAATCAAAATTTATTTCAATTTGATTCCCCGGTTCATCATCAGCAAGTATGTACTGGAATATCCAGAGGACTAGGCTCTGATCCAACCAAAAATGAAACACAGCAGTAAAAATATTTTATACATTGAATACAATGTTAAGTTATATTTCTTACAATACTTTCCTTTTTTGATTAAATCCATTGGCCAAATTTCTATCTTTGAGAGTTGCTTATTCCTTAGGACCTTATACACACTAACACCCTGGTTATTACCGCCACGGGTGGCCGAGGTCATTAAGGCGCGGACTCGTGACGGGGAGGTCTGGGGTTCGAATCTCGCCAGGACCGTCGTCCATGACTGAAGTTTTTTCCAGGTTTTCCTCATTCCTCATAACTGGCAAATGCCGGGGAGATACCCTAAATTTAGGCCTGGAACGATTCCTTCTTTTATCAAAAAAAAAAAAATACCCAATATATCATTTCATCTCGTGTACCATCAGTGTCGACCGCCTGTGATGCCTCAGTAGTAAAAACGTGCATTAAACACTAATAAGTGAACCCTGGTTATTGGTGTATAATGACCCTGTTTAACTAATGCTGGATAGCTAGTCCCATTCCCTCCTCAACACATCTTTCATCTTTCTTTTATCTGACAATTCTATACCATTTCTCAAGCACCTTTCCTAAGTATTTTACACCCATAAGCATTTTTGTCTTACCTTGCATATGTATTTTCCGAGTTTCTTAATGTTTTCACTGATAATTTTAAATTTAAAATTCTTCTACCTCATATTTCATTTGGTAAATTTCCCCACATTCATAATAGGAACTGTTCCCTCCAAAACTTGGTTTGCTTACATTCTAATATACATTGCCAAGAACAATCTGGTTCTTCACACATAGGACGTATCCCCTTAATGCATCCATTTTTTAATCCACTTAAGTATTTTACTCCGTTTTTCAACATCCTCAATTTTTATTCCTATCTCTTTCCAAAATCCTTTAACCAATCTTTCTCCCTCATACCATACTAATTTCATGCCTGCTTTTGTAGAATATTTTGGACTTTAGATAAGAAGTTTCTCTCCCTTTAATTTTTCCTTGTGGTACCAAACACTGATTAATGATATTCTTCTCTTCTAGTCTCCCTATTCTACACCAATATTTCAATACTCTTTCAATGATCTTGGTTTTATAGCCCATTCTTCCTAGTTCCATTAGAGCAACCTCATTAGGTGAAGATCTAGGTAAAGCTAGTACAATTTTATAAAATATTCTATTTAGCACATTTATCTCTTTCCATCCTTTGTCTGGCCCCCAAATTTCTATTCCATACATCATTCTGCTCTTCTCTGTTGAGCCATATGTTCTCTGTAACCATTTTACTTGCATATTTAGTATTTTGATTACACAAGATCTGATTACACTCACGTCTACTTTTCCTTTTGCTACTGCTTTCATTTTTGATCACTCCATTTCCCATTGGTAGAGAATCTAACACCTAAATAATCAATTTTCTTGACAACTCCTACCACCATTTTTCCTGTTTTTTTTTAATTTGAAACCTGTTTTAATCACTGTAATCTTAGATTTGTTTTTATTTATCCTAAGATCCCCATTCTGTACAAAATGTGCCTATAGCTGCTAATTATCATTTTAATCCTACACTTGTTAAAGAACCTGTTACCAAATCATTTGCAAAGAGCAGACCAGTATCGCTATATCATTTATAGTTGGCAAATGTACATTACCTTTATTCATTTCTTCTAGGTCATCAACAAAAAGATTGAAGAGAAATGGGTTTAATTTACATCCTTGTCTTAGGCCTACATTGCTTGATACAAATCATACATAAAAATCCATAGCTATAATGTGTACTTATCTAATGGCATCAAATTAACATTCAAAACAATTGTGATGAGTAAACACTCAAATCACTTATGACTTGTCACAAGCTTCGACAAGTCCAAAGAACGAGTCAAAGTAAGTCAAGGTCACAAGGTCACAGAGTTTCAAGTTGGACCACCATTCTGCAATGATGCGCTACTTGCCTACTCATATGTGAAAGGCACTATATATGGAAAAAGAAATGGGGGAGGGGGTTTCACCTCCCCGAAAAAATCAATATTAGTAATGTAAAAAAACCAGATAAAATGAAGTTAAAAACAGTTCACCAGCAAACAAACTTATAAAAAGCAATCTTTGAATATGATAAATATTTATTAAACACATTGAAGCCAAGAGCAGATTTACTCTTGAATGGGCTTCAACAACACAACTTGAACAAAAAGAACAAAAGCAAATTGTAACGAACATGGTAATTTGGTCCAGTAAAGCTGGGGTTAATGTACCACATCAGGTATATTTTATTTAATACATACCTTTGAAAATACCTTTGAACACAGCTTTAAGAAAGCACATGATAATTTGTGTGAAACATCAGTAAATGGGAAAAAAAAAAAACACCTTTTTTAAGGAGGACAAAACTTATCATCAATGTTGTACATTGTAACAAAGAATAATGCTATATTAGTCGCATAAAATACTGCTTGTAAATATATTTGAGCAAGTGTCTGGTTAATTATGCAAAATCATCAGAACAATAGCCAAGTCATTAGGTTTTAACAGCTGTTGCATGTACACAGGAGAATATAGTACATATATAGATTAACTATACTAAATCCAGTATATATACATGTTTATATCTAAGGTAATAATGTTGGCATGGATAAATCATAGGCAACATTAGTTTCATGTTAAATCCTCATATGCTATATGTCTCTCTCTCTTTCTGAATACTGTGTTAGAGGTATATGGTTTAGCAAAGTCAATCAAAATTGTACTTTTGCAATTTGTTTACATGTCCAGATAGTGATTTTATATTGTTATTGTGAATGTAATTTACAGTAACCACTGGAATACTATTGATAAACAGCAGTTATGCCTTAACATTTAGTTTGTTGTAAGGAAAGTAGCTTTATATTGCAGATAATACCAGCTTTTAGTGATAGTGGACTGATGGAGCTATTTGGTTCGGAAAAAGTAGGGATGATGTTAAGATAAGTAATTCTTCACATGTTGCTTATTTTTGAGTATAATAGCATGTCTGTGTTTTTGCTTAAAAACTTATCATAAGTTTAATGAGCTTAAATAACTGAATCATATTTTGAACTATTTTGAAAATGTTGCAATTGGTAACAAGAATTGTCAGCTGAAAGATTTAGTTGCTTGCATGGGTTATGGAGCAACTTGTACATCTTTATGCTTAAGAGAATAATTACATTTGTTCGGAATGCTTGTTTTGAATGGAGTGTATATTTTCTCTTGACATTGGGTAGAAAATTTTGGCAGGAGTTCAACAATACATAAACATTCAAAGATAGAATTCTACTGCCTCTTGGCTGCATAGTTTCATTGGTGCTGACCATTTATTTTACTGTGCCAGTTTCATGGAAGCATGGTGGCATATTGTAGAGTATCTGTATATTTGTAAGACAATTGAAAATATTTCTTACTAGTTCTCTTCAATATTTTGTTTATTGATGAAGGACTATTACTAAGAAAGGTGAGAAAAAAACATGACTTAGGACATGTAACATTTACACTTTCTGCAGTCAAAGTGAAATAAAATTAAACCTGTTAAAAAAAGAAGTACATATGTTGTTACAGTTGTTATAGGAGGTCATAAAATCTATTGCCATATTTAAAATTGTAACAACATGCTTTAGAAGAAATGTCAAATGATTACAATGTAGTGTAAACTGATTGAATGTGTCCATCTTTTGCATTATTATACACTTTTGGATTGAGATTTTGTTTCCACAGATTTCTCCATTTTAAAGGGTGAGGAATATGGTAAATGCAAATTGCACCACATAGCCATTCATAGTGCCATCTTGGCTTGTCAGTTCAAATATAAGTATTATATGGCAGTAATCTGTTAATCTGGTCAAGCTTATTTTAATTGATTTAAAAATGTAAATGCAGATGTATATACAGCATTACCAAGAATGAGAGGGAAAGAGGTCACATGTGTTCAATTTTTATGAAACAATTGTTTATTTAATAAATCCAAATCATGTCCTAAGCAGAAAAAATTGTGCTACATAATGCTTTCTTAAAGTTTCTCAATCTTTCTCACCCTGCTCATTCACTCTTTAAATTATGTTATTTCAAACTGAGTGCCAGTTATTTGGTTAGGCTTGTAAACAGGCATGCTGCACCTTAGTGTGTTTAAAAGTCTGAAGTCCATTTGATGCTTAGTCTTCAATTTTCTTTAGCACACTGTTAAACACATACAGGTTCAGTTACTTTAAAAGTTTTATTTCTGTTCTCTTCTGCCATTGAAAATAAACACCAAATTACAAATTATATGCATTGCTTTAGGAGGTAGGCTGATGCATCATTAAGCCACAAGTTACAAAACATTCACATTCTAGTGGGGAAGAACTGGCATGGAGCTTGGGTTCTGGAAATTAAAACTCAAAGCTTACTGGCACAGAGTCAGCACAAGTTAAATATTCTTTTTAGTTCCAAGAAGGTGGAAGTAGGGCATACGTAACATTTTTGCCAGTGTAAACCATTAACTGCATGCTTAATGTATGAAGTATTATTACATCAGTGATATACAAGCTGCACAAACAAAATAAAAGGAAATAGGTAATGTCTAAGAGGTAATAGCATAGAGCTTTGAAGTAGAGAATGACAGATTAGCAGTTTGTTGAAGGTGAGAAAGGTAATTTTTAAAATTAGTGCTAAGTAAAATGAAATAGTGGAGTGACCAATAATCAAATCTTGTTGTAAAGACATGACAGAAACTGGAGATTTTTGTCTGTGGTTATTACCAAAACCAACAACAGCAAAATTAACACAATAATATAAATAAGAAAGTTACTATTTTGTTTAATGTTTAGACATTGCGACCTGAGGATCTGTTGTGTCAGATAAAGGATGATAGATAACTTGGCTGAATGAGTTCAGAGGACTTTGTGGCCCAAGATTCCCAGGAATTCACTAAAGAACTGAAAGAAAACTCCTGAAAAACTCAGTTAGGAAAATAATGCAAGAAGGAATTGAACCTATTGCACATTTAAGGAATTTGCACATGGGAAGGGCAAATGCTATCGATAGACTATGATGGTGGTGATGTTCTTCTTCCTTATTTCTAAAATAAAATTAAAAGTAGCACATTTGTGATTAAACATCCCTACTTTGAGTACCTGCAGCTTTCATTTTCCATTACCATTTTGTGCAGATTTCAAAAAATGTATGTATTTAAGTTCATCTGGACACAAACCCTGGCCTCTTTAAATTCCATTGATACTGTATTTCTTTTGTTGTGTAGAGCACTTTTTATGAACTAAACATGCTTTTGATGAGTACATTACTGATTTGGAATACATTAACTATGTTATTTTGAACATGGTTGATGCTTGTGTCTTAAAAAAAAAAAGAAAACTGTGACTTTATTATTCTTATAAGGTACTTTTATAACTTTCAAAATGTAAATTCACTGAATAATTCAACGTAATGTTCTCATGATGTCTTATTTCAATTCCACTTAACTCCTTTGCTCTTTGTTTTTCACAGAATTGAAATGTAAGCAGGGGCTCACAATTGCAGCTCATAAACGGATATTAATATTGATTAAAATGTGTATTTTTTGAAAAAAGTTACTATTTTTCAATTGAAACATGCCTATTGATATCAAGAAAATAAAACTAGAGAAAATTAGAATGTCAATGTGTTTTTTGCAGAATTCTAGTGCAAGAAGATTAGGAGTTATCTTATAGGAAATATTTAAATACCTATAGCTTTCTGCTCCATTTAACTGCTTAGTTATTAGGCTAAGATGTTTGTATGTTTACTTTTGTTATTTAGTATGTCTTTTTTTATTTCTTTCTGAATTTCCACACACATGCTACATTTTCTACTTAATGTGTTTTTACTCATGCGTCAGCACTCTCTTAAGAAATAGAAAAAGGAATGTACAAATTCTGTGAAGAAGAAAGAGAGATCTGGCCTTCACAGGTTGTGTATAAAATGATGACTACCAGCTACAATACAAGTTTCCAGTCTATCATGTAAAGATTGCTGCACATTTCAGCAGAAGTTTCAGAACAGGCAGCTGTGATACATTATTTCATATCTTCTGGTATAGTTGGCATGTCATTGTAGACAGTGTCTTTTAGCTTCTCCCACAGAGAAATGTTTAAAGCGGTCAAATCTGGTGAATGAGCAGGCCAACCTACAGCTTTCCTTCATTCAATCCAACAATTTTGAAACAATTGGTGAGGAAGCTGTAGTATGTCTATTAGGATATCTTTTGACTTACAGATTACAAGAAAGAATGACATTCTTCCTAAATTCTCCGTACACTATGAGCATATCCATTTTTTCAGCATTAGTAAATGCCATCTTCCAGCACATCCTAATTCAAGAATGATCATAAAGTACTGGCAAGGAAGTTCCAATGCAATTAAACAAACACACAAACATTTTAGCCTTGTAGCTAAGCAGTTAAATGGACAGAAAGCAGTAGGTATTTAAAGGTTTCATATTATAATAGCTCATAAATTAATTGCACTAAAACAGTGTAAAAAACACTATTGACATTCTAATTTCCTCTATTCTTAATGTCAATAGGCAATGTTCTATTTGAAGTAATATAAGTTTTTTTCAAGAAATACACATTCTAATAGTTATTAACACCTGTGTATAGGCTGCAATTATGAGCCCTTGCCTAAACTTCAATTCTGTGAAAGAAGTATATCAGTAGCACTTTTCATTTCAGAAATATTTGCATTGCAAGTTTTAGATGATTCACCCAGTATATAATCCAGTGCAATGTAATCTGGTCACATTTTCTACACAGCTTCAAATTGAATTACACTTTTTTTTTTTTTTCTGCTGTTCACTTGCCAAACTCCAGTGTTTGGCAGCCAAGCAAATTAGATTAATAAGTTATGATCATCATTATGTTTCAGGTTAGTTTCACAGAATTTTGTATCAGTAATGTCTGTCAGCTAAAAAACTATATTATTTAGAATTAAGCCCTTAAGAACAATTTATTTTATTTTAAATATCCTTTGCAGGCTTATTTGTAACTGCAGAAATATTAAAAATTTCATTGTTTCTGCTTTTTCTTAATTTAAGAATGGTATTTTTTTGTCTACAAACACTTTCTTGTGCTTTTGTCTGGCTCTAAGTATGTACTATCAGCCTTAATGCCATTATTTTTTAATACTAAGTGGTTTAGCATGTACTCACCGCCATGTTTTTGGAACTGCATTCCAAGTTCTCATCATGTGACAACATTTTGCAGATCAGAATTAGATAGTGCAAATTTATGGGCACTTTTTGCTTAGGAAATATCACCACTTTGTTATTCATTGACCCATAATGTGCATTAATTACTGATGCACTGAACTAAATAAGAGTATATTGTTGTGTTTATAACATAATTACTGTGTATGATTGCATGAGCTAGGCAGTTTTTGCAATTATTATTTGTAATTTCATTTATCAGGATTTTCTCCTAAAGGTATAGTAATTAATTTATTTAATATTTTCTGTGACAGCAGCAAAATTAGGATTACAAAACTGAATGCAGAAATATTTACAATTTTCAGCAATTTGAACCGTAATTTAATTTAAAATATTTTATTGCCCATGACTTCCAATGCATAGTCTTCAATATAGTTGAGCTCTAGCTGCTGTTGGCCTTTTAAACAATTCAGCAGTATCTCAAAGGAAGATTTTGTACCTTTGCTGTAACATAGTAGGGTTTATAATTTCAACTTATGTATTCACTTTTTTACAGTTTATTCCATTCACTTACCCAAAAGTAAGACGTGTTTCGGGAGAATCTCTCCCATCTTCAGTTACTTACTGAACCGCTGTTGCTCGAAACTATGGCTAGACAAACGGATGTTCCTGTGGTGGCCTCTGTTGGTTGAAGTAGGAAGTTGTCCGTGGTGGCCTACTTTAACCAACAGAGGCCACCACAGGAACATCCGTTTGTCCAGCCATAGTTTCGAGCAACGGTGGTTCAGTAAGCAACTGAAGATGGGAGAGATTCTCCCGAAATGCATCTTACTTTTGGGTAAGTGAATGGAGTAAAGTGTAAAAAAGTGAATACATAAGTTGAAGTTATATTGCCACTCCATTGTCAACAGCTTCGTAAGTACATGATTTATAGTAGGGTATGTTTGTTTGAATGGATACAACTCTAAAGAAGTATATAGAAATTATTTCGTACTAGCCATGTGTAAGACATAAGTTGAAAATGAAGAATCGGACTTGAAAAATTCTGGTCATGGCCAGGATTCAAACCAAGGATCTTCAGCCTTCTGGGCTAATGCTCTAACCAAATGAAATACCATGTCCTCTGATCATTGAACTGATCATCTGATGATCCTCTGATCATCTCATCTGATTCTATATACCCCTGAAACCTACTTAAGCTTTCCCTTCTATGAGAAATTTATTTCTTAATAGGTGACATGTAATGCTACGAGTACTTGTGTCACAGACTAGTTTTAACTACCAACTATATAGGAGTTAATATATATATATATATATATATATATATATATATATATATATATATATATATAAATTGTTCTTTCTCACTAACCATGTATATTCAGTCCTAGTGGTGTAGTGGTAACCATACTTCCCTCATAGACCCAAGATCACAGATTCAATTCCATTCAGGGTCGATGGAATTTTTCAGGCATAAAAATCCTAAGTATGACTTCTTTCGGAAGGGAAGTAAAGCTATGGGTCCCATGTCATAGATTTACAGCACGCAAAAGCCTGAAAGAAGAGGCCTTTGAGCACAATTTATCTGCTGTTTCATGCCTGAATTGAATGGGATGTTGATGACCTAAGATGTTAAAGAGTATTTGTAAATAAACCAAATAAATAAATAACCCTATGTAGGACATAAGTTGCAAATGAAGAATCAGACTTGAAAAATTTGGGCCACAGCTGGATGCAAACCACAGATCTTTAACCTACCAGGCTCATGCTTTAACCAACTGGACTACCATGTCCTTCTCCAAGCATGGAATTACAAAGTTCTCTCATCTGATTTTGTATACCCAGAGACCTTTTTGCAATAGTTAACCACTAACTATGCAGGGGTTAATATATATATATATCAAGAGTTAATCACCAACTATGCAGGGGTTAATATATAGTATAGTTGGTAGTTAAACTGGGTCATAGGTACTGATAACATAATGAGTCTCCTCTTAAGGAATACATTTCTCATAGTAGAGAAACCTTAAGGAGGTCTCTGAGTATATAGAATCAAAGGAGAGTGGTTAGTAGTTCCATACTTGGAGGAGGATATGGTAGCTCAGATTTATAGAGCACCAGCCAAGAAGGCTGAAGATCCATGGTTCAAATCCCTGCTGTGACCTGAATTTTTCAAGTACTATTCTTCATTTCCATTCTAATAAAGTGAAAAGATGAGAAATTTATGTAGTGTCCATGATAAAAGTCTTTTGTAAATTGTATTGTACCAATATGTTTTATCATTAAGTTTAAAAGTTGCCATTTCCCCAGGTCTGGGAATCCTTTAGCCATAGATCTAATCTCCCAAATATTCTGGGCAGCAGGAATATCTAATAGCATGAATTTTTACTCACGTTATTGTGTTATTAAAAGGCTATTCATGCAATACAACAAATAAATAAAATATCTTGGGAAGTATTTAATAAGTTAAATTGATTTCATTGTATGGTTATATAGTGGCATGTATTTATTTTTAATTAATGCTTTAACATTGTTATAAAAAACTTAAGTACTTATAAGTGATTTTTCTTTGTAGCATTTTCTGCTGATATGGATCCTGAGAGTGGCTGACCAATGGAATATGAAAGCTGAGGATGATTATGTTTTGATAATAAATTGATTTAAACAAAATGGCAGAGTTAATTGGTTCAGCAAGCTTCTTGCATCTGGGAGACATTGTCTCCTTGTATGCTGAAGGAAACGTTTGTGGATTTCTTAGCACTTTAGGGTGAGTTGGAACATTCTCAGTAATAAACAGCATGGCTAAAATTTTTCAGCTAGATGAATGAAAAATAAAGATTTATTTTATTGATTCTATGCATTGTAATCTAAAGAAAAATGTGAATGTTTTGTTGTTTCTAAAATAGGTTCAAAACCCCATTTGGCATTCTCTTGCAACACTCCTCTGCTAATAGGCAATCAGGAACATATAAAATGATCTTACGGTAGTACAAAAAGTATTAACCTTTGTAATTACAGCAAGTGAAATTTAGAATATTGTGAATCAAGCTCCAAAATTATAGTATGTATTTAGAACCTATTTGATACTTTGTACAACTGTGGCTTACAAAACCATTTATTTATACACATTTATGATTGTACTTTTCCTTTTAATCTTAAAAAATATTTATTATGGTAGAATCTTAGTCTTTGGAATCCCTGTAGGCAATTGCTAATGAGCAAAAGACACGGGTTCAATGGAAGATAAAAAATTTAAATAAATTTTAAAATTGTTAATGCAACCATACAAATTTTTAATGAATCTGCAAGGGAATAAATAAAATTAATACAAATACACAACCACTTTTGTGCATGTTGTACTTACCTGAATATCCATGTTTAACATTATGATTCTCTCTCTATAGCTCTTCTCTAGCCTATAGAACTATTAGTAGCTGCTTTCATCAGTACAAGCAATAGTAATTTAAAACCCCCAGCACTTATCAGCAGTTTCTTTCATATACCCTATGGATATAGGGTATTCCTAGTGTTCCAAAACCTTTTAACTTCACCCCCCCCCCAAAAAAAAAGTTTGCAATGTGAAATACTAAAATCATAATCCTCTTAATCAGTTGCCATGTTTATGATGAATATTTCATATATAAGCTTAACCTCATTTTGGTAATTACAAAATTTTAGGTTAATGTAAGTGATCACAGACAGTTTTGTTTTAAAACAAGTATAGTGGATAAATGATGTGTCTTAGCTATTGTTGCTAGATATATCTTCTCTAGGAAATTCTATGTTTTAGCTTCAAGGGAATATATAATTTGGAAAGCTTATTACCTATAATGAACTTACTCATTTAAGTTATAATATTATACAAAAGTACTGAAATATGTCAGTGAGAAAGATTAGAAGCTCTAGTACCTAAAAATGAACAGCTAATAGTGGAAACCTTTGAAATTCACAAATGAACAGCTTCATGAATCTGTCCAGGAAAAAAAGGAATTCAGATGGATAGAAATGGATGGGTGGGGGATAATGTATCTAAAATGAAACATTATTATTTAACCAAAGAGAACATCAGCTGATGAAAAAATTACATTTTGATTTACATCTTTCCTGGTGACAACATTGACAACATTTTTAGAACTCTTCTCAGATCAAGCAGAACATTGCATTGCAGAAGTACATAAACTATACTTTGCAAGCACTACCATAGAGTCAACAAGGTACTTGGAGAGGGCCACTAGAGAAATTGGCAATAAATACAGAGCATAACATCAACAGAGGCAAGGACATGTAAATGAATAGTATGTGGATAATGTAGCTGCACAAATGCTTAAACACTACTGCTCCACCAAAGATGTTTACTGTTAGTGGCACAAAATATTAAATTAGGCTTCATATTTGTTTTTGCATAGGTCACTGACTTTGCATGGTTATTCAGTTCTTTCTGCCTGTCTGTGTCTGATAGTTCTCTGGTATCAATTTTTTTCTGGCTGCCCCATGGGCTCATACTGAATTTTTATAATTCACATTGGCTGTTCCTGTCTGCCCCACCTTGCATTTTATTGACTAATTGATGTTATCCCCCATCTTGGTGCTCTTAGTATATATACCAGTGCATTTGCCTGTCTCAGAAATCACCCTGATGAGAGCAATGACAGCTTTCCAAAGCTTGGCAGCAGAAGCATGGTTGGTCACCTGAGAAGAGTTCTACACAAAATTATATATACAGCAATGAGATAAAAGGTGATATAAGAGCTTAAATCCATGATGTTAACAGTACTGGAAGATTTGGGCCTAATATATAGGAAGTTCATAATATATGTATATTTTGGATGGATAGGTGAGACTCATAACTAAATTTACATTTCTTTGACCACTTTGTTGACCTGAGTGCAAATGGAAACAAAACTGATAGCATTTACGCTTACATAAGGTGAGGGTTTTCATGCAGTATAACCAATTTGGGCGAGACTTCTGCAGAAATGAGGAACTGGAATTTACCTATAGAGAAGGTTGGTGACTTGTAATGTAGTTGCAACTTGTTTAATTAAAAGTAAAACTTCTAAAATCATGTCAATATATTGAACTCTCTTGACATTTCACATTAAAACTTGTTTTTATTAAAAAGTAAGTTGGGGCTAGTTTCATGAGTCACCTGCTCACATTGTCAACCAATTGACGGCTAATGGATCTCTTCAAGTAGGACATATACTTGGCTGTGTGCGCTCTGGTGGTCTGTTGATGAACCTATACAATCTGCTTCTGGTATATCAAAATTTATAAGTTTATGTTCATATTTTTTCATATAAATCTTTTCCCATATACTAAGTTCCTTTGGGTGCTGAACTGCTCTTAGCATTATTATATCTTTTTCTATTTCATGATTTTCATTCCAGAAATGTGCTGCTACTGCCGATTTTTCCATTTGTTTGTATCTGATGTTTCTCCAGTGCTCTTTCAATCTAATACCCAAGCTTCTTTTAGTTTTGCCTATATATACTTTATCACACTCCTTACAGTTGATCCTATATATGCTTGAACTATCTTCTTTTGATCTTTAGTTGCAACTTGTTCAGGGAACAGACTTTGGGAAACAATGAAAGCGTCTCTTCAAATGGGTTTGCACAATAAGCCTTTTAGGCTGACATATGGTAGATCACCTAACTGCAACAAAACCTCTGTCATCTATCTTTGCTCTGGATGCATAAAGGCTGCACAGAATGCATTTTACTCTGATGGGAAAGATCAAAGGCAGTTTCTGACTAACATGCCAAAATTATATTCTATATAGTTTTTGAATTGCGGGAATTTTCACAGTGAAATATAGTATAACATAACAAATTATTATTGAGGAAATCACTCAAATTTCACTAATTTAGTTCCACTTACTTGGACATGTTTCAAAGGCGATTGCCTTCGTCGTCAGCATGATCCCAATGTCCGCTTCCCCGCGTGGTATTCAGATGTTGCTCCGTAGATTTTATGAACTTAGTGATAAGGTTGCTATTGTTTGGAAGATCAAAATTAACCAAATTTTCTTTGTTTTTATTTATGAATATATTTTCCCACACTGTCAATTCTATTGGTTTTTGTAGAGCTTTTAAGAGTTTTGGTACCTTTTGGAATTCGTGGTTTTTTTGCCAGAAATGGTCTGCCACTGCTGATTTTTCCATGTGTTTATATTTTACATGCCTCATGTGTTCCTTAAACCGTATGGAGATATTTCTTTTTGTTTTGCCTATATATTTCATATTGCAATCTTTGCAAGCAATTTCATAAATGCCTGATTGTTTTTCTGGAGGAATTTTGTCTTTTGTGTTCGTTTTTAGGAGGTTTTTTAAACTACATTTGTTTACTGGAGCCAAAATGATGTTTGCATGTTTAAAAATTTTTTGGAATTTTTGGTGTGCCCATGGGTGGAATGTGAATTTTTTATATATCTGATCCCCTTTGTAGCCTTTTAGTGTGGTGATATCTTTTATTCGTTTTTTCTTTTTGAATTTTTCTATTTTCTTGTTGACCAGATCTGTTGTGTAACCATTTTTTTGTGCTATCTCTATGATTTTTTGGTACTCCAATTTGTATTCTGTCTTGCTTATTGGAAGGTTTGTTAATCTGAATGTGAGGCTATTGATTATGGCATGTTTATGTTGTATTGGGTTGAGGCTGTTGTTTTTTATGTAATTATCTGTGTGGCTATCTTTTCTGAATATGCCAAATTCCAGTATATTGCCATTTTTTATAATTTTTATGTCCAAGAAAGGAAGAATCGTGTTGTTCTCCAATTCCATTGTAAATTTAACACTGCTGTCTTGCAGGTTGAGCAGTTTTATTGCATCCTCTTTCCAATTTTCATTTACTATTGCAAAGACATCATCAACATAACGGTACCAACATTTGTATATATACGGAAAAGCCTCAATTATTTTTATTTCTAAAAAACTCATGTAGATATCTGCTAAGAATGGTGATAATGGGTTTCCCATTGCTAGACCCTTATTTTGTGTGTAACTGTTGCCTCCGAATGTGAAGTAGGTTTGGTTGATGCAAATTTTGGTGAGGTTCACATATTGTTCTATTGCTTCTCTAGGTAGGTTTATTGAGGTTAGCCATTTCTGTATGACCACTATCAGATTTTCTTTGGGGATGCTAGGAAACATAGAGACCACATCATACGAAACTAGTAGATCCCTATTTTCCAATTTCATATGTCTAATTTTACCTATTAGTTCTGATGAGTTCTTTATGCTTTGGCTTTTGTATTTTGGCAAGGCATTAAATTTTTTTAAAAGGCAATTGGCTAAATTGTATGTGGGTGAATTTATTGTATCTACAATAGGTCTCATTTTGTTTCCCGGTTTATGTATTTTTGGTAGGCCATAGATTCTAGGTGTTGTAGGGTTGTCTGGTATGATCTTCTTTTTTTCTTCTTCACTCAGAATTGTTACTTCTATTAATTGTTTTTTTACTGCACTGATATAGTAAGTGGAACTAAATTAGTGAAATTTGAGTGATTTCCTCAATAATAATTTGTTATGTTATGCTATATTTCACTGTGAAAATTCCCGCAATTCAAAAACTATTTATGAAACGTCAGTTTATCTGGGAAAAATAAGATTTCAATTAAGCCAAAACCACGTGGTAAAAACAGCAGTATGGAGAATATGCCGCTACCGTTAATGAACATCCATTCCAATAACATGCTTAGTGAACTAAAACCCAAAATAAAACAATTTCTAAAATATAGAATTAAGAAAAAATTAAGATCCGTAGATATACATTTCATCAACATTTGCCTAAAAGAAAATTTAACGCCTACATTCGTAAGGAGGATAGTAAAACAAAACAATTACAGCAAAATACATATAGCTGCCGAAAGGAAAGTGTTGCAAGTTGAAAAAATGAATCATTACAAGGCCATAAGCGATTTGGACTTAAAAACTTATGAGCTACATTTAAAACTGGTACCTCAATTAGGCAGAATCTTTTGGAAAAATCTCGAAGAAAATTTTTTTGAGGTTAGAAACGCCCGAGTAAAACAAAAATGGCAGGCTATAAATAAAAAACTGGACAAACTTCGAGAGAAACAGTGAAATATTAAAACTAGGAAAGAAATTAAAAGCAGCAAAATAGAAAATGTCATAAACAAGTCAAACCAAAACTTTTCGGAAAAAGAATTGCAACTATTAAACGTAGGATTAAATTCTTGTATAGATTACTCCAGAAATACAGAAGAATATGTAGCAGATATAGAAATAGCGATTTTTAACAAACCTGAAGAAGAAAAAAGCATCATAAGATCACAATGTGCAAAAGTACTAAAGCAAATAATAAAAAAAGAAAATAACCAAAAAGTGACATATCACAGGATACTCAGGTCTTTAAAAGAAAAGGGCGTCATTTACAGTAGGGCTGACAAAGGAAACAAAATTGTGATAATGAATCAGACAGATTATGAAAACAGTATATACAATTTACTAACCAGCCAAGATTATGAAAAAATGCAAACAGATCCTACACAAAAATATATCAGTGCAGTAAAAAAACAATTAATAGAAGTAACAATTCTGAGTGAAGAAGAAAAAAAGAAGATCATACCAGACAACCCTACAACACCTAGAATCTATGGCCTACCAAAAATACATAAACCGGGAAACAAAATGAGACCTATTGTAGATACAATAAATTCACCCACATACAATTTAGCCAATTGCCTTTTAAAAAAATTTAATGCCTTGCCGAAATACAAAAGCCAAAGCATAAAGAACTCATCAGAACTAATAGGTAAAATTAGACATATGAAATTGGAAAATAGGGATCTACTAGTTTCGTATGATGTGGTCTCTATGTTTCCTAGCATCCCCAAAGAAAATCTGATAGTGGTCATACAGAAATGGCTAACCTCAATAAACCTACCTAGAGAAGCAATAGAACAATATGTGAACCTCACCAAAATTTGCATCAACCAAACCTACTTCACATTCGGAGGCAACAGTTACACACAAAATAAGGGTCTAGCAATGGGAAACCCATTATCACCATTCTTAGCAGATATCTACATGAGTTTTTTAGAAATAAAAATAATTGAGGCTTTTCCGTATATATACAAATGTTGGTACCGTTATGTTGATGATGTCTTTGCAATAGTAAATGAAAATTGGAAAGAGGATGCAATAAAACTGCTCAACCTGCAAGACAGCAGTGTTAAATTTACAATGGAATTGGAGAACAACACGATTCTTCCTTTCTTGGACATAAAAATTATAAAAAATGGCAATATACTGGAATTTGGCATATTCAGAAAAGATAGCCACACAGATAATTACATAAAAAACAACAGCCTCAACCCAATACAACATAAACATGCCATAATCAATAGCCTCACATTCAGATTAACAAACCTTCCAATAAGCAAGACAGAATACAAATTGGAGTACCAAAAAATCATAGAGATAGCACAAAAAAATGGTTACACAACAGATCTGGTCAACAAGAAAATAGAAAAATTCAAAAAGAAAAAACGAATAAAAGATATCACCACACTAAAAGGCTACAAAGGGGATCAGATATATAAAAAATTCACATTCCACCCATGGGCACACCAAAAATTCCAAAAAATTTTTAAACAGGCAAACATCATTTTGGCTCCAGTAAACAAATGTAGTTTAAAAAACCTCCTAAAAACGAACACAAAAGACAAAATTCCTCCAGAAAAACAATCAGGCATTTATGAAATTGCTTGCAAAGATTGCAATATGAAATATATAGGCAAAACAAAAAGAAATATCTCCATATGGTTTAAGGAACACATGAGGCATGTAAAATATAAACACATGGAAAAATCAGCAGTGGCAGACCATTTCTGGCAAAAAAACCACGAATTCCAAAAGGTACCAAAACTCTTAAAAGCTCTACAAAAACCAATAGAATTGACAGTGTGGGAAAATATATTCATAAATAAAAACAAAGAAAATTTGGTTAATTTTGATCTTCCAAACAATAGCAACCTTATCACAAAGTTCATAAAATCTACGGAGCAACATCTGAATACCACGCGGGGAAGCAGACATTGGGATCATGCTGACGACGAAGGCAATCGCCTTTGAAACATGTCCAAGTAAGTGGAACTAAATTAGTGAAATTTGAGTGATTTCCTCAATAATAATTTGTTATGTTATATTCTATATGTTTTAAACATTGTTTTTTTGGATTGATTGCTCATTCTCTTGAATAGGGCAATATGAGGTAATGTGTAAATGAGAATAACATTCTATACCACAAAGTTGAGAGTGTTTAAAAAAAAAATTAAAGAAAAAAAATTCAATTGTGGTTGTAACAGTACTTTTCAGCACAAAAAAAAATCACAGCTTTTACAACATGTCTCAGAATTAAAAAACAAGCAAAATGAGTGTAAAAATGTAGATGTTAACCAAATATGTAAAGATGTTAGCATAGCCTCTTCTACTTTCTCCTCATTGATATCATAGTAACAAACATGAGTGGGCTTGTGTAAAATATAGCGTTCTGAAAAGAAAATCATTGCTCAAGCAGGCAAATGATGAATAACTTGATTGTATAAAACTAGATAGTGCAACAATATTGAAATTGATCTGGTGGGAAAAAAAAAAAAAAAAGAAAAAAAAAAAGAAAAGAAAAGGGGAAGAAAACTTTAGAAAGATAGAATTCTAACAAAACTTTAAAATTGATACATATAAATTTAGAGAGTGAAGACCCAGACATCACAGATATGCTGACAGAAAGTTAGCTCTTGGCAGTTTCAACATATAAATGTTAATTTTAGTAGGGAAATATTTCATATTTTTTTTTTGACAAACAGAGTACTGCATTTGTAAGTCAGATTAATGATAAGATACTCTTATTGTATTTTATTATTATTCTTATGATTAACAAATAATTCAATACTTGTTATAGATTGGTGGATGATCGATGTGTAGTTTGCCCTGAAGCAGGTGATCTCAGTACACCACCAAAGAAATTTAGAGGTAAGGAATATACTCTTACTAGTACCTTAAGGTTTTACTAGTGGGAATATTTCATGTTCTGTGTTTTTCAGCATACTGTTTGAATAGTGCCTAACACAGTAGAACATTAATTTGTCCTAATAATTGAAAAGTTTAATGGAAATAATGTCTGATGACTTTCATTAATGTAATATAGAACAATTTGCAGTAATAATGGCACAGCTGTATATTTCCAAAGGTACTATTCAGTGTGAGAGGCAAACCAGTTAATGTTATAGATAATGTGTGTCCATTTGTAACAGTGCTCAAGAAAATTGAATAATTTTGGAAGAGCTATATTACAGATTTTTCTGACACAAAACAATAATTGATATTTTTATAGTTATAAATTATTAAATCATGCAAGAAGTAACCTTTTAAGAATTTAAAATGATTGATTCAAATTTGTAACACTTATATCACTAATATTTTACTAATGATGTGTTACAAATTTGACTCAACCATTTTAAATTCTTAGTATTAAACATCACTGTTACAAAAGTTCACCATATTTAACTAAGTAACCTTTTACTGTTTCAAACATGGAATCAGTCATGTTTTGAATAAAACAGAAAGACCTTCATGGAATATATTCTGAAGCATAAGAAACCCATGACTTTCAACTAATCAAACTCCAGACATGGTGAGAAATCAAGTTTGAATCTGTGCACCTTTAAATCCCTGAAAAACTATAGGGAAACAAGTTTTTTGTACTATATGTGGCAATGGGAAGCCTGTAAAGGAGTAGAGAAATATGGATATGGCTGTACTACATAAAACTCTTCTTCAAAGAAATCAAAGGCAGATCTATAGCTTGTGTGAAAGGACATTAAATGGGCAATGGAGACAGCCTTTCATAAGGGAAGATAAAATTCAATTCTGTTAATAGAGATCATGAACAACTCTATATAATCTGCCATGTGAAGAAGTCAGGATGAGAGTTTGTGGTGACATTTTAGAAATTAACTTTACTTCACATTTCAGAATAAATCTTAAACTTTGAGTATACAGCAGAATTTGTTACTTGGTAGTCTGGTTAGGAGTTTTGGATTGAATATCCATTCTGTAGAAAACTGGGGATGGCTGCACCATTAATCTTCAGTAGTATCTGCTCTCATTAGCAATGTGTTCTGTGGGATTTTTATTTGTACATTTTGCTTTGGAAAAAATATTAAATAATTGGCCTGTGGATTCAGTTTTTATCAGATATTGGTGCTCTCATAAATTGCATACAGGGGGAAAGTAAACTCTGTGCCTTAAATAAAGTAGTAAAGGACTTAATAAGGAGAACAAAACCTGAAATGCTTTTTTTCTATCAAGAAAATAAATATTTTATCACAAAACATGTAGCAATACTGCTTAATGTTCTGCAATAACTGCCTCCTTCCTGGTGTATTTCCTTTATTCACAGGTCAGATCATGACAATAAAGTTGAACAATATGATGGTCTTCTTGCCTGGTATTTTCCTTGGTAATAAGCGAGCAGCCACTGTAATAAAATTCAACAATTTGGTGAACTTCTTGTCTGGTATTTCCCTTGGTACAAGCAAGCATGCTATTGACTTTGACAAACTTCTTCATAAATGAGTAGAATGTCTAATCATCCATGACTGGTGAACATTTCCATTGTCAACTTTTAACTTTGAATGCACTAATTGCAGGTATTCACTGTGTATGTGTTTATATAACTTAGTGCAAGAATAAAACAAGGTCATAACTGGCATTCCTCAATTTTTTATTCTTTGTTAACACCAATGATATGACAACAATATTAAGTTCAGTGATGCTAAATCTATTTTTAAAACCTAATGATTCACATAACATGTTTCAGGTGAATTTAAATCAAAATGCTTAGTTATGAAAATATAGCAATGAACATTGTTCTATTTCTGTTTGTCTATCCACTATTATAATAGAATATATGAATACTAATGCTTTAACATATTGCATTACATGGAATATAATGTAGATATTATTGTTGTTATTATTGTTGTTATTGTTGTTATTATTTATATTATTATTATTATTATTATTATTATTATTATTATTATTATTATTATATTTAATTTTTATTTTAATATTTATTACCAAACATGCCATTGGCCAAATATGGTATAGAAGTTTGGGAATTAGACTGGGATGGGGGAAATATAGATGAGGTTCATAGGAAGTTTTATAGAGAAATGTTGGCATTACCAAATACAGTTGTAATGCAGGTAGCCCAATAGAACTGGGTAGAGGGAATAAGTAAGGGAAAAATAATAGAAAGAGCTCTGAAATATTGGTTTGGAATTCTAAATTTAGAGAGAAGAAATTTGTTAAGACTTTCAATATTAGAATATCAAGAGAAAAGCTAAATAAAGGATGGATAAATAGTCTTCGGAATAATTTGGTGAATAATGGATTGGTTGAGATATGGAGCAAAAGAGAAAATAACCTGAACAATTTCTGGAATATGGCAAGGAGGTTATTTCAGGATATAGAAATTCAAAATTTGTTTAGCGAGGTGGCTGAAAAGAGATTGTTACTTTTTTATATTCCGATGAAAAATGCATAGGGAAGGGAAAAATATATTTACCAACAAATAAAGAGGGGAGAGAAAGTATTGCATGGGTGAGGACAGGGATATGGAGGTTAAAAGGTCTAAGAAAGTGTATTCCACAAAATCAGTGTCCAATGTGCGGTGGAATAGAGGATATTAACTACATACTATTTAAGTATAAAGGAACAGAGCTGTGGAGAAATGAATTTATTAATAAGAAATGCTCAAGATGGATAGAAATGTAAACTTAATGGAAATATTCAAGAAAGATAGTAGGAATTTGGAGCAATATAACAAAAGTAAAGAACAAATGGACTTGGGCAGTGAACACAGACAATAATGTTATGTAATTCATATCAATTTAGAAAATAGGAATTAAGTATTAAAATGTATAAGAACAATGCTGTAAATGAGAAAAATGACTGGTAAAGAGCCAGGGCTGAATGCTGGCTATATTCACCCTTGTTAATTGTAATTTGCTTAGCACAATTAAATCTATTATTATTCTTGTTATTATTGCATGAAATATAGCTTAATATTTTGTTGGATGTATAAATTATTTTTAGTGTTGTGTATTTTTTGGTTGGGTCAGAGCTGGTCCCCTGAATATTCCATATTCCATGCTGATGAATCGGGAACAGGGGGGCCAATGTAATCAAATTGGAATAACTTTGTTGAGAGATAGTGTATTCTGGAATTGCTGAAGGCACTACTCCTAATTGTTATATTTAAAATTAATGTTTTTTTAGTCATGTTTATTTTGTTATAACATTTTGTATGTTGATATGTGAGAAATAAATAGATTTCAAATACAAATACATTGGCCAAATGCTATTAGAAAATTTTCTATTGAAAGCATGAAATTGCCTAATACAGTTTTGGCACTAAATTCTCTAGCACCCAGTATATTGCATTAATGTTCAGTTTTTTTGAAAGAATATAAATTTTTCTTATGCACTTAAAGCTGAAGAGTTAGTACAGATAGATGTTATTTTAAACTTATAGTGTAAGACTTTGATTTTACTACTACAATATAATGAATAAGAAAGAAAACAGGGTAGTGCGCTTACTATTTGAAAAGTGGATTTGAATAGGAATAGCTATAACTAATGAAAATAACAATAAGTATGGCAAGTACAAGTATACAGAACTAATAAGAACGTAAGCAGAATGTGCCTTATGTTGAAAAAGTAGAAACAAAGGGTACCTGCTGTATCTGCAAATAAGGAAGAAAAGATTTACACTAGAGTAAAAGGAAAATATTTAAGAATAAGAATATGCTTAGTGGAAACTTAATAGAACTTAACCTATCAGGCTGTAGAATCTAGTTTTAAATACTATTTAAGCATTTGTGCACCTTTCTACATTCGTTATCAATAATCTTATCAAAGAAGGGAATAAAATTTGTAAGCATATATGGTTGTAAGCAGATAATTAAAAACCGAAGTTTATGCTTACATGAAAAAACTGTGCAAAGTGTAATTTCTCGCAAATTATTGTCAAATATGGGTAACCTTTTGCTAAGAGTCCAAGAAACTGAATACAAATAATGCACATAAGAAAGTGTACATCATTGTGCAATACAAGTAATTACCTGAAGATCCCATTTCTTCTTTTGAATTTAACAGACAGTATAAAAATTAAATTGATTTCAGATTGCCTCTTCAAGATATGTCCCATGAATCGTTACTCCGCACAGAAGCAGTTCTGGAAAGCAGCAAAGCAGAGTGCAAGTTCTGCCACGGATGCTGTGTTATTGAAGCGTTTACATGTAAGTAGCAAACTCTTTTGTTTCTTTTTCTCTCTCTCTTTAAATGTTTTTAAGTTAATTCTGTATATTTTTCTTAGGTGTCTTTCAGGTGCAAACTCATTTTGACAGGTGTGATAGAAATTGTTCTGAAAATATGCGTAAATATCACCAGGCTTTAGTTATATCTTGTGTGCTCATGCAATGTTTTACGCCTCAGCTATAAATATGCTGCAACTGGTAGTGTACATAAACACTGCTTCTTAAGACATGAATATAGACTTACCTTATAGAAGCGGGAATTGTCATCAGCTAAACAGGCACAATATTAGGAAAACACATTATGATTGACAGAATTAAGTTTGGCCTCAGTAATGGTTGTGATTTCATTACTAATGTTTTCCTTTACATTCCAAAATTCTCACTTAATTTTTGGAGTGTGTATGTTTTTTCTGGGTGAGGGAGACAAACAGGACTTGTAGCAATTTCTCTATTTTCTTCTCTGTTAAAAGCTGTATGTTTTGTGTTGCACTGAATCAATAGATTCAAATTTGTGCATAGTATCGTGAATTCCAGTTCTGGAAGGAGGCAATTGATCAGAAAAGTTCTGAATCATTTCAGCATGTACATAATGAGCTGATTCATATTAATATTAACATGAAAAAAATGAATAGTGCTAGAGACAAGTATTTAATCATCTTCATAAATGAATTTATGGCAGGGGATGTGTTCAGGGAATGACATTCAAAGAGAGGACAAAAGGGCAGAAACAGAGTAGAAACATGTTTTCAAATTGAAAATTGAATTTTTTCAAGTAACACAAACTTTACTTACAGCTGTTTTCACATTAGGACATGTTCCCATCTGCAGCTGTTGACTGACTACTTAGTAAGTTTTGGGAGTTTGATGTTGTCTTGCCTGGATCTGCATTGATTCTCATTGGACATTTGTTGGCTGGAATAGGAATCTACTGAAATTGTCTAGAAGTGGAATGTCATAATTCATTAATTTATCTATATTTTGTAAAATGAAAATTTTTCCCATTTTCTCAATTGGAGTATGTATTTCTTGTAACAAAATGACTTCTTGCTTAATTTCATGGCTGTGTTACCAAAAATATGTTGCTATTGCTGATTTTTCCAGTTGTCCTAACCAAATAACTTCTAATCACATATATAAGAACAAATCATTAAGTAAGTTACAAATTGGTGTAGGGCACTACATGTTTTAATAAGGTACCTGAGGCTATTGCCACTAGATGGCAGCATTAGCCCAAATGGAAATTGGTGACATTCAACATAAGACAATCAATATTTACAAAATAGCAGTTGCAAGATGGTGGCACCTCTGAGTCAGTGTATAACACTCAAGCAGCATTCCGTTGTGCAATTTTTGTGAGCAAAATGCACGGAATCAAAGAATACTCTTAAAGAAATGCTTCCCACCTACAATGAGAAGTGCCTGTTACATCAAGCTATTTACAATTTAGTGCAGAAATTCTCTGAAGGTTGGACACATATTAAAGACTAACTTCGTGTTGACTGGCCAATGGAGATTACCACATAAGCAAATTTCTAATGAGCACAGAGAAGGGTAATTATAGACGCTATAACTGCTGCTATTGGTTGTTCACACAGCAGGGCCTATTTCATAATATGTTACAAATTAGATTTTTACTAAATCTGTGTACGATGGGTACCATACTTACTGACCCCACAACATAAAATGCAAAGAATAGGTCTGGCATTACAGCATTTCAGGCCCTACCACAATGGAAACTATATGTTAGCCATAATTGTCATGGGTGATGAGTCTTGGGTTCACCATTATCAGCCCGAGACAAAACGTGTGTCAATGCAGTGGAATGGAAAATAAGTTTAAATATGATGTCATCTGTCAAGAAAGTGATTCTCACAAGTCTTCTGGGATAATGAAGGCAAACTGCTCACCACATTTCAGTCTCAAGGACAAGCATCAATTGAGACACTTACTATAACATCCTCAGGAGACTTTGTAAGGCCATTCAACAGAAGTGACCAGGACTCTTTACCAAAGGCGTGTTGCTCTTGCATGATAATGCATGTCCTCATGCAACTTTATTTTGCCAGATTTCAGGGTCTTTTGAAATAATGGGACAATTGCCTTGGTATATAGGAAGGTTATGTTTAGGTATAAAAGTATTTCTCCAATCAGTACTCTTATTTGAAATTGAAATTTATTGATATGCAAAGAACAATACAAAAAATACAAATACAAACTACCAGGGGGCCTCCACCTATCTGTTCCAAGCCATTTTAGGGTATTCCCCCTCACAATTACAAAAAATATAAGTACAATAATTAGTTTTATTCTATCACCTTTATCCGAGTTCTAACATAATTGAACAATATAATATTTCCACCATTATTGCTTCAGTCCCCAGTTCCCAGTCCCCAGTCCCCAGTTTACTCTCATTTGTCTAAGTTCTATATCCATTTTAACTTAGTGTTTTACCCTCGTAAATATGAAGTATGCTTGGTTAAGTTTTATAACTAAAACTTTATACATTGACTGTACGAGTCATTTCATATCTATAATTTATAGACTTTTTGTATGGCATGAATATAGATACTTCCAGCATGTATAATGAAGTAGAAGATCTTAATAACATGAATTTTTTTTGGAGAATGTTTTGCATTGATTTTATTAAAGTATAAATGAAAGAAATAGCTCAATGAGTTTAAATTATACTTTGAATAAGTGCTGAAGGTTGATAGAAAAGTAATTTGTTTATATTGATAACTACAAGGTTAATTGAAAAGTATTACGGCTGACCTTAATTATAATTTTCAGTCCCATTCTGAATGAACAAAGATGTTTCCACTTTTGGAAGCATTCCTGGAAGTCCTCCTCCTTTAGGTTGTGAAGAGCCTTCAGCGTATTTGCCTGGATGTCTTCAATGGCGTCAAACCGCTTCCTTTTGAGTTGTAATTTTAATTTTGGAAATAGGTAGAAGTTGGTAGGGGCTAAATCTGGAGAATATGGGGATTGGAAAAGTAAAAGGAATTTGGAATTTAACTAGAAATTCTGTGATTAGGAGTGCAGTATGAGCAGGTGCATCATCATGATGAAACCAGTTCTTATCTGTCAAGAGAGCTAAACTTTTCTTGTGAACATTTTCATGTAACTGCTCAAGGATACTTTTATAATACTTCTTATTTATTGTTTATCCCCTAGGAGCATATTCATGGTGCACAATACCTGAAGAATTAAAAAAAATAAATAAATAAAAAAAAAGTAATTAGTATTGTCTTCACTTTCAATTGACTTTGCCTCGCCTTTTATGGTTGCAGCAAATCTGGGCTCTTCACTGTGAAGGAGTGTGTTTAGTTTCTTGGCCATATCCATAAACCCCATGATTCATCACCTGTAATGACCCTATTTAACTAATCTGGATTGTTTTCGAACCTATTGATTAATTCCTGGCACATTTGAAGGCAAGCTCCTTCTGGTCTTGTGACAGTAATTTTGGAATAAATTTTGAAAACATGCAGTGTTTGTTTAAATCATTGGTTAAAATTGACTAAACCACATAAAAAGTAAAATGCAATTCATCAGCCAACTCTCTGATGGTAAGTCAATGGTCAGAACACACCAAATCAACTCTGGCAATATTGATGTCATTTTGAAATGGAAGGGTAGCTTGGTCCTGGTTAGACACATCCTCAAAGCCAACAGTTCATAGGTCTCCAAAGCTAATTTCCCTGTTTTACAGCCAAATTGCAAGCAAAAGTGTTGTTCCTTGTTTACATCCATTTTAAAAATCTGCCAACAGCCCCTAATACAGTTTCACCCACCACACTGTAACCTTTTACTAAACATAAGGAAAGCAGAAAAATGTTTAGGGTCTTTCCCAGGAGAAATCAAGTTTTCCTATCATCACTCTCATACCATGGTACTTACAACCCTTGAAAGTGGCAGCTCCAGTCTTAAATCTTTTCAATAACACCTTCTTTGAACTCAAATTTGAAACCTAAATTGCAAGCATATTCTGGAGGTATATATATTATTTGGCTTTCCTTATCCTGAGGAGGTAATTTTCAGTTCATTTTTAAGCATCAGTGAATCACAGGCTCTTTTGTTGTAAAATAATGTAATTGTATTTTTATTTTGAAACTTTTTTAGATATAGAAAAGCTAAGAAACTGTGACCAAATATTTTCACTCTGTCATGTTTGGTTCAGTATTCAGTTCACCTAATTTTCAAGGATTTTTTTTTTATGATTTCTCATCTTCAACAGACTAATGAACTCAGAAATGATAATATACCAATCTCATTTGCAGTAAAAATAATGTATTTTACTGGTAAGCAATTCAATGCACCTAACTGCTAAGATAATAATGTTGAAAAATATAAATAAATCTGTATCATTTAAAACAAACATTCCCTATGCTAGTCTTTTGACATATTTTGCTTTTAATATTTGTAGTATTGCCATGTACAAAATGCTGCATTAGAAATATTATGTTTCAGCATGCAGCAGAGATAGAGAAGAAACAGAATGACAGTGAGAATAAGAAACTGCTTGGCCAGACAGTTCAGTATGGAAATGTTGTACAGGTAAATACCCTTATTCATATTTCTTTTGGTTATATTTTGATGGGCTCAAGCTATTCAACCTCCTCCTCCTCCTCCTCCTCCTCCTCCTCCTCCTCCTCCTCCTCCTCCTCCTCCTCCTCCTCCTCCTCGCTACTTGATAAAACTACAAAAATATTTTAATGGTGGGAGACATGCTTTTTAAATAAATTGTAGCATATTTATGTGTGTTTTACACATTAATCATTTGTGAATTTTTATACTTCTGGTGCTATAAACAAGTTTTTATGTTTACATGAGAAATTGAATAGCATTTAGCAAAAAATAATAAATTAAAGCCATTATTCATCTTTTTGTTCATACATCACTTCAACTGCTCATGGCCTATGGTAAAAGTTACTGTACACACTGTTGCCAATGAGTATATCCATGCACAACTGAACTTGAGTGCTGAATGAATATCATGCTACTATTTACCATTATATTTTCATGTAATAGGAGCACCAAAAGGCACAGGAGCGACACTTCTATCTTGTTTGCTCTTGCTTATTTGTGATATCAGCAGCAGTAGTTGCAGCATCAAGGCAGCTCATATTAATGAACATTTTTGTAAGGTATCATGCTGCTGAAAGTAAGTTCAGATGAGCAAGAAAAGCAGTGCTCCCAAATGAGAATGAATAGGTTCAGAGATATAATAATCCTCTCACACTTTTGGGTATGGGATGTAGTGACCCCAAGGCACCCAAGCTGTTCCCTCCTGTTCATGCTTGGTATGTTTGACACTTATTTATTCTGCCCATCTTTTCTTTATTATTTTGCTGACCTTCCTATTCTTAAGCTGATGGATGTCCCCAAGTTTGATATGGTAAAAGGTGAGACTTAGTAAGGGTGTAAGTCCAGCACTGGGCTATGTAGGATGGGAGCATACCCCCTGGTGAAGGCCATGCCTAAGAAGGGGTCATTGGATGAGATGTATACTTCCTGAAGGTGAGGGGTCCCTCTATCTTGACACTGATAAGTGAATATCTGAGGTGAGTCTTGTCCAGGTCAGGATAACTTGCCAGAAAGCAGCCTGCCATTGGAGACAGTTTCGATGGTGGAGAATAAATGCGCTATGGTGGGTGACATTTCTCATGAAAATGTACAAAAAAAAAAAAAAGAGTGGATGTAAAGGAAGTAACAGAGGTTTCCTCATTACTTAGTAATAATCAAAATGGAAGAAAATTAGTCCCTCGGTCATGTTAATTCTTTCATTATTCAGAAGAGTTTAGATGAATATCTGGTTAAGTTAAATCCGGCTCGTGACTGCATGGTTCTTGCTGAATGTCATTCATGGTCATTCAGTTTATGTCGAGCATCAGTCCCTGAATTTGTTCCTAGGAGTTGTTAATACCAATTTACTTGGCAGCATATCAAAATTCAGGATTATCTGATGGAACAAGGTCTAACATAAGTTTATAGAGTGCAGTAAAGGGAAAATGGAGATGAAGTGCCAATCTGTACCTTGATCCATATCTTTTACATGGTTGATGTCCCAGAAAGAATAGAGGTTGGGAGGTAATAGAAGTACATATATTCCCATCCTCTTGTGATATTATCACTGCCAACATATGGCCACCCTTGCCTTTCTTGTAAGAGCTTTATTTCTGTATGTGTAGCCTGTGAACAATAATCTTATGAGGGAGTATGTCCATCTGCTCCCATCTGTGTGAAATGCCACAGAGATCATCCAGACAAAGTCCTGCAACTGTCCTTGCTATTGCAAAGAGCAATGTATTCAGGAGCTCTGGGTCAAGGAATATCTTCCCTTCTCTAAGACTTGGAAAGTGTTACAAGCTTGCCAGACTCTGGTACTGAAGACCAATACATAACAGCACAGTAGTACCAACTGTGTACTGTAGTCTGTACAGTGGTACCAACAAATGAGAGTAGCATGTGACTTAATTTTTACTAAAGTCTCTGATGTACCAAATTCCACCATGTAATCTACTGATAATGACATGAATAATTTTTGATCCTCCGACCATTAAATTCAAGATGGTCTATATGAAGAATGACTTTCTCAGAATGTCCACTGATGTTGATAAGATTAAGAAGACATCAAGTCCTCTCCTCCTTGGAAGTCAAGTTCCTATAATGAGTCTGGAAGCAAACCCTGAAGGTCACCTTCATAATCTTTATCTGCCTCCAACTAATTCCAGGTATTGAGTCAGTTGACCTACCTAGCAGGAGAGCCCTCCCTCTGAAGAGCTGATGGAACAGGACTTGCCTGCTCCTCAGAAGTCACCAATCCCACACTTTGAAAAATGGGTATTTGACGTGCCTACTCTGGCTAAAAAGTAAGTTTCTTAATTAGCTTATCCCAACTACCATTACAAATGTCATGAAATGTATGTGGAATATGTACTTCAAGACCTGAGTTGAAATTATTAATGCAGTTGACTGACTCTTTCTTGTGTGTCTCAGGCAGCAAAGCTTCACCCTCAGGACTTTGCATTCTGCAACTACTCTTAGTTGCATTTTAACCTTTCACCGAATGATAGCATGCCCAAACATGGCAGAATTTTAATCTTTGTCAGAGATGATGTGTACATTCCCCTTTACAGGCTGCAGCATGTAACATATGCTTTTCTGGTTTATTTTTACTATTTGCAATGTTTACTTGCATTCATGACCGATCATGATCATCTTCTCTTTTAGCTATATATCTTTTTTTCTACTTACTTTTGGGGAATTTTTACATTCATCATCCCCTATAGGCTGTTCTAGGGAGTGCATGAGGGGCAGCATGATAGTGGATGTCTTGGATTGCCACAGTCTATCTCAACTCATTATAGGTCAGCCTACTTTCCTCTCCAATACCACTTACAGCTTCTTACACCTGGATATATGGTATCTATTTTGCCCCTCTTTCTGTTCATTTCACTGGAATGTACTCACTGATAGCTACTTCAATTTTCACTTTCTATACCAGATCAATATCTTTTCTTTCCACATACCTCCACATCATGAACTGAAGTGGATCCTCTACAAGGCAAATTGGAGTTCCCCCCCCCCATTCTCTGGTTGCTTTTTCAGGGTGTGCTTTTTGGCTCTATGCCATTTCAAGCACTTTGAAACCATTGTCCTTTCTGTGGCCAAACATGCTGTCCCCCAAGCTTCTTACCATTCCAGACCCATTTGTTTGACTGATGAGATGTAGTGCATGTATGTACTGTGGAGGCTACAAACAGCTGTGTCCCAAATGCCATTGAGAACTGAAGGATAGCAAAAAGTCCTCTTGGGTGCTTTTGTTTCTACTTTTAACCATTAGATGCCTTCATTTGTTGTCTGGGATAAGGTACTTAGCATTGTAAAGTAAGCCTGGCTGTTCATCCATACCCATGTTTAAAGTACAGAACCATGTTGTTGATTCTCCTAATGATATTGCTAACATTCTATGGATCACTTTTGCCAAGGTTTCAAATTTTAATAACTACTCTCTGCTATTTAACACTCTCAAGTCACAGGTAGAGTCTAAGGGTTTCTCTTTTGCATCCATCAAAGTGGTATATCTGTCCTTTTACTGCTTGTGAGCTGGAACATGCACTTTCTTCTTCTCAGCATTGTGCTTGGGTTGGATGGTGTACATATTGCTATGCTGCAACAATTTTCAGCAGAAGTTGAAGCTTTCTTACTCCATCTTTTCAATCATATCAAGTAATGACACTTTTCTATGCAATTGGTGAGTGGCCACCATCATACCAATAACAAACCTGGAAAGAACTCCCACCTTCCTTCTAGCTACCAACTGCTTTCTCTCACCATTGTGTTTAAAAGGTGATGGAATGCATGATTAATGTTATATGGTGACTGGAATTGCAGCACTTTCTGACCAAAGTCCTATACAGTTTTTGTTGACACTGCTCTTCCATCATTCATTTGATGTTTCTTTTGACCCTTGTTATGTACAGACTGATATCTACAAAAGTGCCAAACTATTGCTAACTTCTTTGATTCTTGGATAGCCTATGTTGGAGGAGTATCCTTTGCATGCTTCATGAATGGCATATTTGCAGTTTGCTTTCTACTTTTATTCAAGAGTTCATGAAAGACCAAATTTTTAATGTGCATATGGGTTCCAATATTTTATTCAGGAGAATGCAGTACTCTGCTTAGTGTTGGTACTCTGTGTATCACACTGTTTGCCACCTGTATCACAGAGTGTATACCATCACAAATTTCATTGTCTTCATCTATGACTTTGTAATCATTCTTTTTTCTTAGCATTCTCTCTGTTGGAGTGCCACCTCCACTGCTGTTTTGACTGTCTCTGCACTTGAACTGTTAACCATGGCTTCCATTTTTCTCCTGAGAGGATTGTCTTGTTTCCATTTCTGGTGCTGCAAGGAGTATCCCTCTCCTTCTCTCCAGATCCTGTATCTTTCACAGATAAAGTGAAGTTCCTTAGTTTGTTGTTTGTTAGGAAAGTTTAAATGTGAATGTTTGGTATATGGTTCAGTGCAATCTTCAGTACTTTGTCGCCTTAACCAAATTCATCATCAAAGCATCTGTGTCACCATTTGAGCTTTTTTTTTACCAGCCCAATGTCAGCCTGTGCACAGAGGCAAGTGAACTTCCTTTGTCTTTTTGAACAGACATTTTACTTGGTGGGTATGGCTGTCTTGGCATCCCATGTATTACTTTTTATTTTAACATCTCTTCACCAGTTAAATATGGTGGACGTTTGTAACAGTGATGTTTAGTATAAGTTTAGAATAACTGAGTGGACTTTGTAACACTTACATCACTAATAGTTTTTAAAAGAGGAAAACTAAGTTTCTGGAGCTAATCGCTCCCATCTTCAGTTCCAGTTTGACTGCCGGCCTTGTTCTTCGTGGTGGTTAGGTTTGTCTCTGGTGGCGGTTGGATGAACTTCTGTATTAAGACGTCACTTGGTGGGATTTCAAAGTTCAAAACGCTACATTTGTTCTTCCAGATATAAATGTTTTCCCAAACGGCGAGTTCTGTTTTCCCTGTAATGTTTTTAAGTAGTTTGGAATTCCTGTTTATATTATGTTTTTCATTCCAAAAATGCCAAGCTACTGCTGATTTTTCTTCCTGTCTTTGTTTTATGTTCCTGATGTGTTCTTTTGCTCATGTTTTAATGTTTCTTTTAGTCTTTCCTATGTAAATTTTTTCACAATTGATACATTCCATCTGATATATTCCTGATTTGTTCTCTTGAGGAATGTCCTCTTTTAGTTTAGAATTTAGTATATTTTTTATGGAGTAACTGTTTTTGGAGTTAATATAATGTTTTGTTTTTTGAAAATCTTTTGGAATTTCTAGAAGGTTGATGGATGGTATGTGAATTTTTGGTACATTCTATTTTCTTCCTTGTTAGGAATAAGAGTACTGATGTCTTTCTTTTTTTATTTTTTTTCAAAGACCTCAGTACTCTTATTCCTAACAAGGAAGAAAATGGAATGTATCAAAAATTTACATACCATCCATCAACCTTCTACAAATTCCAAAAGATTTTCAAAAAACAAAACATTATATTAACTCCAAAAACAGTTACTCCATAAAAAATTACTAAAGTACAAGAAAGATGCAAATTCACAGGTTTCACATATCGTCCAACTTACCACAGCAAAGAAGATATTGAAAGAACATGAAATAATGTTAAGCCCCAAAGAACAAATATAATATAACAAATTTATTTGGTTGCACAGTAAATTTTTTTTTTTTTTTTTGAGTAGTGTTTAACGCCCGTTTTTACTACTGAGGCACCACAGGCGGTGGACACTGATGATACATGAAATGAAATGATAAATTGGGAAAGGATATTTTTTTTAAGGAAGGGAGCGTTCCAGGCCTAAGTTTAGGTACCTCCCCGGCATTTGCCAGTTATGAAGACTGAGGAAAACCTGGAAAAAACCCCAGTCAGGGAGGACGGTCCTGGCGGGATTCGAACCGCAGACCTCCCGCTCACGAGTCCGTGCCTTAACGACCTCGGCCACCCGTGGCGGTTGCACAGTAAATGAAACCATACCAACAGAAAAGAAATCAGGAATTTTTTAAATCAAATGTAATCAGAGATTGTAATCAGAGATACATCGGAAAATGAAGAGAAATTTGGAAATTCAGAGAAAAGAACCCTTTAGGAATATTTGGTTTAAGCAGGTTGATGAGTCGGCAGTAGTAGCTCACTTTTAGACCAAAAATCATGAAATCAAAATGGAGATTGAGCTGCTGAAACATCATCACAACCTAATGGAGCTATCCACTTAGGAAAAAATTGTCATCTTAAAAATAAGAAAAACTTAATGTATTTTCATTTTCTTCCTATGGATGAACTCTGCAAGTTCCTACTAGAACCATCAGAGCATCCTGGTATCCAGCACCATTTCAAGTAATAGTAGTCGGTCAATAGCTGATGATGGGAGTGAGTGCTCCCAAAACATGTCCTAGTTTAATGTAAGTGGAATTAGTGTGAAAATGTTGAATAAATTAGTATAGGGTATATTACTACTCCGTTGTCTACAGCTTTGTAAGTATAATTTATTTGATACCCTGATTTACTTTCCCAAAGATCAAAACTTGTTATGCCAAATCTGGCCCTTTTTGTTTTGATATATGCTTCCAACCTAAGGGGCCCTTCAGAGCTTTCATCAACAGTGACACTCGTGAGCGGGAGGTCTGCGGTTCGAATCCCGCCAGGACCGTCCTCCCTGACTGGGTTTTTTTTTTCCAGGTTTTCCTCAGTCTTCATAACTGGCAAATGCTGGGCAGGTACCTAAACTTAGGCCTGGAACGCTTCCTTCCTTAAAAAAAATATCCTTTCCCAATTTATCATTTCATCTCATGTATCATCAGTGTTCACCGCCTGTGGTGCCTCAGTAGTAAAAACGGGCATAAAAAAAAAAAAAAAAAAAAATCAACAGTGACCTTTAGTCAGGTATATCATTTTCTTTGAATTTTGAAATAAGGCAATCAAAACTAGGCCTAATTTTGTGTAATTTATCACTTTTGTTTTCTGTGCTGGTGAAACTGCAAAATAGACCAAAACCTGTTTTTTGACATGCATCATCCAAAAAATGGAGTTGCTAGCATATCATTTGTAGACTAGTATATGCCTAATGTAGTTTGTTTGGCTGTTACTTGTTAGCTGTGTATGAGGCTGTAAACCACATGCTGTACTCTGAAAATCATGTCGTTTTGTATTGCAATGGTTTTCGAAACTCCATAACCCTATCTCTGCACTAATACCTGCAGGAACATAGTCATTTTCATTTTTGCTGCTGCCCACATCCTCAACGCGAGCTTTAAAATCCCGAAAATCTCCATCAATACCCATATCACTGTCTCTCATAAAAAGTTCTGCAATGTTCTCTGAAGTTATTTCAGAAGCTCGAACACTTTCTAAATGAGCTAAAGCTACACCACTGGTTGAAGCCTTGATTCGAACTGGTAATAACAAGGTTGTAACTTTGTAATTCCTTGCCAAGTGAACCTTACCTCATTAGTACTTAGGTGAAATGAAAATGTTCTCAATAAACAAATCCAAATATGTGGTGCCAAAAACAGATTCCAATATCTCAGCAGCTGAAAATTGTATAGCTGACCTGAGCATAGCAAGCTAAGCTTATTTTCTTAATGTGTCATGCAAATGCAATCATATTTAGATTCAACCTTGTCTCGTCTAAACCCACACACATATGTGTATATAAAAACCTATCTTGGTACAGGACGAATAATAAAAATGTGTATGCACAGCTGGTTTGCATTACATTTCTGCCCTTACAATATTTATTATGTGCTGGGTCAGCTAAACAGAGAGCTAAGTTTGCAATGCTAAACACTAATGTTGAATGATGTTTGAGAGAAAAAAGTAGAAAAATATTTTAAAGTGCACTCCTAAATTTATTTATTTTTTTTCAAATAAATACAGTAATACTTGTTTTAGTTGGTTCATAATGCATTTAATGTCATTTAATTCAGTTTTTGATTTATCTACATATGAAAAAAATAAGCAAAATAAAGGTTTGTTCTGCAATGCAGAACTTTAAATTGCGGGCCATTTAAATACCTAGATCTGTATATTGGGTATCCAGGAACAGTCAGTGCAGGGTTTAAATGGCCATCGGGCAACAGGTTAAGGACCCTGGATGTTCAATTGCATGGTTTTCTTTCATCTGGGCAAGCTCATTATCCCCATTGGCTGCACAGAGAGGCCAGCATTAATCTTGGGGTGAGATCCTTTTCAAAGGTCACTACTGCACCCTCTGTTATTCATCAGCAATTTAGTGAGATCTCCTCTCTCTTTTTGGATTGTAATACAAGGCTTTCATGTAAAAACTATCCTGCATGCAGTATTTTGAATCCAGTTAGCACTGAGTGGCCTGACGTGCCCAGAATCAAACACCTCAAGTTGGATAGTTTTTACATGAAAGCCCTGCATTATCTATATAGACAGTGCAAAAGAAGACAGACATGGGATGTACCTTTAATTTTAATGGATCCAATTTTACTTTTGGTCTTCACTCTGTAACATCTGCTTTTATAGTGGAACTTCAAACATTTAATAGAGTGCTTTTATATATCTCTGTACAGCATTTGGGTGACTCAGTCATTAGTTCCAATTTCCAGATTTCCCTTGAATGTATTAGTCATATATACATTTTGGACCATATTGTACAGAAGATCCAGGATGCTATGCATACTCTGGATGATGTGGGCCTCATCATTGCACTTATATGGATTCCTGGACAGGTGGGCATACGGGGAAATGAAGCTGCTTATGTCGCAGCAAACTGATCTCTTTTAGCTTTAGCCACAATTCTTAGGCATGCTTACTCAGAAAATTTTAGTGCTTTGCTTTTTTACATGGAGCCATTTTCTTGTACTACCATGAAGAATGCTGTTCACTCTGAGGGAACAAAGTTTGGGAGTGCAAATCTACTACTTTTATTAGGCTTCTTCTTCTTCTTCTTCTTCTTCTTCTTCTTCTTCTTCTTCTTCTTGTTCTTCTTGTTCTTCTTGTTCTTCTTCTTCGCTCTTTAACATCTCAGGTCATCAGCATCCCATTCAACTCAGGGTGTGAAACAGCCGACAAATTTTGCTCAGAGGCCTCTCTTGAGGTTCTTTTTCGTGCCGTAAATGTACGACACGGGACCCACGGCTTTACTTCCCTTCCGAAGGAAGCCATATTTTAGATTTTTACGCCCTAAAAATCCATCTATCCTGGCCGGGTTCGAACCCGAGTTCGTGGGTTTACTTCTTCTTGCTTTGGTCATAGAGGAGGTCATTTTAGCACATTTGAGAATTGGGCATTGGAATGTTAATGATTGCCATATTTTGTGGTGACTCTGCTCCTTTTTCTTGTGCACAATGGCCACCCTTTTATAATGTGCCATATCTTAATTGAATGTCGCCAATTAGCACTCTCTGGGTTTCTCTGTGTTTAGTTTCATCTCTCACAAATGCTCTCACCTATGAGGTTATTGTTGTGAGTGCATTCTGCATTTTATTCACCTTTATGGCATGTGGAACAAGGTGTAACTGCTGTTCTATGTGATGACTTTTAGTTTTTAATGCTTTTTCTGGTAATGTTTCTTTCTGGATTTTTCCCAGCAAAAATTTTTTGCGTGTACTTTTTTTTATGATTTTTTCACAGTGTATCCAATAATACTTTATTTCATAACAGAATAGAGATTTACTCGTATCTACTGTTGTAAAGTTGTGATTTACCACAATGGAATTAATTTTACTGCAATAGGTTTATGAAATAAAAATTGATAATTTGCTGTTAGCTTTACTACTCTTACAGGAGTAACTACAACAGTAATCTTTTATGAAACAGGCCCCAGGTTGTTGTATCAGTGATATCACATTAGCTGTAGCATCTTGACTAATAAAAATTGCAAGGAATGAGTAAACTTTTTATTCTGAAAACATTGGGTAGCCAGTTTTTTGTAATGGTTATTGATGGAACTGCAGAAAGTATACATTCAGAAGCATTAATGAACACATTGTTGCAAAATTATTAAATTTATAATATTGTATTACATCCTTTGTTGTTTTTTGGTACATATTTCCCAAAAGTGTAACAGTGTAACAGAAATTGCCTCTATTTTCTCCCCCCCCCCCCACTCCCGCTCTAGTTATGCCTTATCTTATTCATTTCTAATTGCAGCTTTTGCATCTTAAATCTAATAAGTACCTGACTGTGAATAAAAGACTTCCAGCACTTCTGGAAAAGAATGCCATGAGGGTTTATCTTGATGCAAATGGTAATGAAGGCTCCTGGTTCTACATTCTTCCATTCTACAAACTCAGAGCTACAGGTGACAATGTAGTGGTTGGAGATAAGGTGATCATGAATCCTGTGAATGCTGGACAACAAGTTCTACATGTTGCTGCAAACTTTGAACTTTCAGATAACATAGGTTGCAAAGAGGTGAGATAAAACAGCTTAGTTTCTACTTATACTTGTAAAATGCAAAGAAAGAACATTTGTTTTTTTTTTTTTAAGAAAATTTCTGCTGAATGTTTATAATTTTAAAACTTCAGATGAGTAAATTATTTTTGCATTAAAATGATACTTGTTTTTTTTATTATATTTAATCACTGGCCTAAAAAACCGAAACATTTTTCATTGCAAGAACTAAATGAGGCAAAACTAAACATATTTTTATGCAGAGTTAAAATATGCTTTCAGATATTTTCGTTATTTATTTTAAAAAACACTTTAATTTTTGAAAAAAAATGTAGTATATAGGTATCACAATATAAGATATACAGCTGATTCTCATTTACCTAAAAAGATGTAGAACATGATTTTCTGGTACATTTTGCTGGTGGAATGCCTTTCTTGATATAGCAATAGTTTGACCATCACACTGGGATTATGTTTAACCTGTTATCCTAGTACCTTATTTCCCAAAGTAGAAGTTAGCTAATGGAATTACTCTTCATGCTTATCACTGAAATCTCCCAAGATTTTCTGGTAAGAAGTGAAATCTAAAAAGTGATTTTTTTAAAAAGTCAGTGACTTTAGAAGATTAGTCACTGTATTGTGATAGTTTTCTGATTTTTAGTTTTCAAGGAACTTGTAACAGATAGTTTCTAATGATTTGCAGTATGCTTTTTCTAGTGGATTTAACACTTCCTCAAACTTTTTCATCATCCATCAATTAACTTATTTGAGGCCCATGTATTATTTCTTCGTATTTTGCACTAACCAGTTCTGAGAAATTTAGATTTCAAATGTATTAATACATTGCTTTTACAAAATTTTTATTAAATCCCAATTTTATCTTCAATAGAGGTAAGTGCAATTTTTCATGATTAATTAATGCAGTACTGAAAACATTTTTCTGTCCAAGAGCAAGAGATTCATATTTGGACCACTTGTACTGAATGTACTGAAATTCTTATCCTTGCTGTTCTATTCACATAAAATACAAACTTTTGTATATTCCAGTTGCAAAGCAAGTACTAAAATGATTGCTTTCAAATCTCCACATATTTTTTCAGCTATGCTTGTTGCACTGCAGTTTCTCTGATAATAATTCATTTATTTTCATATGTATCTTTCATATCAAATGGGCTATGGATACTGATGGCAATTCATTGCCATTATGCAGAACAATAGTCTTTCATTTCCACTAATAAAATCAGTATTCCTCTTGGCACACCATGAAGTGTGCGGTTCCTCAACCTCTGTGCTTAGATTTCTACTGATAATTTATATTAATAATATTCCCTGTAATCACACAATGCTGACATATCTGCACTGGTCATATACATATCTCTTTAAACTCCTGACCTAATTGCCTCAGCGGTGCTATAAGGAAAGTTAATGATGACTTGGACTCAATTTCTCTATTTTCAATAAGTATGGCCCAAACTTAATATACCAGTAAATTGCAAGTTATATTAACACTAAAACATACAATGGCAGTCAATTGACCATTTTTGATTTTTGAACGCTCATATTTTCACTGTTTTCGGAAGTATTTTTCTAAGGTTATGTGACTTTTAATCTCTTTCAATGACATTTAAATCACCAATATTGTTTTGCATTTCAGGCGTAACTTTTTAAAATAATTGCAAATTTAACATCAGTTCCATAGGTGGTCATTTTACCACTTCCTTACCCATATTTCTTACATAGTTTATTGCGTAGTTGTAACCAACAATAATCATCATTGCACAATAAATATGTTTCAAACTCATTATAGACCACCACCAGTGGCCAAGGTCATTAAGGTACAGACTCATGAGTGGGAGGTCTGGGGTTCTAATCCTGCCAGGACTGTCCTCCCTGACAGAGGTTTTTTCCAGGTTTTCCTCAGTCCTCATAAATGGCAAATGCCAGGGAGTTACCTTAAACTTAGGCCTGGAACATTTTCTCCCTTAAAAAATTCTTTCCCAGTGTATCATTTCATTTCATGTATCATCGGTGTCTGCCGCCTGTGGTGCCTCAGTAGTAAAAATGGGCATTAAACACCATTAAAAAAAAAACAAACAAAACGAAAAAATGAAAAAACTCATTGTAGCATAGTACATGAGTCATTGTTTATCACCTCTTGTATCTATGTCTAAAATTTTGCTTTGCTTTTCATTTTCACATAGCCTTCATCCACTACTGTAGCCATCACTAACAGCTGAATAAAGGGAAGAGGAATATCTAAGGCAGCTAAATGCAAGACATGTTAAATAGGGTTATTTAAGAAAAACAAACCAAAGACAGAAATGTAAAACATTTGTATATGGTTCTTGTATAATCAAAAACTCTGCAAAAAGTGTCATACCAATACCTCTGAGAATGTTTCAATATAACAGCTTTCTGTATAGAGATAGCCCATATTTGTTTAACTTATTTTTTATGTACAAATAATTTGTTACTACATAGTATAGAGCAAACCCAATTCATATAATAAAACATTTCTTATTTTCGAGAAAACGTGCGCTTATACTTGAAATAAAAAATAAATATCCCACCCCTTTTTTTTATACTAAAAACCATTTATCCAGAGATGAATTATAAAAGATGAACAAAAGAATGAACAAACAAATTTGTGAATGCATCATTGAATTACCAACAAATTAAATGAATAGGCAAAAGGGCCAGGGGACATAAAGCACTAAACAAACGTGATATATGAGCAAAAACTATGAACATAAAAATATCTAAAACCAGAAGTTTGCTTCAAACTGGATTTAAAACTGGTTCGCAGTTCAGAAGCCATATTGTTCCCTCTACATCACTACAGTCATTTGGTAAGTAAGAAATTTCATTGGCCTGAGTCGGAAGAGCACTTAAATATGTGATACTGAGCAGACACCAAGTATATACAAACTCACTCTGAAAGCTAAATGCAAAGTGGATATGAACCTGGCTTGCAATTTAGTAGCAAAATCATTTCCTTTGTACCACCACAGCAGGCTAGATGGCGACAAAGAAAAAATGCCATAGTTTTCAGTGAGAAAAATGATATGCATAAGAAAATAGTAGCAGTCAATTAATGGGCTTTTTAGGGGGTACTTGAAGCTCAGGCATTCTAGCGTTAAAACATCCTAGGTTGAGGTGTACAATAATAACTTGCTACCAATTTTTGTGAATAATCATGTCATTCCATGTGATCTGGACATGAAAAATGTAGAGTTTTACTGGGGAGCCACATAGAATGGTACAAGCAGGTGAATCATACCTATAAAATGATATTTTCTATTATTTACTTATTCAAACAATTGAAAAATATTCTTCCAGATAAATTAAAATGAATCCTAGTACAAACACAGCTAAAGTCACACTTCAACAATTGTGATGCTATGTTAACTAATCTTAAAGCAAAACTGAGCAGCAGACAATATGTACAGAATGCGTACATTCATTATATAAGCAGTATTTGTAAATATGACCATTTTTTCCCTTCTTTAAGTTCTGTTCTAATTAAGACTAAATCAATGATCACAGATTTTGGCATTCCTTAAGCTTTTTTTCTGCATACTGCTGCCCCAACATATTTAGCTTCATGTTTTCAAAATTTATCTGCACATCATCAATGAGGCACCAGGTCTCACCACGATGACCTGCTTCTTATACCTCACCATAAGACATACTATTTTTTATTTACCATCTTCATTACTAAGAATTGGAACATACTGCTGAGAGAAGTTAGGAATTGTCGAACAGTGTCATTGTTTCAAACTAAACTTTAATATTAAAAGTAATATTACTTGCTTAATAATTATATGATTGAGTCAAAGTATTCACTCTTATTGGCTCTACATACTTGTTTAGTACATATTTCACAGCCTGTTGTGCGCATCCTCAGCTAACTGTTAACTTGATCAATAGGTTTATTTGCGTTAAAATTTAGAAAAATGTTTAATAAGAGTACCATTCGCTGTTTTACTATATTAATTGTTCTATCTATTCTTGATTCCTGTGATTTAGGTTTACTATTTATTTTTTTAATTATGTTTAGTTTAATTTGTTCTGTTTGTTTATTATTTAATTAAACTAAGGACTATAAATTTTGTTTACTTTAAGTAAGCATAAACTTAAATTTTATATATAATTAAATTATAAAATCTAGTTTTGAGTAAAGCAAATGTAATCACTAATTCTAGCATGTAACTAAGTATTGATTTTAAACTTAATCACTAATTCTAGCATGTAATTAAATATTGATATTACTAGTTATATATTTCTTTCACAAGTAGGTTAAACAAGTCATCTCATATCATGTAGTGTGACAGGCTATCATTTAAGCCTGGAACATAAAAGTTTATTGTTTAATGTTAAATATGTGTTTAGAAGCTACTGACAATGAAGCACTGATATATTCAAAATGGAATATGTATGAATGTTGATACTTCACTTAAACGTTTTAATTTGGACCATCTATGGGGAACTTATTATCCCATTCTCAGCTGTTAACAAACTGTAAATTTTCTATAAGTAATTTTGAATAGTTGAAATTTTAAATGAAATATAGTATGATATAACGGACTTATTATTGAGGAAATCGCTCATATTTCACTAATTTTGTTCCACTTGCTTGAACATGTTTCAAAGGCTGTTGCCTTCATTTTTAGCTTGATCCCATTGTCTGCTTCCCAGCGTGGTATTAAAATGTCGCTCTGTGGATATTACAAACTAGTGATGAGGTTACTATTTTTACGGAGATCAAAATTAACCAAAATTTCCATGTTTTTGTTTATAAATATATTTTCCAACACTGTTAATTCTATGGGTTACAGAATCCAATTTCGAGTACGATAAAATCATAGATATAGCACAAGGAAAATGGCTACACAATAGTTCTGGTCAACAAGAAAATAGAAAAATTAAAAAAAATAAATAAATAAAATATATTACTTCACTAAAAGACTACAAAGGAGTTTCATATATATAAGAAGTGATTTATTTACGGATGCTTTTTAACATCTCAGCTCATCAGCATCCCATTCTATTTGGGGCGTGAAACAGCTGACAAATTTTGTTCAGAGGCCTCTTCTTTCAGGCTTGAGGTTCTTTTTCGTGCTGTAAATGTATGACACAGGACCCATGGCTTGACTTCCCTTCAGAAGGAAGCCATACTTATTACACGCAAAAATTCCATCTCTCCTGGCCGGGTTCGAACCCGCGATCTTGGGTTTAGAAGGCAAGTATGGTAACCACTACACCACCAGGACCAACTCATATATATATAAGAAATTTACATTCCACTCATGGGCACACCAAAAGTTACAGAAGATTTTTAAAAAGGCAAACATCATTTTGGCTCCAGTAAGCAAATGTAGTTTAAAAATCCTCCTAAAAACCAACACAAAAGGCAAAATTTTGCCAGGAAAACAATCAGGCATTTGCAAAATCAGTTGCAAGACTGCATTATGAATTACATTGCAAAACAAAAAGAAATATTACCATATGATTTAAGGAGTTCATGAGAAATGTAAAATATAAACGCATGGAAAAATTAGCAGTAGCAGACCATTTCTGGCAAAAGAACCACAAATTCCAAAAGGAACCAAAACATTTAAAAGCTCTTCAAAAACCTATAGAATTAACAGTGTGGGAAAATATTTTCATAAACAAAAACAAGGAAAATTTGGTTAATTTTAATCTCCCAAACAGTAGTAACCTCATCACCAAGTTCATAAAATCCACAGAGCAAACATCTTAATACCACGCTGCAAAGCAGACAGTGGAATCATGCTGAAGATGAAGGCAACAGCCTTTGAAACATGTCCAAGCGAGTGGAACAAAATTAGTGAAATTTGAGTGATTTCCTCAATAATAATTTGTTATATTGTGAATTTTCTCTTTATATAGAGTAGCAAAAATGCTTTACAGTAACAGCAATATGAGATAGAGGACATAATACTGATTAATTTAAGCACAGGGAGCATTTATTATTCCATAAGCCGTAATGATGTAGGATCAAATTGAGCACATTGCAAAACTGATGAAATCATTGAAAGAGACTCAGTAATGGCATTATTTATAAATGTTACACATTTTATGACATATTGTGTAACATGTGATGCAATAGATAACTGAACTTTATCCTAACAGTGGATAAAATGGCTGATTGGTCATTTGCTAGGGGCCATTAGGGATGCATTTTTCCCCTAGCATCCCAATAAAGAGTTTCCAAATTGTTTTTTATGTAGTTTTTTGTATTGGTGATTTTCACAGTGAAATATAGTATAATATGACAAATTATTGTTAGGAAATCACTGAAATTTCACTAATTTTGTTCCACTTACTTGGACATGTTACAAAGGCATTTGCCTCCATCTTCAGCCTGGTCCCAATGGCCACTTCCCAGTGTGGCCGCTTTAAAGCCACAGAGTGACATCTAATACCACACTGGGAAGTGACCAGTGGGACCAGGCTGAAAATGGAGGCAAATGCCTTTGAAACATGTCCAAGTAAGTGGAACAAAGTTAGTGAAATATGAGTGATTTCGTAATAATAATTTGTCATATTATTTTTTATTTGTTTGTTCTAGTAACTATGGCTGTATTTCAGTAGATGTTCTTTGTTTTAAGGTATAAATGAAATGAATGAATTATTAATAGTGTTTAATGCCTGTTTTTGCTACAGAGACACCACAGGCAAAGGACTCTGACAATAAATGAGATGAAATGATATTTTGGGAAAGGATTTATTTTTAAGGAAGGAATAGTTCCAGGCCTAAGTTTAGGGTAGTTCCCCGGCATTTGCCATTTATGAAGACTGAGGAAAACCTGGAAAAAACCTCAGTCAGGGAGGATGGTCCTGGTGGTATTCGAACACAGACTTCCTGCTCACGAGTCCGTGCCTTAACGACCTCAGTCACCTGTTGCGGTTTGTTTAAGGTAGTATTCATATTTTTGCACAATGGACAATAGTTGTCCTTGATTAATTTCATTGTGAAGAGTTGTTCTGACAGGCGATCTTGCCTGAAAATTAATGGAATAAGTGGAATTGGGCAACTCTAATTTTTCTTGGTATAAATAAAATGTCCACCACCCATTTTAAATCATTGCCTAGCTCGAAACACAACACCCTGGGTTGCTCCATGCACCTGTTCTTCTCTGATTATTGCAATTGCTACAAGTAGGCAAGGGATGTCTTCATTTTCTGGGACTGGCCTACACACTAGCTCCTAAAGGTGGCCCCAAAGTAGTCCAAGGGATTCAATTCTGGTGATTTCGAGGACCAAGGTACAAGCCCTCTACAACCCATCCATCATTGTGGGTATTGTCTATTTTGTAAGAGTAGTGACTGGTGCACTGTCATGCTGGAACTACATACTCTGTTATACCAAGTAAGGGATGTTTCCTAGAAAGATGGACAGATTTTCCAATTACAATATTGCTTGTGATGCGGATTTTTGTGTACCTGTACCTGTATGGGTACAGATCTTCCTCTCACAAAATATCATAAATATCATGCACCAAATATGATGCACTTGAAGCATTTGTATAATCTGGTACACACTCAAAATATCATCCTCCATGATCATTGCTAATACCTTCTGTTTCAACTGAGATGTGTGATTACCTCCTGGATGACCATGATCTGACATTCGTGGGGCTGCAACCTCCTCAAGTGTTTGTTCAGCTGTTCAAACCATGACTACACAGATAACTGCATACAGAGTTGCAGCTTACCCTGTAGAGTGCTTTGGCCATATAGGAACACCCAGGATAAGATGTGTCACAGTAATCTACTTAACTATAGACCTCCATCACACTGCTATGGCAAAACATATTGAATTGACATGGTACACCACCAGTGCAGATGCTTTAAAATTAAAACAATAAAATGAACTTTCATTCATCCTCTGAAGATGCCCGACAGAGGGACGGGCAAAATGTCAGGTGTTTCAACATCTTCTGGACAACGGCCAACAAGCCTGAAAAGTTCATTTTATTGATCAACGCTGGCTGTGAAAGCCTAAGCATTTAAAATTAATACTGTTATAATTCAGATAAGTTGCTCCTGCATTTTACTTATGCATTTTAATAATAGATATGCTTTATTTTTGTTAGTTCCTACAATGTAATGTATGGGCCAGCAATAATCACTGGTAAAATTATTGTGATATAGGATATTGTGATAATTTCAACAGATATTTAGGCTGCAGACCTTGCATAAAACTACATTAAATTCAATTAAACATAACTTTTAAAAAATATATATGGAACTAACACAGTGAATCCAAGTCATATGAATAAATTTATGTGATATATGTCATACTCAACATTCATATTGCTTCAGTTACTTGTGTGATATTTGAAACTGGTTTCGAAGACCTTCGTCTTCATCTTTGGCCAAGGGTACGACTAATTTATTCCAAAGGTAGAAAACATCAACTTTAATTAAATTAAAATACCACCAGTACAGCGCTTCATCTCTACAGAGCCATTGGATTCTCCAATCAGTCGTACCCTTGGCCGAAGATGAAGGCGAAGGTCTTTGAAACCGGTTCCAAATATCATACAAGTATGTGAAGCAATAAGAGGGTTTCGTACGACATATACTACATTAAGTTACTTGCCCCATTTGACTGGATGAAAATTGAAAGTCAGAAGGTTGACTTCTCTCTTCCAATTAATTGTCTTGCTCCCCTTTACCACAGCCTGTGATTGCTGGAAGGTATTTTACATTCGCTGTGTATAATTGATGCACTTGAGTCCTTCTAGGGAACTGAAATGTTCTGTGTATGAGTATGATAATTCCTGAAGTGTTTGAAATATTAGTGACTTCTCCTGAAGAGTGTGGTAAACTGAGATGAACTTTAGCATGAAGGCTTTCACAGCTGGCATCAATTATGTGGTGGTTCATTGGGATTCTTGGGAAGATGAAAAAGAAAAATTCCAATGGACCACGGCCTTACAGCCCAGAAGATTCGGTTAACATAATGAGACATAACTGTTGATATATATGAGGATTTGGTTAACATAATGAGACAAAACTGTTGATATATATGTATATTAGACTATCTCTTGTTTAGTATGTCACAGTCAACTTTGTTTAAACAATAGCATATCGTGTGGATAATTACATTTGAGAAGTATTCCTAATGTTAACAACATCATTTTAGGATATAGATATTAACCTAATTACCCTCATTAGAGTATTAAAAACTTGTGTGTATATAAAACAAAAGGGTTTTAGCATCACCTTTAAAGTTGTTGACAGTTTCCGCACAAGAGTATTTACTTTAAGTATTAGGGTGTAAAGCTGCTTGAAAGGTAAATATATTAGATTTGAAATGCAAAGTAATTACAATAATGATGTTGTAGCAATGCAGTTATCAAATTGCCAAATAAAAATCATTAGCACTTTAGGTAACCCATATGCCTCTCTTTGCATATTACTCATTTTTTCAGGAATTACTAGCTCAATCATTGGTGGAGGAATTCTTTGCACTAAAAATTTGGTAGCATCAGTGTCCTCATTGTAATTTAAGTGTGAGCTACCAGAATATTCATTGTGTGTCATTGAGCCGATAATTTATTGCTTATTTCATAAAACTTTTGGGTCAAGCAGTAAAAGTTCATATGAACTTAATGAAAAGTTATTATTCCTTGAAATATTAATTTTAACTATCAAATATTCATGATGTTGAAATGTCATCCAAGAAAAAACTCATATGAGGATCAGCACATGGGTGTTTTTATCTATCTTTCTTTACTTTTCCTCTTTGTTTTGTTCTGATTTGCCACAGATAACCAAAAATGTTATTTAAACAAAAATAGTTTTTCTATGTTATGTATCAGTATGGCATTAACAACTTAAGTACCACCTGTGATGCCTCAGCAGTAAAAATGGGCATGAAACACTATTAAAAAGAACTGTAGTTTTTGGCAGACTTAATAGTGACTGTACAAAGGTCTATCTATAAGGTGTGGTTTACGTTGTACAGGAAGAAATGTGTATGAAACACATTCTCAGTTGTACAATTTGCATATATATAAATGGAAAATTTTCTTATTATTTGTGATTGCTTTAAGTAAATATTGGTTGTCTGCATAATTGGAAATTAGTTGAAATTGAATCCTATTTGTGTTATGTTACTGGAAGGAGAAAAGAAGGAATGAAGAGATGAATATTTATTAAAAACATTTTGTTTGACATACAAGTGATAAAACTGTGAATGAATTATTTCCTGGTTATAATTGCTTGACTCTGACAAAATAATAAGCTTTGGTCATAAGTTTTATGTGATTGAATGACTATATGTACAGGTGAACGTGGTTAACTCCAGCACATCGTGGAAGGTGACATTGTTTATGGAGCATCGTGAAAATCAGGAAGAAATTCTAAAGGGTGGTGATGTAGTTCGTCTCTTCCATGCAGAACAAGAGAAATTTTTAACTATGGATGAATATAAGAAAAAACAACATGTATTTCTTCGCACTACAGGAAGGACTTCTGCTACCTCTGCTACCTCAAGTAAAGCCCTCTGGGAAGTAGAGGTATGTTTGTTTTTTCTATTTATAGTATCATATCAGTATTGAAATTAGTACTATTGCTTTCATTTGTAATTGGGAAAAAAATGTTTACTCATAAAATTGGCATTGTATATAAGATTTAAGTGAGTCCTAGTGAAGCATTTTGCTTCTTCTTTATTGACTACTTGTTCCCTTTGCAGCAATGGGGAGTCTCAGTAAACTCTTTCAAGACTCGTTATATTTCTCTGAATCACAAATTCTTCAGTCAGCTATAACATTGGACAACTGACCTCCCAATATTTATATCCCTTTGGTAGCCCAGATGGATAGTCACTCTGCTCATTTTCATCACCTATTACTATTTGTATGATCTTCAGTGAGATTTTTCTTTTCTGGAGAAGCATTTTGCACTGGTCATAAAGTCTGCATTATTGTGATTGTGCATCACATCTGCTGTCTTATTTCCAATAGCACTTCTTCATAAGATCATATACAAATTATTTACACTGGGTAGTCTGTAGCATCATTGCAAGAAAATTTTAGTAATTAGAGTGAGTGAGTTTTAATGCCAACTTACTTGCTGACCAGGCATTGGAGCTATGCTCATTGGCAGGAGAGGGCAGTAGCGTAGTTCATTTTATAAAGTGTACACTGAGAGGCAGCAGACTACATTATGCTGAATGATGGTGAAAATGAGAATGAGCTGATGATAGATAAATGACAATCATGAAATGAATGGCAAGGGAAACTGGAGTACCCAGAGAAAAACTGCGCAAGTGCTGCTTTGTTTGCCACAAATTCCACTTATAGCTGCTGGGATTGAATCTGGGTCACCTTGGTGGGAGACAACGAATCTAACCACTCAGCTATGGTGCTGATAATATTATAATAACAAGAAAATGAATAATAGAAAGATTAGGATTGTGTTAGTTGTGTATACATCACTGTGTAGGAAACAGTGCTAGGCATATAATGTTTCAAATGAATTAAAATCAGCTCAAGTTTGAATCCTAAAGTTCAGATTAAAGATATTCAGATTTTTTCCTGATACTGAAAGCAGATTTTTTTTTTTCAGAAAATATTAGCTGCGGGGACATTCCAAGTTTATTTTTAAAAGAATTTCTTTTCTCATTCCAAAATCTAGAACATTTTATGTATCCATACAATGCCAAAACTAGAAGAGGGAGGGAAGGAAAACATAACTACACATACTGCTTTATGTATTGTATTTCCAGTATCATGAGCATTTCTTATGTTGAGACTTGTGAATGATTAACTGAGATACTAAAATATTTGAAAATTTGAAAGGAAATTTGAACTGGTTATTCCCAAGAATAAAAGAGGTCATTAGTGATTGTGTAGGATAGCCTTATTTTGATCACTTTAGAACAACATCCCATTTTACATTGTATAAAACCTTTTAAGAATTTGTAATTGTTCTGCATCAGATTAAAGGAAGGGATGGTAATGAAGTAAATTTAAATGAAAATAAATGTGTTAAATAAAAGATATCTACTTACACTCAAAAAAACCAGCAATGGTCAGAAACCGTAACCAATTTGGGATACATTGGAAATATTTGTTATGCTGTGTTCACAGTTACACATTTTAATGCTGCCTTCAGTTCATATTCAAATTCCAGGAATTGCAGTCGTTGAAACCATATACTCTGATACCTAAATGGATAAAATTGCTTGTTTAGTAATAAGAACTACCTAGGTTCAAATGCTTGATATGGTTGAATTTTTTATTTGTTAGTTTTTGCAAGTAAAATTAATGTTTAATGTATGACAACAATAATTTATTCTGTTAATGGGAAAGATTTGTTTTAATTTTAGCATATTTATACTAAAACATAAATAACTTTTTCTTTCAGAATTAAAGCCAAATTAATAAATATTAAGAGAAAAGTTAAAGTTAAAGTATAAATTGCTTTAATATTGGATATGTAAACCCTTTGCTTCTATTTTTGCCCTCATTCTTTGGTTATCACTGGTATTGGCATGTTACAAAAGGTTGTAGATTAAAGAGGCATTGAACTGTGATTTGTCTGTTAGCAATCATACTGAGTTCTGCTATGGCTTAGTTCACACTCTAAAGATGAAACTATTAGATCACATCTTAGTAAACATTGCAGAATATTCTGTATCTGAAGGTTCAAGATTGCTTGAAGTTAGTATATCTATGAGGGTGGGTGGAGTTATCCAGAGAGGGATTGTTTGCCATTGTCCTGGTTCAGGATGAAAATGTGTGTTACTCTTCAGCAGGAGATAACTCTGTTTGCAAAAGTACACAGCAATTGCTTGCAGTAGATCTCTGCAGTGAAAAGAAATTCTCATTTCCCTGGATCAAACCACTTGGTCCTAAGTCATTTGAATGTTGTAGGGCTCTTTACTTGATAGCTGCTAAGGAGCACCTCAAAGACAATTACAGATTATTATTTATAATTGTGGGACCGGAACAAGCCAATAAAGGCTTAAACCGTGATTGATGATGATGATGATGATGATGATATTTTGTCTAGCTTTTATAAAAGAAAATACCAATTGCAACTGGAATAGGATTATATTCACAGACGTGGTGTCATTTTCATCTTCAAATGGGGAAATAATTATCTACCGTTCCCGGCAAACACAATATTATGCAAGACACCTTTCCTCATCTGCATCGTTAAGGCTGTGTACTCATAGTGTTTTGTGTTGGAATTGAATGTCTTAAGACAGTTTGAATATTTGTACGAGCTTGATGACACACTAAACAGCCATCAATATAAAAACATCTTCAAATACATAATGGTTCCTTCTGTGGATGAAATATCCTGGTGGAATCATTTAATTCTAACAGGATAATCATCTTGTCCACACTTTCAACAGGTTTCAAATTGGTTCTTGCAGAGGAAAGACATGACAACCGATTGGCCTCCTTGCTCACCTGATTTTAATTCTATTGAAAATGTGGGGTAAAGTGAAAAAGTTGGAGCTAAATTACCCTGCACAATAGCAGAGGATGAATGAGGCTTTTTGGGACCAAATACACGACACTTGGGAAAAAACATTCCTCTTGTCAAAATTTGTGTAGGCATTTGATTTCATCCATGTCCTGAATAATGAGGCAGTAATAGAAGCAAATCAGACATTAAGTTCATTTATATTTTCTTTTTAGTTTTTCTTTTATGAATAGTAATTAATTTCCTACATATTTTGGAAACAAGAATTTTTTTTTTTTATTTTGTGTGAGTATAAATGCCTATTCAAATGAGCCTTTTGAATTGAAAGTTATATTATCATGTGTATACTAAGCATTATTTTTACTTACAAAAAATAACAAATAAATTTATGCATGAATACAATTCAAAGCTCAGTACTTCTCATTGCTAAATACTTGCTTTTAACTTCTTGACTATCAGTGCACATCTGCCATGAAGAACAATGTGATTTGTGATGACAGAATGAGCCTAAAAGCTGTAAGATCCATGTACAGAGACATGCAAATGTGAATCGAGGGTGGAGCCATACAGTACTGTTTAGATAATGCTTTGAGTCTGCTCAATTTTTTTTTGTCTTAGGGTGTACAATTCAATAGGGTATTAGCCCAATAGCATCAAAGGCCGCAGATATGGTAAAAGTTTAGGTGAAGTTATTACATAGGAATTAAATGTTTTAGTTAAGTTGAATACACTTATTTCTCCCTTTACCAAAATATATTGGCAGATTACATAGGGTTATCCTGATTCAAAGCATTTATATTGGATAATGAGTCATTGACAAGTTTATCCATACTCTAGTAATGTGCCTGCACAGGAAAAAGTTGATACTAATACATTTCTGACATTCCTTCCTTCGAAACTGGTTTTTAGCAGATAATCTGCCCACTGTTGCTAAGGTTTGGACTTTGGAGTGTGTGCTTGCCTTGCTGGTTAAGTGAACACAATAACTTTATGCTCAGCTCATGGTCAGTGCTGCTACCTGAATTTGCTTCCTTAGTGAAATCTCAGCTATACATTGGTTGCAGAGCGACTTCTCAATGAACCCTTATTATTTTTCATACTTATGTCTCATTTTATTTGAAAATCATTAATTCTTCATAATTACTAATCTGCTATGCTGAAGATTTAAAGTAGTTAGCATATGACATTAATGACTAAGTAAGGAGTTAAAATTTAAGAAAAAATAAGTGCAATTGTATGAAAAATTCAGCATTTGTAATTTTCTTGATCATATACATGGGTTTTAAGGTACTCTTTCATATTTTCTTTATAACAAGATAAATGGGCAGCAATGGCATCATGAACATTTGAAAAATTGTCATGGTACCTACAGATATATATTATATCGTGTTATAATTTAATATTATTATGCTTTAGCAAGGCACAATTGTTACATTCAATTTTGGAATTGGGTTATTTCTCAGTAAACACACTATAGGCTTCTCTAATTTGAAAATCCCATGTATGAGTTCTGTTCAAAAAAGAATATTCAAACTTCCAAATTCTGTGCCAAACAAATGTTGCAGCAAAAAATGGTTGGTAGCACTGATTAACTCTGAGGTTGAAAAGATGCCTCCTCTTTGTCATGCATCATTTTTTTATTTCAGTCATGTTATATGCTACTTTCTTTGCAACGTTCTGCTTTTATTGATACAGTGGGCTGTCATGAGCAGCACATTAACATTGCATTGAGTGAAATTTCATAAATCTTTTATCGAGACTCATGAAATGATGAAAGAAGTTTATGAAGATAATTGTTTAAGTAGTTGGGAGTCCATAGTTGATGATCCATATCCCAGGCACCTAATGATGTCAACTGATGATGCTCATGCACACAGAATTAATGAGATTATCCATGAAAATCAGCACCTGACTTTTTCAGTAATTGCCATAGAGTGTAATATTTCTGTGGGATCATGTCATGAAATCCTGACAGAAAAACTTGGTATGCATCATGTTGCAGCAAAGTTTGTCCCTTGGCTGTTAACACAAGAACAGAAAACAACCACGTCAACTCTCAGGAACTCTTCGATTACATTAATGAGAATGCAACCTTTATGAATGGAATAATCACTAATGATGAAATCTGGGTCTTTGGTCATAATATGAAATCAAAAGTCTGATCACAATAGTTAGAAAATTTTCACCAAGACTCAAAAAAACTAATCAGATCGGGTCAAATGCAAAAGTGCTGTTGACAGTTTTCTTTGACATTCAGGATGTAACTAATTGCAAATTTCTGCAGGAGATTCAAACTGAGAATTGCTCCTTATTACCAAGATGTCTTCAGATGTCCCCGAGAAAGCATGTGAAGGAAGAGGCTTGGACTGTGGAGATGCAGTTCATGGCTACTGCAACATGATAGCACTGTCATATTCATCATTGCTTTTTCACTGTTTTTATGCAAAAAAACAATATGACTTCTTTCCCACCTGACCTAGCACATGCAGACTTTCCAAAGCTGATGAAATTCATGATTAAAGAATGAAGAGTCAATTCAGTTGAGGAGATAAAAACAACATTTGCATATCAGAACTGCTTTCAGAAGCTCAAATGGTGTATAGAGGGGAAGATTATTTCCAGGGAGATGAAGCTCAGTAAAATATAGGTAAGCTCACATTTTGAAAAATTTAAAGTTCAACTATTTGTATGGCAGTGAAGTAATCATTCAAAATTAATTTCTTATTGGGATCAACATGATTTACACCATTGTCATTAATAATAACTGAGAATTAAATTTACAATTTTAACACTTTATGTGCACGATTACTTCAGTGTTTTCTCAAGGTGGTCCCCATACTTTTCCACCAGTCTACTTAAAATTGCATGATGTTCTTGCCAGTGTTTTGTCAAGACTTTTCTAAGACTTTTGGGAAAACCTGTTGTGAATAAAAAAGCCAATCTCTATTACCAATTTCTTAAGAGCCCCATCCTGCTTTACTCTTTTCTTAAGGCATCCTTTGTAGGTTGTAATGTAGCTTGTTGAGTACTTTCAGCTTTACTTTTTAGTTGCAGTATCTTTTCTCCACAGTACGTTATTGCTGTTTATAACTTCCTTAATCTTTTCTGCAGTTATAGTATTCCTTTTGCCTCTCTGCTAGAGTCTACATCATCTTTATACATTTAAAAATAACAAGAATATATTCCTAAAACATTCATCTTATGCTATAACATTAATGACTGATTATGTTCTATAAGCTTATAGTAAGATTCTTATTGAGTTTAATAAACTCTTTGTTTTAACCCAACTGGTATGTTTTTGAGAAAAACAATACTTAAGATAAATTTGAATAGTTTGGGATTTTCACAGTGAAATATAGTATCATATATCAAGTGGAACCGTGCTGACAATGAAGGAAATTTGTCTTTGAAATATGTCCAAGTAAGTGGAATAAAACTAGTGAAATCTGAGTGACTTCCTCATATATAATTTGTTGTATAATACTTATGATATTCTTACTAGATTTTAACAAAGGCAATTATTCAAGAGTGGTTATGTTTAACTGCATATATTACACAATCCACATAATTACAAAGATAAAGTAAGAGTTTATTTTATTCAAGAGTGGTTGTGTTTAACTGCATATATTACACAATCCACATAATTACAAAGATAAAATAAAAGAGTATATTTACCATAATGTATACATTATATACGAGGGTTGGAACTTAAATAGTGGCAACACACAATAGTGTGAAGACGCTATGCAACGGAATCTAATATTGTCGCTGATGGCACACGTTGTTTACATACCTATCTTTTCTCAGAGCAAATGGACTCTCCCTTCCCACATCACCTGCGTGCGCACCATCGAGAGAAACACAAGTCACTTGTGAGCTAGCGGTCTAACGTACTGTTGTCACTATGTTTTCGAAATGGGAACAACGAGTTGGATCAGATTGAATGTGCCAGAGGTCGTAGAGCACGACAGTGTCATAAAGGTCTCCAAGAGACTTGCGGGGAATCTGCATTTTCTTACAGAACAGTGGCACGTTGGGTAAAAGCCTTCAAAGATGGTCGGCAAACTGTGGAATACATTCATCGGGCAGGTCGTCTTACGACCGTCAGTGAAGAAGTGCATGCTCTTGCCGCGTTACTGGACAGTGATCGACGCCAGACGATTCGTGAGCTCGCCCAAGAAACCGGATTAGCGCATAGGACTGAGCTTCACATCCTGAAGGAACGCCTGGGCATGCGAAAAATTGCATCACGATGGGTTCCGCATGATTTGACGGAAATGGAGAAATGGTTGCGTTACGACGCTGCTAAGACGCACTTGGAGCGCTATGAGCGTGAAGGAGAGACTTTCTTACTCCGTATCATAACCCTGAATGAGACATGGGCCAAATCGTATGAGCCAAAACCGAAACGCCAATCGAACGAATGGCGTCAGTATGGGTCACCACGAAAGTCGAAAGTTCGTCATAGCTCCAATACGGAGAAAGTTATGGTGATTCTCGTGTACGACTGTGATGGTGTTATCCTAACGCATTACATTCCTCCACGGCAGACCGTCAATGCTGAGTATTACCGTTCGTTTTTGGAGCACCACCTGCGACCAACTTTGAGAAAGAAGCGGCAACACTTTCTGCAGAATCCACCCATCATTTTGCACGACAATGCTCGGGCGCATATAGCGCAAGCTGTGGCTGATTTGTTCGGTCGATGGGGCTGGGAAGTACTGTACCATCCACCATACTCCCTGGACCTAAGTCCTCGTGACTTTGATTTGATTCTGAAGATGAAGGAACCACTTCGTGGCATTTGCTTCAGAAGTGTTCCAGAGATTCGACGGGCAGTAGACCACATGATCTGCACCATCAAGAGAACAGGCTCTGCTAAAGGTATACTATGACTTCCACATCACTGGCAATGGGTTATACACAATGCTGGTGACTACATTGAGGGACAGTAAAGGTTGCTAACATGTAACTCTTTTGTATCAGTTGTAAATAAATAGTTGCCTCTATTTAAGTTCCAACCCTTGTATTTGTATTTTCTTCATGATTTCTTCACATAAATAGCAGCACATGTAGGGGACTATGAGATAAAGAGCATGGTGTGGTAGAGATTTAAGTCAATGTACCAAAGAACATAGATAACTTAGAAAAATGATGGCTGCTGTGCGAATTTACAAACGCCAAATCTTTCAGTAGATTTCAAGAGTAATAACAGTTATAGGAACTTCTTTGAAAATTTTGTGAGTGGTGTGACCTAATACATCCTTTCACATTTCAAGTTGTTCTTTTATAATTTAATAATGGACATAACTTACATTTTGAGACCAATATAGCTGAATCATATGGAACTGAACTTAATAGTAAGGGACAATAATTATACTTGGAATAGTTAAATGAGCTTAACAAAATATAGTTCACTGTGTCTGTATTGTACCATACTGGAATGTTTGGCAGAAATTGATTCAGACAATTGTGAAACAAAAATTAAGCTAATTACATGAAAATAGACATTATACACTTTTATTTGCTATAAATTACTCCAGGAACATTTTGAAAATTTAATAAATTCGACATTTTCTGTAGGACAAGTCTTGATGCAGTGTACTGGTATAATTATAGTTGTGAAAATTGGATATGTTAAGGTGGAAAGTTGTAAACATTTTTCATGCTGTTACAAGTATATTAATATTTCTTTGTTCTACTTTTAAGGTAGTTCAGCATGATCCTTGCAGAGGTGGAGCAGGACATTGGAATTCCTTATTTCGATTCAAACACCTTGCTACTGGGCAGTACCTTGCAGCTGAAATTGATGATGATGAAACTTTGGACCAAATGAGATCAAAATTAAGAGGTAATGGTATTTTCTATGTGTAATCTCAATCTTGCATAAGATATGATGCTGTGAAAAATCATACAGAAAATAAGAGATATAGTTCATATATTGTTGTGTGTTCTCTTTGATATGAATTAAGTAAATAAGTTTTCAACAAACAATATATATATATATATATATATATATATATATATATATATATATATATATATATATTTGATATTAGAATTATTTGACTTCTATTGCTTTGCCAGGTGATGGTATATTTTACAGTACCTAAATTCTTATCATGGAATTTCAATAACAGATTTAGCTGGTAACAGAGGTTAAATATAACAAAAAGAAATGTTCATAAACATATTTATGCAGCTTTCCGTACATGTATTATACTCTTGGGTAACTGTATGGCATTCATGGAAAGAGTCAGGTTTGTTACTTGAAATTGCTAATGTTAACTCATGTTGGAGATATAGTTTTACATTATTTTCTTTTCTGAAGTATTTATAATTTTAAAATATTTTAACCTTCAAGTGGTGTAATGATCCTCCTACACAAAATATGCACTTGGGTTCCTGTAAGCAACTACTGGAGTAGCAACACAATTTTTTCTTGGAATAGGGAACTTTATGAACATTCAGCATGAACTGTTTTCATATAAAATGTTTCATATTTTATTTTCTGATGTTTCTTTAGCCCTTGTTTTATAATTTTCTTCCAAGTAGTCAATGTGCCCCCCTTGGCTGCTGTTCCTTATGGCTCACTTATATAGGGAATCTCTGTTCACTGTGTTTGAATAGGCAACCCAAATGACAACATAAGGGATGGCACAGCCACTGGTATAAGGCCTCTGTTTTACCTTTATATAAAGTAGGATTGCCTGCTTCTGTTTCAGTTCTTTTATTTAAATCTGTCTCTCTAGAATTGCTAACACTATCACTGCTTAAAAGACATGCATTTAGTATACTAATATTGAACTTTGATTGTGACATTGTTTAAACTTACATATGCTTATTATGCATATTATTGTTCATTTGTGTAGTACTGTAATGCTAATAATATGAATATTAGTTAAATATTTCATAATAATAAAATTAACAGTAAAAATAATAATATGTCTTGTCTGTTATGAATCTGTTAGTTAGATAATGCCTTTTGACATACATTTCCACAGCTGTGCTTTGTGTACAAGTGAAGAGGTCCTAAGCTCAAATCCAGCTCTCCCATATGGCTTTTTAAACCGTTAATACATATAACATTTAATTTCGTATCCGAACCAATACAGTGAAGCGACTATTATGTTCTTAATCATCTATTGAATTGATTTGATAATCTTCAACAGTAAGTGGAACATAAGATTATCAAATCGACTCACTAGATAATTAAGAACTTTAATACATAATTTTTTCTATGTAATTATATCAAATTTCTAGGTATTTTTAGAAACATTGTCTTATCAGTCTAGAAGAATATGTTTTTCAAAATATTCCCATTGAGTATATAAGTAATGGTTTTTTGTATGAGAGCATCATGCAACAGTAACATGAAAATGTACACAGATGAGTACACAGCAATGGTACAAAAAGTGGTGAGACTGGGGGAAGCCTTTCTTCTACATTGGCATTGTATCAGCAATGATTTCTGTGACTTGCCCTTGCATCATGTCTTCCAGCACACTTGTGCAACTGGAGATGCATAGAACTCTATGATTTGTGTGTGCATGAAGGGTTAGGATTATTGTTGGGAATCCGGAAGATGTTCTGGCTTTATTTTTTCACAAAAACCCCTACAAGAGCATCAGACAAGCTGTAACAAAATTAGGACTCTGTAAGACTTCCATTCATAGAATACTACAAGGGCAAAAGTGGCACCATTAAAGCTTTGCTTCGTTCAAGCATTAGCAGAAAATTACTTTCAAACCAGAATTACCTATTGCAATCCAATGATATCTAATGCTGTCTCCACAACAGTCGACTTTCATCAGCTAAGTTTGGTCATATAAAAGTGCTTTGACCAGTACTGGCACAAATTAACACATCAGATCGCAATCCTTGATGGTTCCATGAGCATCATACCTAAATTCAGTGAAAGCTGAAGGTATGATGTGGTATTTTAGGTAGTCATTTTATAGAGAGCCTTCCTGGAAGACTATCTAAATGGAGAATGATTCTAGGACTTTGTGCAGACTTGTCTAATGAAAACGGTGATCTTTTAGGTGATATTCCACTACAACTGGCAACAGATAAATAGTGCACTGGCACATTGTGACTTTATGGAGGTGGATTGGCCATTGTGAGCCTATATTCTGGTCCCTCATTTGCCAAACCTCACACTCATACATATCTTTCAATGGGGACTCCTAAAAGCACAGGTATGTCACAAAAGGCTAAAAAACATTGTGTCCCATAGACGAATCAACGTCACTTTTTGCTGTAATGTGACCACCGATCCTTTACTGTTGCATACGTTCCAAAGTAAGGTCAACTGAACTTGGGGGATAAGGATGGTAACATTAAAGAAAGGTCTATGTTATATCCAGTGGCATGCCATTGTTTACTAACCTGAATGTAAAATAAAAACAGAAATGGAAGGTCCAGTGAAAAATACATATTAACTTACTAAGATCATGTATCAGCTGTAGTACAATATTAAGGCAACAAAATACAATTTTTTGAGAGAACGTAGGCTTTCACAGCTGGAGTTATAGATGTAACTGCAATTTTCTTCTGGGCTGTTGTGCCGTGGTCTGCTGGAGATGAGAATTCCAGATGTTTTGTGCACAACTATGGCAGACATTTTCAGTGGCTTGGATGAAGTCTCCTCAGAGAAGGTGTCACTGCATCTGAAACGTTGACTGTCAGAGTTGCTATATTTATACTGCCAGTGCTCTCTGCTGGTTGGTCCGGGATGGGTGGTGGCCAGTCGGCTGGTGGGAGGAGCCTCGCCTCTCCTGTGTTGCTGCTCTCTTGTGATAGGCTAAGTATGTTTTCATGTATTGAGTGTTGTGCTTTGTTTTCAAATGCTGGATGCCAGTTGCTCTTTAGTTTGAGAGCCTATTCTTTCTTGTTGACATTGTTGAGATGTTTGTAAATTTTAATAGCTTCTTGTTGTAGTCTTGCATGGTAGTGTGGAAAATAGATGAAAGGATGCTAGTGTCCTGAAACTGGATGATATGTTCCCCCTTGGCTTTGATGGCATGTTCTGCTACTGCAGCTTATCCATTTGACCTAGATGACTGTTCCTTTTGTGTTCTTTGAGTCTGGCATTGATGCTGTGTTGTGTAGTGTCGATGTAGACCGAACCGTAAGAGCAGAGAATACAGTAAATGCCAGCTGACAAAATGTGTGGAATTTTCATCTGCAGCAGACCACAGCCCAACAGTCCGGAAGAAAATGGCAGTTACATCAACACAAGTTTTGTTTCATCAAAACATTAATGCATTTTCAGTTTACAGTAAAACCAATCTTTAATTATCATGTATAGGGGTATTACATGGTATTGTCATATCTCTTAACATTGTGCATTTTATTAAAACAGAAATCAGAATAAATCATACAAACCAATTAAACAAAGGAAACACACATGATACATACCCATTGTACTAGAACTTAAAATTACACCACCACAGATACCTCACTGACACTGGTCTTTCATCTGGTTACCAGCCTTGTGATGCACTGAAAATAAGTGGAAAATTAAGGCAGGTGCAGCTTTTCAAAATTATTAATTCTTACAAGATAGAAATTAGAATAAAATATTAAAATGTTATGGGCGTGGCAATAGTAATCCCATTGAATGTCCTACACTAATAAACCATTTGCACTGCCTGTAGTATGCACCACATTCATAGAATTTGACAAACTTTAACAAGCAAGCATCACTATACTTAAAAACTAGAAATCATAATGGAATATACTTTATACCATCACTTAAATCCCTGTAACATGCAACCAACATTACTGGCATGCCAGCACAACTATGAGTTATAACTTCATGAATTGGACAGCAATTTAGTGACAAACTGTATAGGAAAGGAATAACAAATGCTGTATACAGAGCAACTGGAAATTTTAAGTGATTTTTAAGTAATATAAGACTCAACTGAGAGAACTGCAGTGAAGCAGGTTAATCTTTATTAATTTAAATCGTATAATAAACTAATATATTAAACATATTTTAATATTTACATTTATCAAGCTGAGTAACATTTTTAATGCATAATAGAAAACTGAACCATAAGTATAACTGCACAGCATATGAAAAAATATCTGCTTCAAGGCCTTTCTTTCCATTGCCACTTGCTTTTCTTTAATATTTGCATTGCAGTTATGATACAATCTCTTTCAGGCCACCAAAGTAAAATGTGTCCAAAACTAATACATTCAAATATATGCTGTTTATATATTGTATTGAATGAATATATATGCAGAAATTTAAATAGTACATTGTCATGCATTGTAGTCGGTGACAATGAAATATATATTTTCTCCTATGTAGTGTGGATATATGGGAAACAGAATCTTATAGGAACTTCATCAAGCAGCAAATCTGAACCTTTCCAGTAATAGGTAATATCTATCTCATTCAGTAAACTTGGAGTATTTTCTTAAGCATTCCATTTCATGCTTAACACATTAGCATATTTGCAATAGTCAAGTGATCCGTGCCATAGTTCAAATGCTAGGACATGTGCTTGTCAGCTGGCAGTTCTAGGTTCAATCCCTAGTCAGGACATATTGCCTGGGTGGTTTTTTCACAGTTTCACTTAACCCTGGAAAGGTAAATATCAGTTAACTTCAGATACTAAAAACTCTAAACTTATTTACATTAATTTTATTCATTGTCTCAAAAATGTCCTGGCAGTTGGTGGGAATTTAGATGCTTAAAGAGATATTAATTAAAATAAAAGCAAGTTTCATCAATAGCAATATAATAAATCTAAACTGAGTACAGGTTTTGATTTCATTTGGTGTGGAATAAAATAATTTTCATAGTAGTATATGAGGATTCAAATCTGTAAAATAACAGTAACTAAAGGTTATAGCTAACTGCATTTAAGAATAAATAGAATTACTTTTTCCCTTCATTTCAACAGCTAAGAAACATAATTTTGTGGTTTTTCTAATTGTGATAAGCTCATATTTCAAATTTATTATATCTTTGAATTTTGTGATAAAATTGCTATATTCAAGAAAATGGTACTGCCTATGGTGCCTCAGTAGTAAAAACAGGCATTTAATACCATAAAAAAGAAAGAAAGAAAATGGTAATAATATTGCAATGCTAATCACAGTAAAAACTGCTATTGAAAAAGATATTTCTTTTGAAAGGGCTTATGTGCCAAAAGTAATATAATGTAATTTTTTCCAGATCCTCATGGCGGACCAGTTTATCACCTGGTGTCGGTACCACATTCCAATGAAATAGCCTCACTGTTTGAACTAGATCCTACTACATTAACAAGAGGAGATTCACTTGTTCCTCAGTCATCATATGTACGCTTGCATCATCTTTGTACAAATACTTGGGTTCACAGCACATCGATACCAATTGACAAAGATGAAGAGAAGCCGGTGATGTCCAAGGTAAGAAGTTAAAGAATATAGTTCATCTGTATGTCTCTATGTTGGTTCTGGTGTTCTGGTGGTAGCCATACTTGCCTCGTAGACCCAAGATCATGGGTTCAATCCTGACCAGAGTGGACTTTTTTGGGCATAAAATTCCTAAGTATGGGTTCTTTTGGAAGGGAAGTAAAGCTGTTGGCCCTGTGTCATAGATTTATGGCACATAAAAGAACCTCAATCCTGAAAGAAGAGACTTGTGATCAAAATTTACCAGTGTTTTTCACACCTTGAATTGAATTAGATGCTGATGACCCGAGATGTTAAAGAGCATCCGTAAATAAAATAGATAATATAAGCATGTCCCTACAGAGGAAGCAGACAGCTGTTTGGTAGAGGTTGAAAGAGATCATTTTCGAACTGCTTTTGATTAGAGATTTGTTGTTGTTGCTGTTATATTTTTTTTTCTCCTTTGGATAATGGATGCACTGTTATCATCCATTGCAAGAATGATGGACTTCAGCTTAGGTGTGCAGCAGTAAAGGAAGCTTTAACAGAAGATCACATAATTGGCGAGTTGGCATTGTAGAGCTCTATGAGAAGTTGGATTGGGGAAGTAATTTTCTCTGAGGAAGTTACATTTAGTATTGCAAGTGCCTCTTCTACTAAATTTGTTTACAAGCCAAATGGGACTCGCTACAACAGATGTTTTTGGCCAATCATGCAAAATGACTTATGCTGAAGAAATTATTACATTCCAACAAGATTATCCTTCAACCCTTATTTTGGCCATGGTTCAGAAGTAAGTTTCAGATTACTCGGACATACCCTGGCATCTGAAATGAACTAATGTGAACCCAAAGGAACATGTTTGAGTGACTTTCTTAAGGTTCCATGATCATAAATTCCTTCCAAATACTTTGAAATTGCTAAGAGAGGATCCTAATTATTTTTGAAAGTTGATGGATTCCAGGACTTAAAGAATGAAGGCAATAATAGAAAATCATTGGAATCGCATAAAATATTAGCCTTTTCGCTTTTCTTCTTTCTTTCTTCCTTTTATCAGGACAGGAATTCAGGTCCCCATGTTTAAATTTATTTATGTTTTTCCCTTTTTATGAGAACAACAAATAAATGCTTTATATAAATCATACAGTGAAAATAGTATCATATAAATATATGTATATATGTGTATTGCCAGACTCAAACATTTTCCCTTGTAATTGCAATGAGCTTCTCAGTGCGTTTGCACCAAGCCATTTCTAAGGTGGAAAGCTCCCACCTCCATTTATATAAGGGGTTGGAACGATAAGTCTGATTAAAAAAACATAACATTATTTTGCAAAAGCAATTTATTTACTTAATTTCCTTTGAACTAAATTCATTTGGTCCAGCAAAATTCCAATTTTTTAATTCACTTAGAAAAATAATTTCTCTTAAACTATGCATAATACTAGTTTACAACACTGATATCCTCTTCATATCATAAATGTCTTTCCCTCCCAAGCCACTTTTTTAGGTTAGGAAAGAGAAAAAAGCCATAATAAGCCAAATCTGATAAATAATGTAGGTGGGGGGCTACTTCAAAGCCTAGCCTGTGCACTTTTACTATAGCAACAGCTGATGTGTGAGTAGGCACCTTGTTGAAGAGCATTTTTGCGCACCAATCTTGGTTGTTTCTGCTTGAACTCACTATGTAAACAATCCAAAAATGTTGGGTATAACAGGCAGTCACTGTTTTATGCTTTTCCAAATAGACAACCATGATATTGCTCTATGAGTCCCAAAAAAGGCTGCCATCCTTTTTCCTCTGACAAAACTATTTTCTTTTTTCCATGTACTTTCATCTTTGCCAACCCAATGTTTTGACTGCTCTTTTGTCTTAGGGGGTTTAGTAGTGGACCCCAGTTTTGTCTGCAGTCACAAAAGGATGTCAGGAATCAATTGGATTATGCTGCAACTTTTCCAAATGCAATTTTAAAATATCCATCATTGAGTGTTTTTGGCCTGGAGTCAACAAACGTCAGTCCTGGTGGTGTAGTGGTTACCACTTGCCTCCTAAACCCAAGATCGCGTGTTTAAACCCGGCCAGGACCGATGGATTTTTCGGGGCGTAAAAATCCTAAGTATGGCTTCCTTCGGAAGGGAAGTAAAGCCGTGGGTCCCGTGTCATACATTTACGGCATGAAAAAGAACCTCAAGCCTGAAAGAGAGGCCTCTGACCAAAATTTGTCGGCCGTTTCACGTCCTGAGTTGAATGGGACGCTGATGACTTGAGCTGTTAAAGAGCGTTCATAAATGAATCATTCAAAAAAAAAAAAAAAAAGTCAACAAATGCAGCACCCATCGCACACTCAGCTTCTTCATATGCAGAACATCATGTAGGATATTAAATACCCATTCATTTGTAATGCCCACCATTTCAGCAATCTTACGAATATTAGTGCAACAGTCTTCTATCACTATTGCATGACTTTTATTGACCATTTCTTCAGAAGAAACCTCAATTGGCCATCTGGAATGTACATCTGCAATGTTCATAAGACACATTTAAATTAATTTATCCAGTAATAAATAGTCATAAGTACTGGTGCAGAGTCTCCATGAACTTCCTTCAGCTCTCTTTGTATCGACTTAAAGTCTACTGATTTAAATTAAAATGCTATATGATATTCACCTTTTTCTATTTGTACGAAATGTGTTACAGTAATCAGATAATTGCCAACAAAGAACTGTACATTGCATCTGTTAGTAAATTTGAACAAAACCATTATAAGAATCATCCTTACCAGCAGTCGCTTAATAAAATTTCCTGCCATTTTGTTGTAATTTACCAGACTTATCAGTCTACCCTCTTATGTAACTAACTGTTCAAATCAAAATGTTTAGGTTTTTGATAGAATATTTATATATTTTCCAAAGAATTGTTCTTTGAACTATTTCCCAAAGCTTATTTTAAACTATAATGTAATATTTTTGTTTTTACCTGAATGTATAAAATATGGAGAAAGTGAAGGCTACGTTCAAGGCAATATCCTAAGATATATAGTAAATAAATAGCTGGCAGGCAAGAATGGAAAAAAATTGAAGAAGAGCATAGAAGGGAGACAAATTAGAGGATCAGATGGCCCAAAGAGGAATTAGAGAAGAGGTAATGGAATGTAGGAATAGAATAGAGAAGATGGAAAAAGCGGCTTATATGAGCAGGAAGCTGAACATGATATTAGGAGTAGAAGAAAGAAGAGAGAAAAAGACAAGGGAAGAAGTAGAAATGATTGAAAAAATAGTGGGCAACAAATTGGGAAATTAGAGATACCTGTAGAATTAGACATAGTAGCAAGAGAGCAAGGCCAATATTGGTTAAATTAGCCACAGTGAACATGAAATGGAATGTATTAGGCCAAAATGGAAAATTAAAAGGCTCAAAAATTTTTATTGGAAATGACTAGGAAAAAAATGAATGAGAAATAAAAGCAGAATTAATAAAAAAGATGAAGGAAGCCAGAAATGAAGGTAGAAGAGCAGTTTTGCATGGTATACACTTATGGATAGATGATAATCTGTCAAGGCAGCAACATGGTCAAGAAACATGTTCGCTGAGGAAGAGAGGAGAAGGCAGAGATGGAAATTTGCTGATGCTGCATCCAGGTCAAGAAACTAGGAATGGTGGGGAGTAGAAGAGGGAACAACCTGCAGCCAGCAAAGAATTGAGGGGTGTTTAGCAGGCAGTGAGAGTGACGGGGATTTCCAAGAATGTTGTTGTATAATGTAATTGTAATATTGTTTGAAATTGTGTGTGTGTGTGTGTGTGTGTGTGTGAGAGAGAGAGAGAGAGAGAGAGAATTTGGATGTATATATCCAGGTGAATGAATGGATTTTATTTCAACAAACAATATTACAATTACATGATACAACAGCATTCTTGAAATGCTCGTTATTAGGATCTATTCATTTAACTCCCTGGTTGCATATGCTATGGATCCTACTTCCCACTCAGTACTCCTTTCTCTATTCTCACATATCTGTCCTCTCCCTTTACTTTTCCTGGACCATGCTGACCATATAACCCTTTAAAATCATGAATAAACCCCTTCTAAATACTTATTTTCTATTTCTTCCAAATGAAACACTCTAGTTTTGCTTTTGCTCGTGACCCTTTTTTCTGACCATATATTTTTATCACCCCGTATTTCCATCAAATTCCCCCTAGGCAATGCCACCAAACTCAAACCTCTTGACCACACATCTGATTCCCACATGCATCTCTCCACCATATCAATTACCCCACTCAGCTGATTTGCACTCAGTGAAATCCCCATCACTGTCACTGCTAAACACCCCTCCCTTCTTTGTTGGCTACAGGTTATTCCCTCTTGATTGATTTATATATTGGAAATCAAAGATGGCTATGATGATAATGACAAAATGCTTACACTTACACAATTTGTTGATGTGTACAGTACTGGAAAAAATGAATGACCACATAAAATGTCTAAATATCACTTTGGCCTTGCTGAGATGGATAAAGTTCACAGAATTCAGTTCACAATTCCATTACAAACGCACTCTCTCTCTCTCTCTCTCTCTCTCTATATATATTATTCAATATTTAAAGGTTGTTGCTAAATCTGCACAAGGCTTTACTTTTAACCTGCATTTTATAATTTTTCAGATAACCAGTGATACTGGTACTCTCAGTGCCTGTAGCAGCAGTTGCCACCAATAAATATCTCTTCATTTGCATTAATGAAATGAGACATTAAAATTATTTCATAATATTTACTTAATGTTGCAAGGTCTGCATGTTTATCCCAGCTAAATAAATTCTCAAAATTATAACCCATATGTTCCAAGCATTGTCTCACACCACCCAATGCAGTTTCCTTTGAGAAATGCAAGTGTTCAATGATATATTTATTTGCAATATAGAGTATGTAAAAAAAGGTTTTAATTCCTTTTTGAAGTTTATCACATTTTGGATACTAAATTAATTGCATCAGTATTTGTAAGCTCCTTTTTTGTACCATGAAAAGTTGTATGTGGCAATCATATAGAGGCTGTAGTAGAATTATATGTAGTAGAAATGAATTTATCTGATTTTTGTAAATACCACAGGTGACCAAGGTCCTTAAGGCGTAGACTTGTATGGGGGAGGTCTGGGGTTCGAATCCCACCAGGACCGTCCTCCCAGACTGAGGTTTTTTTTTTTTCCAGGTTTTCCTCAGTCCTCATAAATGGTAAGTGCCAGGGAGCTGCCCTAAACTTAGGCCTAGAACGTTTCCTTCCTTAAAAATAAATCCTTTCCTAATCTATCATTTCATTTCATGTGTCATCAGTGTCCATCGCCTGTGGTGCTTCTGTAGCAAAAATGGGCATTAAATACTATTCATTCATTCTGATTATCATAAAAAGGAAAATTAATGCATTGTGTTCAGATTTGTAATTTAGATTCTGACATAAAACATCAAAGGAATGATCAATTTGGTCTAATAAGTATGGATGAGTTGCAAACACAATTCTGAGCTGTCTTATCATCTCCACTGTGTGGCCACATTTGCTAAGGCATGGACTCAATAGCAGGAGGTCTGTGATTCAAATCCCACCAAGACTACTTCCTAAGCGAATTTTTTTCTAGGCTTTCCTCAGTTCTCATTAATAGCAAATGTTGGGGAGGTAACTTAAAATTAGGCGAAATACTTCCTTCCCCCAAAACAATTCCTTTCCCAGTTATCATTTCATCTCATGTATCAACAGTGTAATGCCACAATAGTAAAAAAAGGGCATTAAAAATTAAAAAGATATCTACTGTAGATTAAGTGCTACCCTATTATTAACCCTTTAGGAATTGTGCATTAATTACCTACACTAGGACTCGCTCAGAGTAATTTTTTACCTTTTATTTTAATCATGAATAACAATTACTTGTTTATAAACAAAGTAATACAGTTTTTTTCACACTAACTCCATTCACTTACATAAAATTTGGAACATATGTTTCGGGAGCGATCCCCCCCATCTTCAGCCTGTTGACAAACTGTTGTTAAACGTGGCGGTTGGGTCTCTTGATGTTCTTGTGGCGGCATCTGTTGGTTCTATTAGGAATTTGCTGAGTTCAATTTTCCTATTAGAACCAACAGATGCCGCCACAAGAACATCAAGAGACCCAACCGCCTAACAACAGTTTGTCAACAGGCTGAAGATGGGAGGGATTGCTCCGGAAACATATGTTCCAAATTTTATGTAAGTGAATGGAGTTAGTGTGAAAAAAACTGTATTACTTTGTTTATATATATATACCACTCCATTGTCAACAGCTTCGTAAGTACACTTAATTGAATTACTTGTTTACTTTATTAAGTTTTTTACTTTTAAGAAAATTAAAAATTACCTTTTGTTTTATGCTGCAAAGCATTCTGTACGTCACATGTAGTCCTTTCAGGTTGCCTTCACACATTTAATGCAGCACTTTATTGTCTTAAGTATCTTGGCCTTGTTCAAATTTACAGGTGATTCTGTAGACCCTGTCAGGTGTTTTATCATAGCAAGCAGAGGTTTTGTCATATTGTTGACAGTTGCCCTTATCTTCACGTAGTTACTAGTAGGCTCTGTCCAAGTTATTTTAGGAAGTTAGGACAAGCAGCTTCTGTTGCAACATTTTCTTGCACAATATCTTGTGCATTAAAAGTGCCTATATTCAACAAAAGTAAAAAATTGAAAATGGCAAATGATTGAACTGGCAGTTTAGTAAGTAGTTTTGGTACATCTGATCTGAGGCATCAACACACATTTTAGTCTTATTATAAAAAATGTGATGATTTCCGGTTTTGGTATTTGCAATTTGAGGATCTAAAGGAGTGTAATGCATTGTTGATAGCAGGCCTATTCATTTATTCTTTTTAGGTATGGCCAGTTCCAAACTTGACATAATTACATTTGTACAAATTTCAACATTTACTTTTCATAATATAGAGAAAAGTGAAATATAAATGAAAATGAAACTTATGCCAAATAAAAATAAATAAATTACAAAAATAATAGTAACAATTTGGTTTCTGTAAGTCAATTATTATTTGTATTATTAATTATACAATGTGCCATGATGCAATTATACTATGCACACATTGTAATTTACATGATATTACATATATTAAAAGTTTTGCGAATTGAAGTGCTATTTTTTTCTGACTGCAATGATGTTACTGAAGGTTAAAGGAATGTTTTGGCACAAATTTGAAATTTCTGTGTTAAATGTCCTTCGCACAGCAATGAATAAACTTGTGATGATGTAATTACACTTCTGAACATAACATTTCACTTCACTAGTAAGACACATGGTTAAGTATTGTATAATAATGGAATAATAATGATGATCTGACTTCTAGTCAGTTGTGTGCTAAATGTTCATTTCTACTCCACTTCCAGAATTGATACATTGAATTGCCACTTATTGGGAGTGAAATGTGGAATTGCTAACTTTTTAATGACTACGTTGCACTGCAGAAAACATTCATCTTTCTTGGGGGCTCACTAAACACTACCTTTACTGTTAACATTTCTTAAAATTTTGTCACGTTATAGCCCTCACTTTCACACTCATCAATAAGGCACACGTAATACTTAACATTCTTCTTTCCAGCGTATTTTCTGAGCACAAAGTCACCAACTTGAAATTTTTGTTCATTGGTGTTTTCTGGTATTGTACAGGGATAATCAGGATGCAGAGAATGATTCATGCTGGTTTTCTGGACAGAATATATTTTTGATTTTACTATGTATCTACTGACTGGCTTTACAAAATGTACTTCATGGGTCTGTGGCAGAGCTCTGACAAGAGAGAAGCAGCAATCTAGTAATTCTGAATTTTCTTTTGCCAACTCAATCACATAATCAGTATCGATATGTCTATCTTCTTTTGTATGCAAGGCAATGTTCAAATTAATGCCGTACAGTTACATTAGCACCATCAGCTGTACTCTTCACATTGAATGTGACATGTGCATGTAGAACATGATGTTCACGAAAATAAAACATTGTTTGAATTGGCTAGGAGTACCATCAGAAAATATGGAATTTGTCTGAATGTCAGAATGTCTTTCTTTAATATCTTGGATGATATTGCTAATGAAGGTGTGAGCATCATATTTATAGTGTTCCATATGGTCTGATAGTAATGCCTAGGATAAATGCAAATCCCCTCTAACCATGCAGCAACACCTGTAAAAATGGTAACTTGTTTGTGGCACTAATGTGGCCGCTTTGAATTTCATTTTGTGACTGAATGATGAAATTCCCTGCAAATTCTACTTGCAAAACAACTGATTTGTGTGTAACTTTCTGTTTTGATTCCTCAAAGTACCTGCTTTGCATTCATTTGATACACATGTGTTTTAAAAATGAAGTACATGACTCGGTAAGTTTCTCATAACAATCTTGAATAGTTGCAGTTTCCTGAATGCAAAACATGTAATTTTCAGAGTCAGCCTGCCATCAGTGCCAATCAATTTCATCACCTGCCATTTATTCTGGTGGTAAAAATTTGTCAATTCTCTTGAAACAAATTTGACAGATGCCAATCATACATTGCTCATTGTTGTCATCATATGCTAAAACTTTCGTCAGTTTGGAAAATTTAGTTGGGATATTGAGACTTTGCTTATTTATGCCTGTAATAAAAGTCTTAATATTTTTATGTTGCTGGCACAAACACATGTTTCCAGGGTTCTTTTTTATCAGGAAGATGTAGTTTGGCCACAGTGCACAAAAAGAAGAATGGCCTATCACATACATGGGATGTTCCTCCTTGAAGACTTCATATACCTTCTGCATAGTGATGGACATGAATTGTTTTTGAATTTTTGTTTTTGATCCTGAACTATCCTTAATGGAGATGGAGTCTTTAACCCGGGGGTGACTGCCAACTTATATCATCTCGTTGGAGGAAATCCTTGACTTCTTCTGCAGGAAGTGTGGTGTGTTTTTCAAGGGGTTTCATATTCAAAATGCACATGTGCACCCCCAACCTTTGGGTTAACACCAAAACAACTTTTCTCTGTTTTTGAGGACTGGAAGACAACATTTTCAAAACATGTCTCACTGCTTTTCCAAGTGTTTGTTTATACTTGCAGATGTTTGTATTGAGTTTCTTCAGCACTCAAAGATGGTACAGCTCCTTCACTCTGTTCTACTTTTTTCTTCTGCTGATCACAATATTTTTTCACGAAAGATTTAATTTTCTTACAGTGTGATCTTAATTGAGAAGAACTCATTTTTTCCTTTTCTTTTCTTTTTCTTTCACGTTGTTTTTCCTTATACTTTTCATCTTTCTTTTTTCTTTCCCAATATCTTTTAGCACATTCTGCTGGAGTAAGAGCCATTGAATCATCCTATGGATGGCTCACAACACAGTAATAAATATGTAACAATTATTCACAAATCACTCATGCGCCTTTGTATGACTGACTATGCAAGCTGACTGTTTTGGATGGAATATCTACATTTGGTACAGCAAACCACCCTTTGAAATATGAAAAATATGAATCACTGTTTATTGAACCATGTCACAGTAGGTTTTCATGAAAGATAAACACACTATAATCGAAAAAAGTCTTAACATGTATGTCGTAAACCAGTTAATATTTATAGATAGTTGGTCCTTCTTATAAATAGCTCTCACAGTACTTATCATAAGAATAACAAATATTGCATTATAATTTAAAAATATTATTCTGTTGTTTAGATTACTGTATAAAGATGTTCATTTGCTTTATAAGTTCATTATGCTGTCTTTGTATTTGTAGATGTAGATTTTCTCCCAGGTTGCTAACTCCGTAGGTCCTTGTACTGATTTTAATAATTTTACTTTATTTATTATGTCGTGATTTTGTGTCCAAAAATGATATGCTACTATTAATTTCTCTATTTGCTTGTACTTAATGTTCCTGAAATGTTCCTTTAACCATGTGCCTATGATATATGAGATGAAAAGATATATTGGTAAAGGATATTTTTTAAGGAAGGAAGTGTTCCAGGCCTAAGTTTAGGGTGCCTCCCCAGCATTTGACATGAGGAAAATCTGGAAAAAACCCCAGTCAGGGAGGACGGTCCTGGTGGGATTTGAACCCCAGACCTCCCGCTCACGAGTCTGTACCTTAACGACCTCGGCCACCCGTGACACTAAGTAATGATTATGACCAATTAAAAGAGCTTAAAAAGTTAACTTTGTATACAAATTTTTAAATTAAATTGACTGAAGCATTTTCTGTAAATACTAACTTTTGTTGCTGTTATGTGACATAATTACATGCAATGCAGTATTCAACTTTGAGCCTAATAGGTTTAAATGTTGCCATTAATCAAAATGAACTATGTGATTTTATGGTGAAGATTTGTTCTTTTATAGCATAGAACTTCAGGGTCAGTAAGTAATATTAAGGATAATGATATTAAAAAGTGTGTTTTATTTAACTACCTTCAGCCTCAATTAACACATTAATTTGAATGCCTTGTAAAGGTATGAAATTAAACATGAAAACAGTAGTACTTGAAGGTAAATGAAGCTGCAATTTATGAAGTATGTATTTCAAAGTTTATTGATTTTTTATTTGCTAGTTTTATTTTTGGGGTATGGTTTACTTTTTCCTTGAAATGACCATATATATGAAGCAAGAGTACTTTTGAATTGCTAATTGGAACTTGTATAGCGAAGCTAATCATAGAATTAAGATATGGTATGATTGAATCGCACTACACACTATTAACTTGTTATATTACACACTCTTTATCTTCCATGGACTGTGCAAAATTTTCAAAATATTCTCAAATATATTAATATCAGGTTGGCACCTGTAAACAAATTTAATGTTAAATGTCTCTTGAATGACAATAGTAATGATTGTATTCCACTGAAGAAAAAAGCAGGTATTCACCAAATAAGTTGTGCAGAATACAAAAAGGTGTATATTGTAAAAACAAAGAAAAACACAAGCACACTGTTAAAAGATCACTTCATGAACATAAAATAACAAACTAATGGAGAAATCAGCAGTAGCATCTAGTTTCTGGACAGAAAACCATGATGTAGTGAATAAAGCAAAAATATTAAAATCAGTACAAGGATGTACAGTGTTAGCAACATGGAAAAAATCTACATTACATATAGAGAAACAATTAATGAACTTCAACACTTCCAGGAATGAAAACAAACTTTTACCTCCACCAGAGCAGAATACACATCCCTAAAGCATAACGAATCATCCAGCAGTTGATGGATAACTGAAGATGCAGATGAAGTTTCACGAAACATGTACTACATTTAAACAAGTGAAGCAAACAAGAGTGTGTAGTTCGACTCAATCAATTCTAAGAGTCATCTTGTCTTTGCTGAAGCCAAATGTGCTTGAGTAAACAGTCTTATCCTTTGTTCTAATGACCAAGGAGGAATCTCTCTTTTGTCCTTTCTGACAGTTGCGTCAAAGGGTATTTTTTTGATTTCATACAAGATTTTGTGCCAATGGCATACTGGTAAACAAGTTATCAACAGTAATTTTTCTTCCAGTCTCTGCTATGGAAGCTACCAGTCTTTTGGCAACATTATTTGCAGGATTGCTGATTCTGTAAGGACCTTCAAATTGTATTCCACAATAAATATCTATATTAGTTGTGAAAAATTATTTACATTGTGTAAGTATGAAGATTTTCAGACCATATTTTGCAGGCTTTAACTTAAAAAAAGATGATTTTCATGCCATGGTGCAAATTACTAAGTGTGTACCATACAATCTATAGCCCAGATATCCTTGGTATCAATTGAACATATTTTATAACGCCACAAATATACAGAATTTCAAATAGTGTTTTGATCCTCTGCAGCATTGGTAGTAGTAGCATCACATGCCCTGGAATACTGTGGTCACTTCTTGCCTATCTGAATGTTTGTATACATCATTATTTGGCCTGTCATATTATCTAAAAATAATAAGACCCCATGCATCAATAGCAGTTGTACATTTTACTTCAGGTTGCATTTGTTACTATGTTTCTAGCAGGCATCTTGCTCTATCTATTGGTAGATTTTTGTGCCAGATAGATCAATCTTTTGCTTTATAGAATGAATATCACATTGCAAGGGGAATGACATTCTGAGACTTGTTGAAGCTGAATTATGTTCTTCTTGCGACGTAACCTCCTATCACTTTCTGCACACCGTTTATTTAGAATCATGATCAGTATTTACCACCTAGTCCCTGCTGCGACTGGTGGCCAAGGTTGTTAAAGTGCAGACTCATAAGCAGGAGGTCTGGGGTTCTAATCCCACCAGGACCATCCTCACATACGGGGGTTTTTCCTCAGTCTTCCTAACTGGCAAATGCTGGTGAGGTTCCCTAAACTTAGGCCTTGAACACTTCCTTCCTTAAAAAATATCTTTTCCAAATTTATCATTTCATCTTATGTATCATCTGTATCTACTGCCTGTGGTGTCTCAGTAGTAAAAACGGGCGTTAAACATTGCTTAAAAAAAATCTAGTGTTCCTCTTCTGATGAAATTCAGTCAATATTTTCATCATCCTATTTTCCTCTTCCATAAATTTTAATTTTTTAAGTTACATTATCCAGCTGTACATGACCAACACTAAAGATGCAAAGTGCATGAGGGGTAAAAAAACTTCCTTAGCAGCAATAATGCTATCAAATAATAGAGCAAGGAAATGCTATGTACATAAAAAGGTGACAGACGAGTTCAAATAAAAATACATATGCTCCTAAGTTATTTTGTATCGGGGATTTTCACAGTGAAATATATTATAATATGACAAATTATTGTTACGAAATCACTCAAATTTCACTGATTTTGTTCCACTTACTTGGATATGTTTCAAAGGCGATTGCCTCCATCTTCAGCTTGGTCCCACTGGCTGCTCTCTCTCTCTCTCTCTCTCTCTTTTACCGCCACGGGTGGCCGCGAGCGGGAGGTCTGGGTTTGAATACCGCCAGGACCGTCCTTCCTGACTGAGGTTTTTTCCAGGTTTTCCTCAGTCCTCATAAATGGCAAATGCCAGGGAGGTACCCTAAACTTAGACCTGGAACGATTCCTTCCATAAAATCCTTTCCCAATATATCATTTCATCTCATGTATCATCAGTGTCCATCGCCTGTGGTGCCTCTGTAGCAAAAACGGGCGTTAAACACCATTCATTCATTGGTTCCTTTTGGCAAAAAAAACCATGAATTCCAAAAGGAACCCAAACTATTAAAAGCTCTTCAAAAACCAATAGAATTAACAATATGGGAAAATATATTTATAAACAAAAACAAAGAATTTTTGGTTAATTTCGATCTTCCAAACAACAACTACCTCATCAATAAGTTCGTTAAAGTCACAGAGTGACATCTTAATACCACACTGGGGAGTGGCCAGTGGGACCAAGCTGAAGATGGAGGCATACGCCTTTGGAACATGTCCAAGTAAATGGAACAAAATTAGTGAAATTTGAGTGATTTTATAACAATAATTTGTCACATATGCTCCTGTTCTCCTTAGATAAATACCTATCAAGTAACATTTGTACCTTTAAACTCTATGGCAAAAAATTTACCCCACACACTTCTTTAAGGGTGAAGATACGGCTGCCTAAATAGCAAGTAACTTTTTGATATTTACAGACCTATTAAGTTAGAATAATTTTTAAGGTCAGATGCAATTTGTGGATGAAGTTTATATAGTCTGCTGAAAAGCTGTAGTTTTATATCTGTCAATAAATCTGGCCCAATTTGCACTAATGTAATTGTATTTTATTTTTATTAAAGGAAATGAAATGCAGCAGTAATACAAATGGGCAAAGCATAATTTATCTTAATTATGAGGAATGATCTTTCCCTCTTTGGAGGATGGGACCAAATTTGTCAGTAATTTCAGTTTTTTTTAGTGGACTGTAATCTTCATGAAATGTAACCACTTAATAGGTATTACTGCAAAGAGAGGTAAATAAAATTATTATATTCCCTTGAATGCATATTTGCAGGTTGGATGTGCCACCATCAAAGAGGACAAAGAAGCCTTTGCTTTGATCTCTGTATCACCAATGGAAGTGAGAGATCTGGATTTTGCAAATGATGCATGCAAAGTCTTAGCATCGGTGTCTTCCAAGTTGGAAAAAGGAATAATTTCTCATAATGAGAGAAGGTAAAAGATAATTTTTTTGTGAATTGTGTCATATTAGACTATGTTCCTTAATTAAAAGATTATTGAATGACAAGGCCTAACAAAAACATAATATGCAAATGAATAATAATGAAAATATAAAAGGAGATAATATAAATAGCCCAAATAAAATCTACCAAATGATTGCACAGATATATAATTTTTTTAAATATTTTACTTTTTCACTCTGTTCTTTTGTTTCTATTTTGTAAGGTCCCCCACTGCTCCCAGTCATGAAATTCATTTCTTATAGTTCTGCTCCGTATTTATGGAATAGCTTCAATGCAATTTCTTGATTGAGATATATGCTATGCAAATTAATGAATGCAAGTCACACAAATTATTAGTGGCTTGTGTTTTTGTTGCAAATATCTAATAAAGTGTCTGAGTATGTGAGGCTCTTGGAATTTATGACTTTCTACCATATAATATAACAAATTATTTATGAGGAAAAAACTGAAATTTTACTAATTTTGTTCCTCTTACTTGTACACCTTGTTTGAACACCTTGCCACATACATGCCATGCCATTGTCTGTTCAATGAGACTGTAAGCATGTCTTATTTCAGCATTCCTGATAACTTGATTTCTCCTCTTAGGAAAGTGTTTATAGCTATCAAGTTTTCATCATGTTAACTCAATCTTACCCTATAAGTCCTATTCCTAAATGCAAGATCTCTTTGAACTATCAAATTTCAAATGTCAGTGGTCGTCCATGGTGCTTGCTATTTAGTAACATGTTTTGTTTGAACAGTTCCATAATATGTGTATTTTGCTAGTTAATTTTTTGGCCTACTGTGTATATTGTTCAGATGGTATTCCAAGGAATTAACATTGCATCATTAGTCGAGGAAATGCCATTGATGCATATCAAGTCTCTGTAATGTCTCTGTGGGTATTTTTCGGAGTATTGCAGCAAATAAACTATTTAAATGAGATTATGAGCTGAAAATCCAGTGCTGGCACTGTCCAGTTCTTGTATTTTGTCAAGGTTTTTGGCAATAATTAGTCCAGAGCATTTTGTGATAATGAATATGATGTGTAGGGACCAGGGAAAGAATGGTCATATTGCATCAATGAAACATTGTCTAGAAGTTGAATTGTATATAGCTGGAGTTTTATGTGATTAGATTGGTGTTAATGTCATCCATAGTTATAACATGTTCATAATATGGTAGTAAATTAATTAATCATCTAAATATGCATATATATTTGAGACAATCTGTATGAATAAAATGTGAATAAAAAACTTCTTAACTGTTTTCCTGAATACTTGAGTGGTATTGTGTTGCGCTTTTGCACCTTATTTATGTAGCATTTGAAAAGCAACATTTTGCATATTTGTTTTTATAATTGACTTCTGTCATCTACAAAGCAACATTTCCCAAATTAACACACAGAAGTATAGTCATCCCATCTCGAATTATCTATGGATAACTACCACTAAACTCCATAAGTAAACAAAATCAACAACTCACCAGTTTACTGCCACCTTTTCTAATACTAGGGGATTTTAATGTTCACCATCCCCTATGGGTTCTTCAAGGGAGTGTGCTATGGTTGCTGATGTCTTGACTTATCATAAACTGTCTCTTTGAGACACTAGTATGCCTCTTTTCTTTCTGACTCCAACAACAGTTTTTTGCATCTTAATTTATGTATCAGTTCTGCTTCTCTTTCAGTTTTTCTCACCTGGAATGTTCTCTCAGACAGTTACTCTGGCGATCACTCCATGAGAGATAAAACATCTTGTCTTTCCATGTACATCACAGTGCACACCCAAGTGACATATATATAAAGTGAATTGGAGCCTTTTCCTTCTCTGGTCATGTTTTCATGTTCTGTCGATGCCATGGTTGAACACCTGCAAGCCTATGTGTAAACCAGCTGTCCTTTAGCAGAGATTTTTATGTGGTGGATGACTGTCAATTTGCTGCTCAGCCTTTCACTACACCAAAGAGCTGTTTTTTAACACTTTGCTCAACGATTTTTACACTGCTAGGTAACTGGCTCCAAAGCCTCCCAGGTGTATGTTTCAGGAGCTTTTAAGGAATAAGCTAATCTCTCTATTTACGGGATCTAGCTTTATCTGTACTTACCGCTCAAAAGATGAAACTAACCAGGGCTGTGTCTTTGTTTTTAATGATTCCAGTTTGCTTTTCTTTGCCATAGAACAAACTACTCTCCAGCAACTTTCAACGGATGCAAAGCTTTCCTACGCCATCTTTTTAATTGCATCAAGATTGTTGGCACTTTTCCAATGGCCACCATCAAGCCAATTCCAAAAACTGGAAAATACCCTCTCTTCCTTCCAACTTCATGGCTTGAGTGGCAGCACTTTCTGATGAACATTTAATGTGGTTTGATCATTTTATGTCACTTTTGATCCATATTATGTATAGGTGTGAAATGCCACACTGTTGCCAATTTTTATCTTGAGAAAGCCTATGATAATTGTTGGAGAAGTGGTGTCCTTCGTATGCTTCACAAAAGCCATATTTGCATTTAACTTGTGTTTTTATTCAGGAATTCATGAAAGGCCAAAATTTTAATGTACACATGGATTCTGCTTTATACTCTTATTTTATTCAGGAGAATCAAGTATCTCAGGGCTTGGTGCTCAGCATCACACGATATTTGCCATCTCTATCAATTCTGTCACTGAATGCCTACCATCAGGGATTTCATAGGCATCATTCATTGATGACTTTGCATTCTTTCTTTCTTCACAGTGCACATATCTGTTAAAATGCCACATTCATTACTGTCTCAACCATCTCTGTGTTTGGAGTGTCAACCATTGCTTCCATTTTTCTCCTGAGAAAGCCATCTGCATGAATTTCTGATGTGGCAAGGAGTATTCCTTGCCTTCTCTCCATCTTGGCCCGGATTCTCTATATTTCACAGATGAAGTGAAGTTCCTGTGTTTGGTGTTAAAACTGTGATCATTGCACATAGTGCAAACTGAAAGGCTGGCATAAATGCTGTGTATGTTTTTTATGTGTGTTAAGTGGCACTTCCTGGAGAGCTGACTGGACAATGCTGTTGATCTATTGCTGTATAATCCAATTTAAACTTTATCATGGATGCTTGGTGTATAGTTCAATGCATCTGCAGTACTGCATTGAATAAACCTGATTCATCATTTAGGCATCCACTATGCCATTGGAGCATGTCCTACCATCCCTACTGCAAGCCTCTCACTAAACCTCCTTTGTCCTTTAGGAGAGACTTTATTCGGTAGGTATGGCTGTCGATTTGCTGCTCAGCCTTTGCACCACCAATGAGCCGTTTTTTAACATCTTGCTCATTGAATTTTACACTTCTGCTAGAAATTGGCTCCAAAGCCTCCCAGGTATACATTTCAGGAGCTTTTAAGTAGTGAGCTAATCTCTTTATTTACAGGAAGTAGCTTTATCCATATGTCATCTTTATCAAAAGATGACATTGTTCCCTTGTTTTTAATGATTCCAGTTTTACATTTTACTTTCACCTAGTGACATACATTTTTAGGCAGATCTTTATTTACTATATAGAGCACTATTACATGTCTCTGAACAGTAAGCTGGGAGATTCAGTAATCTGTTCTAATTTCTATGCTCTTTTGAGTCTTTGTAATCTGTAAAACTTCCATCTACTTTTATAGCAGATCCAAAATGAAATAAATACCATCATTCATCTAATGGCATCAGTGTCTCAATAGTTATGGGTTTCTGGACATAAAGGGCATCAAGGTTGCTGATGTCTCAATGAAATTTTTTCTTTTAGCTCCTGTCTCAATTCTGCAATGTGTATAATGAGAGTGTTAGTGCATTTTTATGTGGAGCTATTCTTTTGCACTAATGCAAGGAATTGTAATTTTAGTCACCATCACATTTTTAAGGTTGAACCTGCTCCATTTTGCCTGCATTGTGACCACCCTTTTACAGTTCACCACACTTTGATTGAATGTTGCCAGTACCCTACTTTTAGGGTTTCCCTATTTATCTTCTGTTCTTGTGACTGTTATAGGAAGATGATATAATTGCTGTTGATTGATATTTTGTTTTATTTGCCTTTGTGGTCTGCAGTCAAGTTATAACTTTTAATGTTATTTGTGACAGTTTTGGTTTTTAAAACTTTTTAGGCCAATTTTGATTCCAGCTTTTTTGTCTGATTAAGTATAATTTTTACTTGTTTGCCATATCGATTAATTAATGGATTTTTACTGCTTTGTTAACCTTATCGCTTGTCCTTTTATTTTGTGTTTAGTTTTTAAGTATTTATGTTCTTTATCTATTTAGGTAGTTGTTTTACATTTTCCTTTTTCTTGGTCATATTTTACTGGGCTCAAGCACTATTTGTAATTGGGTGCTCCAATTACAAAACTAAACTTTGTTCTCTGTTCCTGAAGAATGGAGGCAAAGCTAATCTCCAAAATATCACTATATCCAGTGTTCAATCTGATTGTTTGGGAATTTTTATAGGCATTCCATTACTTGTTGAATAGTGTAGCTTAATTAAAAGTGTGGGGATAGCCAATGACAAAGTGGAAATTCGTTAAGATAAGGTAGGGACATAAAGTGTGGGATTGGATAAGTGTTGGTTAGAAAACGTTATTGAATTTTTGAATGGGAAATAAGTCTGAATATTCTTTACATTTAAAAATTAAAATGTTAATTGGAACTTGCACAGTGATGCCAATAATATCAATTCTTTATATATATATTTACCTACATATTGTATAAGAATTATATTATGAATTGTTTTCAGGGCTGTGACTAGTTTGCTGCAGGATATTGTGTACTTCATAGCAGGGCTTGAAAATGAACAAAACAAATCAGAGGCCCTGGATTTGGTTGTGATGAATCCTAATAGGGACCGACAAAAACTTTTACGAGAGCAGTACATCCTAAAGCAACTTTTCAAGATACTTCAGGCTCCATTTTTGGAATCAGTAGAAGGAGAAGGGCCCTTTCTGAGGATAGAGGAATTAAATGATCCTAGACATGCTCCATATAAATATATGTTCAGGCTCTGCTACCGAATATTGCGCTTGAGTCAGCAGGACTACCGCAAGAACCAGGTATGTGGTTGTTACTTTTTTCCTTATTCTCTATAAACAGATCACTTTATCGTTATTGCTTCAGTCTATTATTGTTAATAGTAAACTCATCTTTATCAAATATAGTGCTAGCAGTATTGAACCATTAAATATATGTTCTGGGTTTAATTTGTTAATTAAGAAACTTATACAGACAAAAATGGTATATGTTTAAAATTGGAAGGTTTGTTATTTGCTGAAGGACTATAAAAGTATGTGTTCTTTATAACAAATAAGATTGACTTCTCTGTGAGTCTTAGATAAGCTTCATGTATCTTAAAGATTCTTCTTTTGGTATTATCCACGAATAACATCATTATTAGGTTGGTGCATAAGTTTGTAATGTTTTTATTCGTCGTCATAACACTGCACTCCTAGGACATTGTTCGCTGTTTGTAATCTGTCATTGGTTATTTAGAGCATTATGTTTATAAACATGCCTTGAGTTTTGCAGATTTGAAGAAAGTTTTACATTAATTGATATCATTGTATGATTCAGTTGAACTACACACTCTTAAAGCTTCACTTACTTTTCATAAATGTATGGAACCGGTTTCGAGAACATTTAGTTCCCATCTTTAGCCAGGCTAAAGTTCAACTTTTGGATCATTCGTTGAGCTGTGGGAATGTATATTCTGCTCTGGTGGTGGTGTGATAAACTTGTAGTTTATGTTTTCATCCCCGACAATGTCAAAGTTCATTATGCTGTCTTTGTATTTGTAGATGTAGATTTTCTCCCAGGTTACTAATTCCGTAGGTCCTTGTACTGATTTTAATAATTTTGCTTTATTTATTATGTCGTGATTTTGTGTCCAAAAATGATATGCTACTGCTGATTTGTCTATTTGCTTGTACTTAATGTTCCTGAAATGTTCCTTTAACCATGTGCCTATATTTCTCTTTGTTTTTCCAATGTACATTTTTTCACATTCTGCACAGTTTATTTTGTAAATACCTGATTTTTCTTCTTGTGGAATACTGTCATTAACATTATCTATCAGTAAATTTTTAACATTAAATCCATTAATCAGTGCCAACCTGATATTAAAATCTTTAAGAATATTCTGAAATGTTTTTGTGGCCTATGGATGATATGTGAATTTTTTAAAAATTAGTTTATCTTTTCTTGCTGAAAGTGTTGTGGTTTCTTTGATATGTTTTTGTCTCTTGAATTTCTGCACCTTTTTGTGGTTTCTTTGATATGTTTTTGTCTCTTGCATTTCTGCACCTTTTTATGTACTAGTTCTTTTTTAAAACCATTTTTAACTGCTGTTTCTTCTATTTATTTGTATTCTTTAAAATATTCTTCTTTGCTAATTAACCTATTAATTTGTAGGTTAATAAATATCAGTTTGGCACCAATTAATAGATTTAATGTTAAAAATTTACTGATAATGTTAATGACAGTATTCCACAAGAAGAAAAATCAGGTATTTACAAAATAAACTGTGCAGAATGTGAAAAAATGTACATTGGAAAAACAAAGAGAAACATAGGCACATGGTTAAAGGAACATTTCAGGAACATAAAGTACATGCAAATAGAGAAATCAGCAGTAGCATATCATTTTTGGACACAAAATCACGACATAATAAATAAAACAAAATTATTAAAATCAGTACAAGGACCTACGGAATTAGCAACCTGGGCAAAAATCTATATCTACAAATACAAAGACAGCATAATGAACTTTGACATTGTCGGGGATGAAAACATAAACTAAAAGTTTATCACACCACCACCAGAGCAGAATATACATTCCCACAGCTCAACGAATGATCCGACAGTTGAACTTTAGCCTGGCTGAAAATGGGAACTAAATGTTCTCGAAACTGGTTCCATACATTTATGAAAAGTAAGTGAAGCTTTAAGAGTGTGTAGTTCAACTGAATCATACAATGATATCAATTAATGTGATTGGCTTCACTGTGCAAGTTCCAATTTACATTTAAGTTTTACTTTATTTATAAGCTATAAAAGATGAAGTATAAGTAGAAAAATAAGAAAGAAAAAAACAAAACAAAACAAGAAAAAACCCACTTACAACATATTTTTATTTTTGAGATTAATAGAGAAAAAGGCAGCAGAGGCAACTCAAAATATTTGTGCCATCTATGGGGAGAATGCCATTGGAGAAATCTGGAAGAAAATGGTTCTGTAATTTTAAAGAGGGTCACTTTGATGTGAGCAATTTGCCACTTTCAGGAAGACCATGGGCTTTGATATAGACCTTCTGAAATGTTTAATCCTTGATTATCTACATCACTTAACTAAAGAATTAGCAGATGTGATGAACTATTATCAGTCAAACATCATGCAATATTTGCATTTGCATTTGCATTTTAAAGGTTAAAAAATCTGATGTATGGGTACTGCATGCTTTAAATGAAAACAAAAATCAGCAGGTGACCATTTGTGCATTTCAGCTTGCTTGTCATTGGTTTGCTCATGAATAACATGGCCATTCCTATTGAAGATTATTACTGGTGACAAAAAATGGTGCCTCTATGTCAACATCAAATAAGGAAAGGAATGGCTTAGTCCTAACAAAAAAGCAATGCCCCTGCAAATGTTTATGTCCAAACTCAGAAGATGCTCTAATGCATCTGGTGGTATAAAAAAGGCATTGTGAACTATGAATTGCTTCCCAGGAATGTAACTATAACTGCTGAAAGTTATTGTCAACAATTCAGATGCCTTGCAGCCACAATTGAAGAAGAAAGACTGAGAAGACTGCATCAAGTACTACTGCAAACAATAATGCAAGCCTACACTCCACTAACATGATGAAAGCAGCTATTCAGGAGTTTTGTTAGGAGGTGATTCCACATCTTCCAAATTCTCGTGCCCTCAGATTTCCACCTTTTCTGTTCTCTATCCAAGAATCTTCCATGGAAATCCTTCGATAATGAAGATGCTGTACCTTGGTTTAATGACTTCTTCAGCTCCAAACCAGCAGAGTTCTTCAGATGTGGAATTAAGAAACTACCCTAGCATTTGGAGAAAGTCATATTTAATGGAGGAGAATATATTACTTCTTACTCTTATGCTCCACTTAGCATTGAATTATATAGCTTTTGCCAGCTGTGAGTTGACTGCTGGATTCTGTGTTGGTTGGATGGATTTGGTGAAGCTATCTTGGACATTTCAGGAATTTTTGGATTAATTAATCTTCTGTTGGGATCTCGAAGTTCATAACCGTTTCTTCATATTTTTTTATGAAAAATTTTTCCCATATTCCCAACTTTAAGGGTCTATTTACGAATTTCAATAATTTGACTTCCAGTGATGTGCAATTACTGATTTATCTATCTGATTGTACCTGATGTTTCCCCAGTGTTCCTTTAGCTTAATTGGAATGCTTCTTTTTGTTTTGCCAATATACTAAGGGTGCCAAAAAATGTATACGGACTTCAAGGGGAAAAAAATAAACTGTGTTAGCATAACAAAACTGAATTCACACAAACAGAAAATGATGAGCACTAATCATCTTAGACTTTTTCAGTTACACAGTTTCTCAAAATGCCCATCATCAGAATCGATACACTTCTAAGTATGTTGAACTGCTGATTGAGCAATGTTTACGAAAGTGTCCTCAGCGATTGCAGCACATGGCATTTCAATTTCTTCCCAAAGTGCTGTCATTGTAGCTGGTTTTCTATGTATACAACATCCTTGAGAGTTCCCATAGGTAGAAGTCCAACGGTGGTTCTGTTTTGTACACAAGTCTCCATGGCTTTTGAACTTCAACATTCTTAATTTTCCAATACCACTTCAAAATTGCATTCTGATGTTGAAATAATAATCTTTGCTCCATTTTGTTGTAGTAATGCTAGCATAATGTAATGTGAGTCACATCTATTTACAGAACATACTATAATCTTGGCTTCATTTGTTCATTGTTGATTAACCTGTCAGGTAGCAATGTTATCATAATGTATGTAAGTCACATCTGTTTACAGAACGTTATACTACATGTTATAATTGTTTTTTGGTCCAACTTTGAAATATATTACCACTTTATTGTCAACAGCTTTGTAACTACATTATTTATATTAAATTATATTAGATATGTACTGTGAAAGTGTGTATACATTTTTTGGGCATCCTGTATATACTCTGTTGCATTCTGAATTTGATATATTCCTGGCTTCTTCTCATCAGGTATTCTATCATCACTGAAGTTGAGCAGGTTATTTAGGCTGAATTTGTTCACTGGGGACAAAATAATCCCAAACTCTCTAAGTATTTTCTGGAATTTTTTGGTGGCCCAATGATGATAAGTAAATTTCTTGTGAATAATAATTTCTTTTCTTGCTGTCAATGTTGCAATCTGTTTTAACCTCTTCTCTTGTTTGAATTTCTTGATTTCTTGATTTTCTTGTCTGGAATTTGTATTATGTGAGAATACTCTTTGCTGTATTCAAACTCATGCATGGGTATGTTAATGAGTCTGTGTGCTAAGCTGTTGAAAATTGCATGTTTGTGTGCTGTGGGATTGAAGCCACATACCTTTATGAAATTTTCAATATGTACATCATTTCTGTATATTCAAATTTCAAATTATTGTCTGTTCTTAAGATCTGTAAGTGAAGGAAAGGAATCATGTTGTCTTGTTCTATTTCAGAAGTGAATTTAGTTTCCCTGTCTTGTAGGTTTAGCAATTTCAAAACATCATCCAAGTGTTTCTTATTAACCACTGCAAAGATATCATTCACGTATCTGTGCCACACTTTAACAATATATAGAAATGATTTGGTTATGTGCATTTCTAAACTGGTTGGTTGGTTGGTTGGTTGGTTGGTTGCTAATGGCCATTAGGAATGCTGATATTTATATTTTTTCCCTAGCTTCCCAATAAAGAGCTTCCAAAGTATTTTTCATTTATGACAAATTATTGTTACGAAATCACTCAAATTTCACTAATTTTGTTCCATTTGAACATGTTTCAAAGGCGATTGCCTCCATCTTCAGCTTGGTCCCACTGGCCACTTTTCAGTGTGGTATTAAGATGTCGCTCTGTGGTTCTAAGGAACTTATTTATAAGGTAACTGTTGTTTGGGAGATCAAAGTTAACCAAAAAGTCTTTGTTTTTGTTTATAAATATATTTTCCCATACTGTTAATTTTATGGGTTTTTGAAGAGCTTTTAATAGTTTTGGTTCCTTTTGGAATTCATGATTTTTTGCCAAAAATGGTCTGCCACTGCTGATTTTTCTGTATGTTTGTATTTAACATTTCTCATGTGTTCCTTAAAACGTGTGGTAATATTTCTTTTTGTTTTTCCTATGTATTTCATGTCAGTCTTTGCAACAGATTTAATAAATGCCTGATTGCTTTCCTGATGGAATTTTGTCTTTTGTGCTCATGCTTAAGTGGTTTTTTAAACTGAATTTATTTACTGGGGCCAAAATGATGTTTGCCTCTCTAAAAATCTTCTGGAATTTTTGGTGTGGCCATGGGTGGAATGTGAATTTTTTATATATATGATCTCCTTTGTAGCCTTTTAGTGTGGTAATGTCCTTTATTTGTTCTGAATTTCTCTATTTTCTTGTTGACAAGATCCATTGTGTAGCCATTTTTTTGTGCTATATCTATGATTTTTTGATACTCCAATTTGTATTCTGTCTTGCTTATTGGCAAGTTTGTTAATCTGAATGTGAGGCTATTGCTATTTTTCATTTGTTTGTTGCTATCTAGTTAACTGCATTTTAGTAGATGTTCATTATTTAAGATAGTATTCCTACACAGTGGGCAGTGGCTATCCTTGGTTGATTTCATTCTAAAGAAATGTTCTTACAGGCAATTATGCCCAACAATTAAGAGGAATTAGGCAACTTCAGTGTTTCTTGCTTTCAATAAAAGATTTTTGAAAGTATTTAGATCTTCTTATGGTTTACCTTTAGGTTTTTGTTTGATATTTGTTGTTCTTGTTCAGACTATGAATTTCAATTTAGAGGGAAGTTCTGGTTCAAAAATGGTTTTAATTTTATGGTGGCTCTTTATTTTGCTAAAGTATCAGCAATCTCATTCCCCTTCCGTCCCACATGGCTTGGGACTCATTGTAAAACTATTTCTGTGTTTCTGATCTGGATTGTATGATATAGTTTTCTTATTTCATTTATAGCATGTGCCAGTGGGTAACTGTAATTCATTATATTTTGTAGTACTGCTTGAGAGTCACTTAAGATAACAGTTCTTTTATTTATTTTAGGTATATACAGTAGATTTTGTAAAGTTGCTCTAATGGCCATTATTTCACCATCAAAATTGTTAGCATACTGTCCCAAAGGTGTATATTGAGGGATTTCTTCACAGTATATTCCAAAGCCCTCTTCTCCATTTTTAAGAGATCCATCTGTATACACTCTACACCGTGTATAGTAGGATAATAGTTGTCTAGTGTACTAAATGCTATCAATCTTAATACCTTAGGTGGACCATTCTTCTTGGAGACCAATTTATCCATATTTAGTTTCATGTTAATATCTATATATTGTAAAGGATCAGGAAAGGAACAGGTGGTGACAGGTTTAGTGCTTATTTTTAAACATTTGTATAAATCATCTTTCTGTATGTAATTTTTGAAAGTCTGTTTTTTTTTTAATTGTGTGCTGTCAGGAATTTGACACCATTTATTCCTGTATTGATTACTTTTTAATTTCTGTACCAGTATAGCAGTTTAAATATCTAGCTCCATTTTAATTGGCAGGTTGTTAGTTATGCTCTGCATCTTAGCATTTGGTGTTGTTTTAATGGATTCTGTTATTATTCTTAAGGACCTAGATTGTATTGTATCCAATTTAGTTTTAAGTTGGTTGTTTATTATGAACATTATTTTACCTCCATAGAGCAAATTGGGCCTTATGTATCTTTTGTGCTTGTTAGTTAAGAGACCTAGGGATCCTCCCATTTGACTCCTGTTAGTCTTCTTAATATGTTCTTCTTATTCACTTTCTTAGTTATATTGTTGATCTGTTCACAGAAAAAAAAGTTTTTTATCAAGTGTTATACCAAGATATTTAGTATGTTCTTTCTCTTATAGTTGTTCATTATTGATTTTAAGCTCTAAGTCATCTTTAGTGTGTTGAAGACTAAAAAACTGGAAAACTGCCTTTTTAGTCTTTATTTCAATATTGTTGGTGGATGCCCATGTTTTCATGCTATTGATAATTTTCTGCATTTCATTTTCTAGTTTTTTGTAGTGTTGTCTATTCTGCTTATTTTTTTGCCTAATCCATGTGGTGATATCATCTGCAAATAATCCCATATTTCCTTTGGGAAGTCAGCTAGTATTTTGTTGACGTCATCTATGAAAATATTAAAAAGAATTGTGCATGAAACAACACCTTGAGGAAGGCCTACTTTACTCATATACCATTTTGCATTTCTAAACTACTCATATATAAATCAGCCAGAAAAGGTGATAATGGATTCTCCATAGCTAAACCTGCTTCTTAAGAATTAAGAATATATTAATTGCTTCACTGTATTAGTTCCGACACAAAATTAAATTTAAATTTAATATATTACTTATTAATTTCTGTATGCTGTTCTTTCAAAAACTTTTATAACAGCTAAAAACACTACAAACTTATGCATCAGTCCAAAAACTTCTTCATAGGAGCTGCTACTTTATTTTTTTTGTTATAATATATTATGGTTAAAATTTCCACGTGAATCATGTGCACATAACTAATTTTAAAAGGATGCCCTTCTGAAATATAAACCTTGTTAGTGGAAATAATAAAAGTATGATAAATATGTTTAGCACAGAAAATGTTTTGCATGCAGTTGCCTTTAGCAATTCAGTAATCATGTGCATGACATAAACTGTTGTGACAGTCTTCATGTTAAGGTATTGGATTCCATTGGGAGATTGCACAATTTATACTTCATGCTGTTTTATTTTTGTAGAAATTTGTACTTTTTAGGTTTATTTTTGAGGTAGTTTGAAATATAAGAATTAAATAAAATTCTGAAAAATATAATCTTTTATATACAGGAATACATAGCAAAGCATTTTGGCTTCATGCAGAAACAAATTGGATATGACATTCTTGCTGAAGACACTATCACAGCTCTCCTGCATAACAATCGCAAGCTGCTTGAAAAACACATTACAGCAGCTGAAATTGAAACATTTGTTGGTCTAGTTCGCAAAAATATGCAGAATTGGCAATCTCGGTTTTTGGATTATTTGTCAGACCTCTGCATTTCTAACAAGAAGGCAATTGCTGTTACCCAGGAATTGATCTGTAAAAGTGTACTAAGTGAAAAGAATTCTGATATTCTCATTGAAACCAGGTAGGCTTATATTTTTTAAAACTATTAAAAACTATTGTTGTTGCTTTTAATTCTTGCAAAATATTAATGTTGAAGAAATGGACAAGCATTCCTCAGTTATTAAACTTAAATGAAATAAAAAATTTAATGTTTTAGCTAATGAATTGATTACATTTATATTTCTGACATACCAAAGTTTATTGGCAGAACATTTTTGGAACCTTGTCCATATCCTCTGCTGCTATGACTGATGGGTGATTCCACTTGCATCTTGGATACTTACAGCTGACTTCTGGCAAGAGATTACAAGGCAATGGAAAAGGAAAAAAAAAACTATTAAATATATGCAACTTTAAATTAGGAGTCTGTATTGATAGTGAACTAACATTGAAAATGATAATTCAATTTTGAAATGCACAATGAACCATATTATCTTATTTAATAAACCTTACTGCAATCACATTGCCTATAATGGCAAAGAGTACTGCAATAAAAATCTAAATTGTTTTTTAAATGGGTTGGGGAATATACATAAAACTAATAAACTAAAATAATATAAATAGACATTTACATTTCATGTGATTCATAATTTATAATTTGACATTTAGAATTTGAAAATGTATACTCATCTAGGGCAAATATGAAATAGCTTTCCATTGATGAATATGTAATGGTTTATAATTTATGCAATTAAATATTTTGTATTTATTTTTAGGATGATGAAAACACAGGTGGAGCTTGAAGATGGATTGGAAATAGATGAAGGAGGGTGTGAAGCAGATTCTGTTGTTTCCATTGTGGAAGCAGATGAAGTATTACTGTTGTGGAACAATCGCCAGGTATGGCATCAGTTTTGTTCATATATAATAAATGTTTTATTTGCAGTTTTGTTAACATTAATTTTATTTAGGCTTTGGAGCTATATTTATTTTTCACTGTTAGCTAAGTTGAATAATATTGGCATGAGCAGATCATTTCAGGCCAAATAAGTGTGCTTTCAATAAACACTGTTTAAATGTATAGAATAAATTTCAATTTATGCAACTTGAAATGAGTGTTTAAAAAGCCTACTAAATACTTAAAAAATTTGTGTGCTATGTTTATATTTACTGAAAATTTTAAATGTTACAAAGAAAGGCTGTACTCAAGGCAATTTATATATAAACCAATTTGTGGAAGGATACTTGAACTTAAATATTTCCTGTAAAGCTGAGTTTTAGGTATTGGGCTTTGTTTTTGTAAGTATTCCTTTAATGAATTGAGGACAGTGAGCATTCAGAATTATTTGAAAAAAATGATCTGGAGAAATGAATGTGGCATAATGAAAATATGAAATCATATATACAGAAAAGTGGGGTCCAATCAATGGGAAGCATATTAGTACTATTTTTATTAATATTGATTTTAATATGAATTATTAGCGAAAAAGAAGGCCCAGTAAGAAGAAAAATTTCTGCATTTTTTTTATTTTTGAATGACAAATGTGGCCACATTAGAAAAAATGACAGTTTAGTTTAGTTTAATTTAGTTGAATTATAAGTAATAGAGTTCAAATTAATAGACAATTTCTGAGGGACTTGCTCATTCTGTAAGTTCATAAGAATCCAACATAGCCCACACTGAACGAGGAATTCAGAAGCATACGTATTACAAAAAAAAATTGGAATTTTTTTAATGGTATTTGACATTTTTCTGCTGAGGCATCACAGGCAGTGGGCATTGGTGATACATTAGATGAAATGAGAAATTCAGAAATAAATTTTTAGGGAAGGAAACATTCTAGACCTAAAATTGTCATTTATGAGGACTGAGGAAGGCCTGAAAAAATCTCAGTCAGGAAGGACAGTCCCAGTGAGAATCAAACTCCAGATCTCACTCTCGCTTGTCCGTACGTTAAAGACCTCGGCCACCAGTGATTGATAAAGATTTGAGATGAATTATCTGCTACAGATCACATTCTTCTTACAAGAGCAGCACACAAAACCAAAGAAACTGAATAAAGGAGCTGCAAATTGTCCCTATGAAACAATTTATGAAAAAGAGGCCATTGGGCTCAAGACTGCAAGGAAATATTTCCTGTTAAGGATTGTGTTGAGAAACTGAAGCAATCTAAACTACTGCCAATCTGCAAAGTGCTGCAACAAAGAACGAAGGAATCCTAAATTATTAAAGGATATTAAAATAATGAAATGCCAAGAAAAACTTAAATTTGGAATATACAGAAAGAATACACATGCGGATAATCACATCAAAGCTGACAGTTTAAACCCAACAGCACACAAACATGCAGTAATTAACAGTTTAACACACCGGCTAGTTAACCTACAAATTAGCAAAGAAGAATATTTTAAAGAATACAAACAAATGGAAGAAACAGCAGTTAAAAATGGTTTTAAAAAAGAACTAGTACATAAAAAGGTGCAGAAATTCAAGAGACAAAAACATATCAAAGAAACCACAACACTTTCAGCAACAAAAGATAAACTTATTTTTAAAAAATTCACATATCATCCATGGGCCACAAAAAAATTTCAGAATATTCTTAAAGATTTTAATATCAGGTTGGCACCGATTAATAGATTTAATGTTCAAAATTTGCTGATAGATAATGTTAATGACAGTATTCCACAAGAAGAAAAATCAGGTATTTACAAAATAAACTGTGCAGAATGTGAAAAAATCTACATAGGGAAAACAAAGAGAAACATTGGCACACGGTTAAAGGAACATTTCAGGAACATAAAGTACAAGCAAATAGAGAAATCAGCAGTAGCATATCATTTTTGGACACAAAATCACGACATAATAAATAAAACAAAATTATTAAAATCAGTACAAGGACCTACAGAATTAGCAACCTGGGAGAAAATCTACATCTACAAATACAAAGACAGCATAATGAACTTCGACATTGTCGGGGATGAAAACATAAACTACAAGTTTATCACACCACCACCAGAGCAGAATATACATTCCCACAGCTCAACGAATGATCCGACAGTTGAACCTTAGCATGGCTGAAGATGGGAACAAAATGTTCTCGAAACCGGTTCCATACATTTATGAAAAGTAAGTGAAGCTTTAAGAGTGTGTAGTTGAACTGAATCATACAATGATATTCATTAATATGATTGGCTTCTTTGTGTAAGTTCCAATTTACATTTAAGTAAAGGAATCCTATTTAAAAGTTTAATCCTGGCCAAAATTGATGGATTTTTTGGGGTTTAAAAATCCAAAGTGTAGTTTCCTTTGGAAGGAAAGTAAAACCATGGGTCCCATGTTGTAGATTTATGGTATGTAAAAGAACCTCAAGCCTGAAAGAAGAGGCCTTTTCACACCCTAAATTGAATGGGACGCTGATGACCTGAGATGTTAAAGGGAATCCATAAATAAATCAAATCATCATCGCCTACTTAAAATGCAGGAAATGTCTCCTTTCCAGAAAACAACAGGCACAAGAATTAAGTTGGTGGCATGGCTTGAATCTGACCTACGAAGAAGTTGCATCTCCCTTAGTTTACAAAAGGGATACTCAAACTCCCTACGCTCATCTTCAACTTTGATTAGTGGGACCTACTGGTCTGACTAAGGTGACATGCTTCATTCTGGGTGGAGGTAGCCCACTGGTTGATTCTCTTGAGCCTATGACTGTTGCAGAAAGAGATGCAATTCTTTTAGTCTTTGAGACTAACACAACCATTGAAAAAAAGATACCTAGCAATTTTCAATTACAAGGAGTACAGACTAGAGCAACAAAAAATGATACCTAGCAAATTTTCAGTTACAAGGAGTACAGACTAGAGCAACTATAGGCATTACTGCTATTGAAAGTTAAAAGGATTACTCTAAACTCTCATTAGCTGATCCTAAAGAACTAATCTTGTACCTTCCGATCATTGTTGGTGGCCAATATTGAAAATCGATGAGAGACTCCCAGCCCATCTATCTTTAATCATCCTTAGTACTTATCCCTGTCATATTTGAATGAGTATTTAGTGGAAATTGGTCAGGAGTCACAGTGAATCAAGTTAGCATTCATAAAGTTGAACAACCATTGGAACCTCTTTATTCAGAATAAAGTATGAAACTTTTAATATTTTGAGATGATTGGTATCATGGATACAGATATCTCATAGACCCAAGATTACGGGTTCAATCCCGGCCAGGGTTGGTTGATTTTTTTGAGCTTAAAAGTCCTAACTAAGGAAACTCCAGACACTGACAAGAAGTTCAACATGACACAGAATATGCAATTATGTATAAAGAAAAACTGTTCAACTACATAATTCAGCAACACATCTAAAGGGTCATTCTCAAGGGTCTGCAGAATCAAAAGTATAGTTAATACACCATGCCATTAAGAAGATGAAATAAGGAAGCATAAAGTGGCATATTGTAATTAAAATGTAAATTGGAACTTGCACAGTGAAGCCAATCATATACTTGATATTATTGTATGATTTAGTTGAGCAACACGCTCTTAATGCTTCACTTACTTGTCATAATGTATAGAACTGGTGGCGGTGTGATAAACTCGTAGTTTATGTTTTCATCCCCGGCAGTGTCAAAGTTCATTAGACTCCCTTTTTATTTGTAGATGTAGATTTTCTCCCAGGTTACTAGTTCCGTAGGTTCCTTGTACTGATTTTAATGATTTTGCTTTATTCAACTAAATCATACAATAATATCAAGTATATGGCATATTGTATTTGATTCTTCATTAAGTGATCTTGATTATCCACCACTAAATGACACTATGAATTGTTCCCAACTTATTGCAAGATTTTCTGGGTATTTTACTAAATTTCTAGTTCAGTAAATATATCATTGGTTCACTGTTTTGGGAAAGTAATCTCAATATCTGTCCAGGAAACAACAGGCACAAGAACTAAGTTGGTGGCATGGACTAAGCTGATTGCTACAACTATCCAAACGTTGATTAGTAACCTTCAACACTGATCTTTTATCACTTCCAGAACTTAATGAATCTGAACAAACTTCAGTTGTCATGATGAAAAAGCCTCTTCCTACCATCTCCAAATATAGCTCATATATAACAATTTTTTTCACAATAGCATGAATATTTTGCGTGTGAGCAGTCTTTGCTCCACAAATAAACTGTGAATAAATGGTGAACTGCTTCAGAAATAATAGTCAGCATCAGCTAGTCCTCATTGCTCAACAAGATAGCTTCCCATCAGAGTATGAAGCTCTTGGGAATACAAAGGATTGACACTACCAAAAAATTAAAAAAACATCATACTATAGAACCCCTTTTTGAAAGACCTGGGCAGCTCACTCTACTTCACCATCCTATTTTATCCTGTGATGAGAAGCATCCCTTTCTTCTCGATGGTAATCATCCATTTACTCACATATTGATTTGCTACACTCACCTGAAGCTCCATCTGATAGATTTGTGAATTGTACATTTTAAATTGCAAAACCAGTTTTGTATTCTTAAAGCATTACAAACAATCAAAAAAGGTTCTGCATTCTGGCAAACTGGCAAACACCTCCATAGGACAAGCAACTGAAACTTCCTTGTCTGCTGACTGCATACAGTGCTCCACATCTTTCTCCATCATGGGATTGGATTTTATTGGACCTTTGTATGAATGGAAAGAGAAATCTGTTTAGTGTTTATTACTATGCTATTACTAGAGTATATCAATTGGAGCTTTTATTGGATTTGTCTGTTGGCCAGTTTCTGATGATGCTTCAAAGATTCATCAGCCATGCAGGCCTAACCCACAAGATATATTCTGACAATGCCAGCTAAGCCACATATAATATTGACAATGCCGCAACGTTCCTTGCAGCTCACATTGAAGTGAGAAAAGGAACTTTGTACAATATTTCAGGATAACCAACATGCCTATACTTTGCTAAAAATGGAATCCACAGGAAGTTCATTGCTTCATGGGCAACTTGATGGGTAGGATGGTATGAAAACATGGTTGGCATAACCAAATGCTACATCAGAAAAGTTTTTGGATGGAGACAAATGAATGAAGTTAAATTAAACACATTCTTAACCATTGTGGAAGCGACAATAAATTTCCATCCTATTCTCCAAAATGATTGCACTACTGTGTTTGCACTAACTTATTTTCTACTCGGAGACAAAATTTGAGCAGTTTCAACAAGACCAGAAAATCTTTAAGTAAGAACGTGAAGAAGGAATATTAGTTGCACCAACAGGCTTGGAGGGTTTTTGGCAATGATGGAGGAAGGTATATCTATTGGACCTGTGCAATTCTTACTCTGTCTGCCAAGAAATAAAAAGTCACCAAATCTTTGCATGGGAGTTATTGTGTTGCTATGAGATGTACATCCACTGCATATGCTGGAAAAGTGGCCTAATAAAATTTGTTTTTGACATGCACCTATTATAGCTTATGAACTGACTTGAAAAAATACTTAAAAGAAGATACTATCAGCATAACGTATTTGTTAAAATATTGAAGCTATTTACAGTGAAGGTCTTGTATATTGATTGATATACTGTGGGTAATTTTTATACACTTCACTTGCATGTCCTGATTTTAAAAATATGTAAGTGAAGTGTATAAAAATTACCCACAGTGTATCAATCAATATACAAGACCTTCACTGTAAAAAGCTTCAATATTTTAACAAATACGTTATATATTAGACAAACAAGTCTTTAGAAGCAAGTTGACCATCAATAGTATTCCACATTCAAAATGGCGGCCTTAGAGGTAAGCGAAAATCACTCAACTAAGTATAATCTCAATTTTGGGAATGCAAAGAGTAAAATAAAAACTTACCTTAACCTAGAAATAAAAAAGAGAAACATCACAGCAGACATCACATTCTTAAAACTTTGCCTACTACACAATGTTGTTCCATATTTCGTAAGGAAAACGGTAAAAGGTGTTAACAATCCACATTGTAAAGCAGTGGAGAAAAAAGTCATACAAGTGGAAAAAAGCTTACAGTGAGTGGGTCAACAGCTGACGATGGGAACAACGGTTCTTGAAACATGTCCTGATTTTAAAAACATGTAAGTGAAGTGTATAAAAATTACCCACAGTGTATCAATCAATATACTATCAGCATGTTCACATGAATTCAGGGCCAAAGCTCCATCTGAAATTACTTCTATAGAACTGAAGGATATTAATGAGTTGCCTTGCAAAAGGAAACTTATGACAATTTGACAAAATAAAAGGATTTTTGGATATCAGTACAGATGAATTGTTGCTAAATAGTAAGGCTCGTTGAATATTAATTCTATTTGCAATGTAATAGTTGCAGGGTTTTAAAAAATTGCTGTCATGCAAAACTGACATGGAATAGGAAACAATTCCGGGTTTTGAGATAATGCAAACTAAACAGCAGTCTCACCCATTTCACTAATTAAAATTTATTTTTCAATGATGTGACTATGCAAAATATGTATTAACTTTTAACTTTTTTATTTATAAATTTCAAATTTATATAACATTTATTTTTTGAACTTAACTGCAGCTGTTAGTTTATTTATGAATGCTCTTTAACATCCCAGGTTATCAGCTTCCCATTCAATTCAGGACATGAAAAGGGCAATAAATTTTGGTCAGAGGCCTTTTCTTTCAGGCTTACAGTTCTTTATTGTGCCATAAATCTAGGACATGGGATCCACAGATTTACTTCGTTATGAAGGAAGCCATAATGAAGATTTTTATGCCTGATATAACCATCAACCCTGGTCGGGAGTGAACCCTCTATCTTGGGTTGAGGCAATTATGGTTACCACTAGACCACCAGGACTGACACAGCTGTTAGATCTATGTTCTGAGATTTGCTGTGGAATAATTATGATGCAGGTCACAGTGAAGTGAAAAAATTTTGGAATCATTGCATTAACAATTTCATGAAATCTGGTTTTGTACTCTCATTGCAAGAGCCATTATATTTTTTGCTTTGATTTTTCAAGAACCAGTGGTATTATTCTGTATTTAGTTTTAGTATCCCCAAATAATTTGACTACATTATCTCATTGTCATTGCCACCTCAAAATGATGACTCATAAGTATTAATTAGCTTTATGAAACAAACAATATAAAAGCAAAACTTAATTCCTTTAATAAAGCTTTGCACACACAGCTGATGCAGCATAACATATCTTTATATGGCATACTCTCTTCATAGGCAAACATTTACATCAAACCTTTGTGGAACTATGCTGAATCACCTTAATAGTATTTAATTGTTACAAAATATTTGTATGAAAGGATCATTAGTGTGAAGTAACTTATAGAAATGCAGGAGAAACTGCTTTTAATTTCTGTACGCTCATATTTCTCTCATTCAATTTGAAAAGCATCTGCTTTGAAGTAGATCCAACTGGCAAAACATAAACCTGCTGCTTTTTAAAATAATAGTTATTAAGATTCTCCTTTTGAATATGTTGGTTGTTGAAATAGAAGTTTGATAGAAACATAGCACATAAATTAATGCTGGACTTATACCACAGTGGGAAACCACAGGTTACTCAGTTTTGCTATATGCCAATTATACTAGGAACAGAGGTCTCTTCTTATATTTTTTCTGATGGTGGTGCGCGCGTGTGTGTTTTTTTTTTGTGTGTGTGTAGGTGAGGATTGTGAATGGATTTGCTATTTAAATGTTCTTTGAGCATAACAACACTTAATTTGGGACTGTTTTAAGTATTTCTCAATCATTGCTCTTTGTACTTTTAAAAGTTTTGCTTCTGCACTGCACTTTCTTCCACAGTTAATATAAAAGATAATTAACTAAAGCTTTAAAGTTAATTGGAACTAACATCTGTCAACACTCATACTAATAAAATCAAAGAGTGTTGATGTACATTATTTGACATTTACATAGTTTATAATATAATTTCAATTCAGTGTTATTTAATTTTCCAATTAATTTTTATGTTTTAGCACAGCAACCTTTGAGTTATAATAGCCATTTTCCTTCATCTCACTATGCAACAGCTGTATTAAACTATTAGCAAATCATAGTTTAATAATAATTATAAGTCATTGATAGTAAATTAGCTTATAAACTGTATAGTTCATTTTTTATATAATTTAATCTTTTGTTAATTTAATGGGACCTTCTACTATATTATATATGGTACTTGCAGTGGCTGTTTTTATGTCATTCGGGCCTTTATTTAGCATATTGAAAAATCTCCATCTGTACATGTCTTAATTTAGAGAAAGATATACAAAACATGGTTGTTAACTCCAGTATATATTTTTTTCTTCATCAGAAATCCATGTCTCTTGGAGAGCTGTCTCGAGGAGCAAAGCTGGGGAATAGAGAAGACCAAGCAATTTTGGACTACTATAGGCATCAGCTAAACCTCTTTTCCAATATGTGCCTCAATCGACAATACCTCGCATTGAATATACTCTCACCTCACCTGGATATAGACCTAATTTTAAAGTAAGTTGCTACAAGCTATTACTAAAAAATAGCTTTTTAATTTAAGTTAATTTTGTGTTTAAATTTTTATTTTTGTCATGTAGTGAAACTAGAGGCAAACATAAAGTGGCATACTACAATGAAGCTGTTAATTTTAAAGGTGCAAAAGGGGTTTAGACCTACAGGTTATTAATGTACAGGTCTTAACGTGATTGTAAATAGGCTAGAATGCTTTGGAACACTAGAAATGATTTGTTCACTCTAATATTTGGAGATAGTAATCAGTATTATGGTGTCGCATATTTGCATAACATACCCCTCCTACCCCCCAACTCAAAAAAAGTGAAACTTCACAACTTTTAGTATTTTAAGAACATGTTCAAAATTGCAGCAAATTATATTTGTGCAGGTGCATGGCAGATGAGAATGTACCATATGAACTGAGAGCTTCATTCTGTAGACTCATGCTCCATCTACATGTAGACCGTGATCCTCAGGAGCCAGTTACCCCTGTCAAATATGCCAGACTGTGGTCTGAAATACCACCAAAGATGTCTATTCAGGAGTAAGTTTTGATTATTTTTGATTTTATAATTCAGAACTTTAAACATGATAAGCTTAATAGTTTAAGAATATTTAGTTTGAGTTTTCATATGGTTGTATGATGGAACTTTGACTCATTGTTTATAAAGGGGATGGCAACTACAAATAAAGTAGGAAAGCATTAAATGCTCTAGATAACAAATACCTAAGAGATTTTATATACTACTATATACAGAATGTACAAGCACAATGGCTAATTATGAAAGCCAGTAATTTGCAATTGTTTTGAAATAACCTTTTGAAACTTTGTACTTGAGCACCATTGCTACATCCAAATGCTCACTATAAAGCTCAGCAGAACATTGGAAGTGAAAGTTCTCCCTTCTACACTCCTATCCACCATGTGATTCATAGCTGGTGCCAGGTACCTCTTACAGGTGTAGTGAAATTTCTCTTTGTGCCACTGAGCATTTGCTTTATATAATGGCCTAAAAACCATCACACCCCAATTATTGTTAAAGAAGATATTTGTTCACTATGGTGTTTAAAATCCACTAGATTTATTGAGAAAGGCACTACAGCTGCTATTTTCACGGAGAGGTAAGAGAGCTAACTGCAACTATAGCCTAAAGAAGGTGAAGATATCATTACTCCCAAGAAAATTTGCACATGCATGCCCATTTTTGTTTTTTGTTTTGTTTTGTTTTTTATTTGGTTTATTTACGATGCTGTTTAACATCTCAGGTCATGAGTGTCTCATTTAATTCAGGGCTTGAAATGGCTGACAAATTTTGCTCAGAGGCCTCTTTTTTCAGGCTTGAGGCTCTTTATCTTGCCGTAAATGTTGACATGGGACCCACAGCTTTACTTCCCTTCCGAAGGAATCCATACTTAGGATTTTTAAGCCCAAAAAAATCCATCCATCCTGGCCAGGATCGAACCCGCGATCTTGGGTTAAGGAGGCAAGTATGGTTACCACTACACCACCAGGACCGACAAAGCATGCCCATTAAATATTTTAATGAATTGAATGTGGTCATGCATTCACCTTCATAAATGGTAACAGTGATGCCAATCAGAGTTGCAAATTTTTTGAATTTAAATGACATTATTTTCCTTTCAGAAAGACTCTATACAAGAACCTATTATCTAGTTGCATGAAGCCACTAATACATTTAATTTTGAAACAGGCTAAATCAAATGGGCAACACTAGCAAAAGCATTGCACTGTTAGCTGATAAATTGAAAGGTTGCAGTTCTGAAAATCAAATTGATCAGTTTCATTTTATACTTGGCTTAAGCCGAGTAGATTTATGTAACTATTTTACCAAAATTCTTCTGAGTTTTATGATAAGTTTCTGATTTGAAAAAGGACTTAACAAATTCATTTCATTTCAAATTGATTTCATCAAATTCATCTGGTTTAATAGACATTGATCCCAGCAGTGCTAATTCTAATAATGTGGTTGGAAATTATTATTCTTAGGATTAAAAAAAATGTATACTTCGTAAGTACAATGATGAAACTTGTGTAGTTTTATATGGTATGGAGATGAACATAATCAGAATCCAAGTGCTTTATATGCAGGAGTATTTTTTCAAATCTTTCAGTAATACCAAATAAATGCATAAGACCCTAAAAGTGTAACTATTCTTATATTTAATTGAGATCATTGCATGATTGAGTTGAACTACACACTCTTATTGCTCCACCTACTTGTTTATTCTTATGTTGTTTAAAAACCAAGAAAATGTTTTGAATGTATATTGACATTACTGTAAAGGAAAAAAAATATCCTTCCCATATATTAATAAAATGTACTTCTGTTTTTGACAAAGCATTGCATGTTCTATATGAAGTATCAGTGTTAATAATCCAGCAGAAAAAACTCATAAATTTGGTGAAGCTCAATTTTTCCAGCTGAAAAAATTTTGAGAAAGAAATGCTTGAATATATGACTGGAAACAAAATATTCAGATATTTACCTCATTCTCTTGTAACTATTATTTACAAAATCTTTTTGTTTTTGTTTTTTCATCATTTTTTTGAAATGTAGCTTATGCATATTTTGTGGCAGTCATTCATTCTCTAAGCAGCAGAAATTAGTTCCATATTTTTTGGACATTTATATGAAAATAATATTAAATGAGTGTGAGAAGTATTTAAAAACTTAATTACAGTATATATCTGGATATTTCTTTTCTTTTTTTTTTTTCCTTTTTCCCTCCTCCTCCTCCTTCTCCTCCTCCTCTTCCTCCTCCTCCTCCTCCTCCTCCTCCTCCTCCTCCTCCTCCTCCTCCTCCTTCTTCTTCTTCTTCTTTCCCCCCCTCTCCGGAGTTTCATTTCAAGGGAATTAAGTATAAAGTCTTCATTTGTTTTCCCAGCATGCGAACCAGGTCCAAAGCTTATAGGTAATAGCTGCACGCAGTCAGCTATTGTCACTGATAGACTGATAATTGTGTGTTTGGAATCGGAACAGTGAGGAGTTAACTGTTCTGTTGCATTTTATTTCTCTGTTTTGGTTCAATTATTTAATACAGAATAACATATTTTTATTTGCTGTTAAGCACAACAAGCAAGTCAACTGTGCATCAGCACATTCTGCTACAACTTTGTTAAAATGTCAACCTTACAAGGTTATTGAAGTCATGTCTACAGCCCACAAATTTGGGAAGGAAAAATTTAATTTTCTATATAAAAGATAAGCACATTTTAAATATAATTACAAAATTAAATGTTATATTTAATAATTACTTAAATTGCCCTTAAGGAGCTGTAGACAAATTGTATTTAAGGAGCTATAGACAGTGGAGTTAGAATTTATTAAGTATGTTCGTACTAACTCCACTTATACAACTTTAGGTCATATTTGGTGGGCCAACACTCCCATCATTAGCTGTTGACTGACTAGTTGATGTGGTGGACTCTGATGGTTTGAATAGGAACTGAGTTCATCTGTGGGTGGAACATCAAAATTAAGTTTTTTCTATTTTTCAGAATGAAAATTTTTTCCCAAATAGATAGCTTTATTAGGTTCCAAAGTTCTTTCAGAAGCTTAGCCTCTGGTTTAATTTTGTGATTTTGGGTCCAAAAGTGAGTTGCCAGTGCTGATTTATCTATTTGTTTAAAATAAATACTTCAAAAATGCTCCTTTCTCCAAATTTCTAAATTTCTCTTTGTTTCTCTGATGTATTTTTGATTACAATGTGCACATTTCATTTTTTAAATTTCTGATTTCCTTCTTACAACACAAATCTATAGAATTCACCATGGAAGTACAGAAAATTGGGTGGCTCCCTTTCCTAGATTTAAAAATTATAACAAATACAGACTCATCTTCAGAATTCATAGAAAAGAGAGACATACACATAGAAAATTAAATAAAATATAACAATCATAACCCCATCCCACACAAATATGTGGTGTTGTACAGTTTAGCACACAGAATAATTAACACTCACAGAAACAGAGTACAAAACAGATATCAACAGATAATTAATACAGCAATAATCAATGGTTTTAACAAAGATATACGAGTAATAATAAAAATTATCAATAAATTAAAAAGACAAAAATCTATTAGAGAGATTTCTACACTGAGGAACATCAAAGAAAGTAACAAATTCAAAAGTTTCACATATCATCCAACTTGGCACAACAAATTCAATAGGATATTCAATGAACATGGCATAAAGTTAGCCCTAAAGAACAAATATAATATCAAAAGTTTACTAGGTTTGGCAGTAAAAGACACCATACCAGCAACACAAATCAGGAATTTAAGAAATTAAATGTGCAGATTGTAATCAAAAATACATCTGAAAACAGAGAAATTTGGTAATTTGGAGAAAGGAACACTTTAGGAATATTTGTTTTAACAAAGATATAAATCAGCATTGGCAGTTCACTTTTGGATCCTAAATCACGAAATTAAACCAGAGGCTAACCTGCTGAAAGAACCTGACAACAGAATAGAGCTATCCACTAATGAAACAATTTTCATCTTGAAAAATGAAACAAACTTAAAGAATTTTGAAGTTCCATCCATGGATAAACTCGGCAATTTCCTATTTGAAATATCAGAGACCACCACAGAAGTACTTGGGATCCAGCTACCACATCAAGTATTTTGTCAACAGCTGATGATGGGAGTGACTGCACCCAAAACATGTCATAGAGTTGTGTAAATAAGTGGAGTTAGTGTGAAATTATTTAATAAAGTATAATGGGATACATTTACAGTACTTGCTGATTGCACAGCAGGGTGGTTTTGGCAGCTGCACTGTGTGCTCCTGGCCCCCAGTCCACATGTGGGGTAAAACAAAATGAAAAAAATATATTTGGATATTAAGGCCTTTTGTTATTGATACTTACTCTTTGTTTTCATATTCATATGAGAAAATAGCAATGTTTGTGCTTCATGATGCTGTGGCAGTTTTATGAGTCATTGTTAATGACAATTTAAAACTTTTTTGTTTATTTATGTGAGGCAAATGAAAATTAACATTATTATGATACTATTACCAGCTAATTTTAAATATTTATAGTAATTTGTAGGACTCATTATGGCTGCTTTGGTTAGCATAATGGTGTGCCTAGCAAGGTGTTACATGATATGATTGATTGCCAACCATCATAATTTTTTCAAGACCAACCTGAATATATATGCCTCCATGGAAAAAATCATAATCTGTTTCTGGACTGTATAATGTCTAGAATTTTTCAATTTAAACAATTTAAAATTGTTAATATAACTTTTCTAACAGTCCTTGCATTACAAACTGTATCAGAACTTATACTTCCACTGAGTGGCTAGTGAAAGTTAAGCTAGTATATGCCTGCAAAGAAATTTCTGATTCTCTTTGTGGAAGTCTTGGTGTCAAGTAGCAAGTAGATGTGCAGATTTTTATCCTATGCTCTACAGTCAGCTGCCTTATTTAGTGATACAAACACCATTTGTTGTAAATGATGTGCAAGCGAACATGAACAACAAGGAAAGTGTACAAGACCTTACACAGCAAATACTGCTGTAGGTACAAGCATTCATCATATCAACATGCAATATTTCCACATAGATCAATGGAGAGGCCTTACCTTACAAGTTTGAACTATTCATTCAGTTAACCGGAAACAAATATGCAAAGTAATAGTGGGTTGCAAATGGTGTAGAAAAAGGAAAAACCTTTTCACTCCATGATGAATGGTTAAATATACTGAAGAGAGCAAGACAGTGAGCAGTTTTCAGTGAGACTAATGTGTATAGAAGTACTTTTAATTGTGACACCACAGTGAAAAATTATGCTGTTGGACAAAAACATAAATGCAATAATCAATCTTGGGCAATTTCTGCAAACCTTCAGTAGTTCTTTGTTAATGTTAATACTTCAGGACAAGACCAAATATCAGTGACAAGGCTTGCAATGACATTTCCTGTTATTAACACAGTCAGTTACCTGTCTCAAAGTTAGTTATTGGTCTCAAGATTGTGGAAATAGGCTGGTTCACAAAAGTATTTTCAGATTCTAAAATTAGCACCAAGTTTCATTTTGGCCACATGCTTTTTTAGATATGGGCCATTCTGTAGAAATTGCTTTTAAAGAAATACAAAACGACCATTTTCCATATTAACAGACTTCCAACAAGGGCAATTTAAAAATGTGTACCGTATGTACATAATTATTTTCATTGTTGAAATAGAATGATTGCTTATCTAATTGATTTTTATTAACACTTCAGCAAAATATCAGATGGGTTACCTCAACAAACTGCGAAATCAAAGAACAAGGACTTGAAAATGGGTAAGTTGCTGAGCTACAGTGCAAATAATGCTCATTAAATTAGTGCAGACTTCACTTCCTGTATGTGAATTTAAAAAAAAAAGCAACCAAATCTTGAGGCAAACTATCACTGTCACATTCCATACAATGCTGCTAAAAATGCCTTCAAAAATTTACCTGTAATGTTAAAGGATTAGTAATCAAAGTTTACTTTTCTTCATCTACAAGAAGATTTAAAGAACTGAAATCCTGCTTCCAGTTTGTAGAAAAGCAGTTCTTCAATTAGACATGCGTCCACAAGATGATTGTCATTGGAAGCAACAATAACATGCCTGGTAAAATATTGAAAGGGCATAAAAGCTCAATATTTGTTTCGGGGAGAAGATGAAACGAACCTTCTTATATGAAGCCTTGCGTAATGTTAGGAGACTGAAGTCTTAAGTGACAGAGTGCAGTTTTTATCTGAATATTACTTACATTTCATGCAATCTTTCATGCTAATTTTAACACACCTATTAAAGTCCTGGAATTAGAAGCTGTAGCAAATGTATTTCCTGCATTGTTTGGGGTTTGAAGTGAACTAGAAATTATGCGATACTTTTTTTATTTGTAGTGAATAATAATTTGCAGAATTCTGCTATAAATGGACTAAAATATTGGAAAAAGAAAAATTGGCCATATATCATAAAACTGTGAACTATCTTGACAAGTACTTAAATTTTGGTGAAGATTATCTTTTTATCTAAAAACAGCTCAGATTTTTAATCTTAAGAATTAATTTTTATTTGTTCAACAGCTAGTTTAGTAACAAACCTGTTGAGTGAAAAGGATAAAATAGATGAGGAAATAACTCATTGGTGAATAGTGTGTTCTAAAGAGAGTTGTAAATAATCTTATTGATAAATGTTGATTTGACATCTTTCGAAAACCAGAAGCAAAAATTTACTGTTAATTGTGCAACATGCTTTTTCTATACCTGCAAATAATGGTGTATAATGGAAGAGAGAATCTTCTTAATGAAAGATCTATGGATGAATCAAAGAGAAACTGCCTAAGGCTTGAAATGGGCAAAGCAAAACTGTATATTAAAGTTCACCGTAGCTCATATATACTACATTAATGTGTTCAGTTGTTAACACTAACTCCACTTACTTTTTTTAAAACTTTGGACTGGTTTCGGGAGAGGTTCCTCCCATCGTCAGCTGTTGTTGACTGAATCAATCAACAGTCAACAACAGCCGATGATGGGAGGAACCTTTCCCGAAACTAGTCCAAAGTTTTAAAAAAAGTAAGTGGAGTTAGTGTTAACAACTGAACACATTAATGTAGTATATATTACCACTCCATTGTCTACAGCTTCGTAAGTACAATTTTTACTTAATCACTGTAGCTCACTTGCTTATTTGAATTTATATTCAGTAGATCTAATTTCACTTCACTGGTGAACTGAATAAAATGAGAGCAACATGAAGTATGGGTGAGGAGCTTAGTTCAATTTCTTGCACTATCATTTCTTCTGTTTATATGGCAAATGTTTCCCAGTATGCTGAGCACTGTCTAAGAAAGAAAATGATGCTGTTTTGTTGAAGAATTAACATCAGGCATATTGTGTCTCTGATAATATGATTCACCTCCAATTAATACTGTAGATATCTGCTGTAAAGATATTCCATTTTATTTGTGCAAGAGATAAATGGCCACATAAAACAAAATGATGCGGTAGGTATTGTGTCTGCTTTGATGACTTGCAGTTGACTTTGGAGAAGCATTCTTGCTTAGTGATGTTCATAACTTATTGTCTCATTGTATTTTTTTTTTTATATTTTAATGATATTTATTACAGATAGTGGTATAGAAAGTAAGCATTGCATTTATTGAGCTCAGTGGAAGAAAGGAAGAAAGAAAGAAATAAAAAAAAACAGTATTATAGCACTTATATACATTGTTCACTGTATGCAATTTTATCCTAGTTATATGCCTTTCTATTTCTTAGCAGTTAGTGGTATTTATTCAATATGATGCTAGAGAAGAAGAATGTATTTGATGAAGTAAGTAAAGTGATCAAAATTGTTTAAAAATTGTAAATCTTTAAAAAAGTTTTCATATGGAAGTAACACAGTGAAGCTCATGTGAAATGAATCTGTCGTCTTAACACTCTTCATGCTTCACTAACCTTAAAAATATATGGAACCGGTTTCAAAGATATATTATCTCCATCTTCGGCTGTGGATGACTGGTGTGTAAGGTGGTTGCGTAGTATCAGAAGCAATGTTCTGCTCTGGTGAAACTTTTATGAACTTAAAATTTATATTTTCTTCTTTCGGAATGTCAAAATTCATCAAATGATCCTTATGTTTGTAGAGGTAAATTTTTTCCCAAATATCCAATTCTACTGGTCCCTGTACAGCTCTCATTAATTCAACGTTTTTCTTTATTTCATGATTTTCGGTCCAAAAGTAATATGCCACTGCTGATTTTTCTATTTGTTTGTATTTTAAATTCCTCATATGTTCTTTAAGACGTATCCCCACATTCCTCTTGGTTTTTCCTATGTAGATCTTATCACATTCAGCACATGAAATCTTGTAAATTCCTGATTTTTTCTCCTTTGGAGTATTATCTGTAGTATTGTCTTTCAAAACATTGTTTAGACTAAATTTATTAGTGGGAGCCAATTTTATATTAACATCTTTAAATATTTTTTGAAATTTATACATCACTGTTGGGTTATATGTGAATTTTTTAAAGGACATTTTTTCTTTAACTGTTGATAATGTAGTGCACTTTTCAATTCTTTTCTTCTTGTGGAATTTTTTAATCTTATTATGTATTAAGTCTTCATTAAAACCATTTAAAATTGCTATTTCTTTAATTTTCTTATATTCCATGTTATATTCTTCTTTACTGATTGGCAAATTGATCATTCTGCATATCGGACTATTAAAAATTGCATGTTTGTGAGCCGTAGAATTAAAACCATTTTCTTTGATATAATTATCTGCATTTGTGTCCTTTCTATATATGCCAAATTTAAGGTTTTCTTTAATTTTTATAATTTTTATATCCAAAAAAGGCAGCATATTGTCTGTTTCTATTTCATGTGTGAATATTCAAGATAAAGATATAAAATTTATACATGAAATAGAATTGTCTGTTTCTATTTCATGTGTGAATATTCAAGATAAAGATATAAAATTCATACATGAAATAGAAACAGATTTTATGCTGCCTTTTTTGGATATAAAAATTATAAAAAGTAAAGAAAACCTTAAATTTGGCATATATAGAAAGGACACACATGCAGATAATTATATCAAAGTAAATGGTTTTAATCCTATGGCTCACAAACATGCAATTTTTAATAGTCCGATATGCAGAATGATCAATTTGCCAATCAGTAAAGAAGAATATAACATGGAATATAAGAAAATTAAAGAAATAGCAATTTTAAATGGTTTTAATGAAGACTTAATACATAATAAGATTAAAAAATTCCACAAGAAGAAAAGAATTGAAAAGTGCACTACATTATCAACAGTTAAAGAAAAAATGTCCTTTAAAAAATTCACATATAACCCAACAGTGATGTATAAATTTCAAAAAATATTTAAAGATGTTAATATAAAATTGGCTCCCACTAATAAATTTAGTCTAAACAATGTTTTGAAAGACAATACTACAGATAATACTCCAAAGGAGAAAAAATCAGGAATTTACAAGATTTCATGTGCTGAATGTGATAAGATCTACATAGGAAAAACCAAGAGGAATGTGGGGATACGTCTTAAAGAACATATGAGGAATTTAAAATACAAACAAATAGAAAAATCAGCAGTGGCATATCACTTTTGGACCGAAAATCATGATATAAAGAAAAACGTTTAATTATTGAGAGCTGTACAGGGACCAGTAGAATTGGATATTTGGGTAAAGATTTACGTCTACAAACATAAGGATCATTTGATGAATTTTGACATTCCGAAAGAAGAAAACATAAATTTTAAGTTCATAAATGTTTCACCAGAGCAGAACATTGCTTCTGATACTACGCAACAACAACCGTTCACGCCAGTCGTCCACGGCCGAAGATGGAGATAACATATCTTTGAAACCGGTTCTGTATATTTTTAAGGTTAGTGAAGCATGAAGAGTGTTAAGACGACAGATTCAAGTAAAATGATTTTTGTTGCAAACATTTTTTATGACGAAAGTTGTAAATTTTTTGATCAAGAACAGTGGGATACTCAGCACAGTAATTACTTACTAGTTAAAAAGGAAATCATTTTGTAGTTTTTGAATGTGTACTAAAAGATTATTCAACCCTGGCCTCATTTGCAGCATTTTTACTATGCTGCTAGTTGCTGCTTATGGGCACTGTTCAATGGCAGTAGTGCACTGAACATTAATTGTTTTGCTAACAAATTATGAAATAAAATCACTTGTAAAATTATTCACTTAACCATTTTAGGAAAGGCAATGCTGAAATTCCTGTCTTTTTTGTCCATATGAAGGATGTTTCAAAATTTGATCACACAAATTCCAAGGATGGCAAAGGAAACATAGACAAATATTTTGAAATAGGAAACATACCATTTGGGGCCAAAGTTTTAAGATATTTGGAATTTATGACATTAGATGTTAGGAGGTTTTTTTTTTTTTTAATGGTGTTAATGCCTGTTTTTACTACTGAGGTACCACAGGTGGTGAATACTGGTGATACATGAAATTAATAATAAATTAGGAAAGGATATTTTTAAGGAAGGAAACATTCCAGGCCTAAGTTTAGGGGACCTCCCTGGCATTGGCCAGGGCTGAGGAAAATCTGGAAAAAACCTCAATGAGGGAGGATGTTCCTGATAAGATTCGAACCCCGGACCTCCCACCCATGAGTTCGCGCCTTAATGACCTCCACTACTTGTGGTGGTGATTTTTTTTTTATTCGTTTTATATAAGGATGCTCATTAACATCTCAGGTCATCAGCATCCCATTCAATTCCGGGCATGAAAGGCTGACAAATTAAGCTCAGAAGTCTCTTTTTTCAGACTTGAGGTTCTTTTTCGTGCTGTAAATGTATGATATGGGACCCATGTCTTTACTTCTCCATTCCGAAGGAAGCCATACTTAGGATTTTTATGCCCAAAAAAAAAATCCATTGATCTTGGCCAGGTTTGAGCCTGCAACCTTGGGTTTAGAAGACAATTATGGTTACCACTACACCACCAGGACCGACAATCTCTCGTGGCGGTGGATGTTAGTAGTGATTAGTTGGCAATGCAAAGTATGTCACTGATTTATTCATCCAAAATGTTCATTTCCATTTCCTTAGTTAGGAAAACCTTATTGTCAGTAGTTATTAGGACTTACTACTAAGATATAGACATTGTTATTTTGACAAAAATTTTCTTCAAGCAAGAGCATGCATGCCACTAATAAACTAATAACTGTTGAGCACAGTTTTCCTGTGTTGGCTGATGAGAAAGGGAGTCATTCGCTGCATATTTAGCTTAGTATAATGTTGGCTTTACAAATAATAAGAACCCAGTTCAAGTCCCATGTTTTCCCCTCCTCCTCCTCATCGTTGTTGTTGTTATTTTATTTGTTTGTTTGTATATTTTTTCTTCCCAACATTTCTTTGCAGCATAATTTCATTTCGTGATTTTAGGTGTACTGATAAATCTTTGTTTAGCTCTTCCGCCACATGTCTTGCATGGAAATGTAATGGTAATGAAGTATCTAATAAAGATTAACTGCCACTATGATAATAAAACTGAGCATGCTCAATGTTATGCATTGCTTACACACTGAAGGCTGACAGTTCACAACTCCCAGTCTTAATTGTGGGAAAAACAAGTAGAGGGAAATAGCAAAGTTTTGCAAGATTCATCTGGTGGCCCATTGAATGCCCTGTGCTACTCATGAACTGTTAACCTCTTGCATGAGGTGCAGGTACATGTGAAAGACAAGTGTTAACCATTAACATTCAAGCACACCATTGATAGGTTAATATGAATCAAAATTATTTATTTGCTGAGCTTGCATGCCATGCATTTTGTTTATGGGGAAGCTGGAGGATGTGCATTCATAGCTGCTCAGCAACACTGGGAATGATTTTGCGATATATTCCATCCTCATTGTTCAACCTTCCAATCTGTAAACCAGTACCTGAAAGAAACTGGATCCTTAGTAGTGCATAGACCAGATGCTGGTGCAAATTCAGCACATCACACCCCAGCCTTCTAACAAGAGACACTCAATCTGAGGTCAGTGCACATAACATGGGCATGAACAGTAATGTGTAGTGGGTCTTGCAAAAGGAATGGCTCTATCCATTTCTTCTTCTTCTGAAGGTGGAGTCATTGGGATAATGGACCTTGCTCCTCTGCTATAGTTTTTATTGGAGCATCATGGTGAAAATATTGATTTTCTCTTCTCAGTGCTCTATACCAACAAAGCCACTTTGACCAAAGATGGGTTAATTCTAAATTACAGTAACAGCCATGTGTGGGACTATGAAAATCTCATGTCATAATGGAGATAGGTCATCAGCAGAGATTTGGTATGAACATGTGGGCTGGTATAGTTCGTAATCATGTGATTGGCTCATAACTTCTTTCTCTGAAGCTTAATGGGTGTATGTATCTTCAATTCTTAATCCACATACTTCCTGTGATTCTGAAAAATATGCCCTCTCTAATTGGTTCCAGCATGATAGGGCTTCTCCACATTTCAACATAAACTTGCAACACCATCTTGACAATGTGTTTCCTGGCTGCTGAATTGGAAGAAGAGTTCCTGTAGCCTGGTCACAATGCTTTTTTTTTAAATAGTTTTTAATGCCCATTTTAACTACTGAGGCAACACAGGCAGTGGACACTGATGGTACATGAATTGAAATGATAAACTGAGAAAGGATTACAATTCTTTCTTGATATCACACTCTTAGAATTTTACCTATTACTGGCAAGGAAACTGCTATTTGTGATGAATTTACGGGACTCCAAAAATGTTTGAAAGAATATGCTTCATTTTTGTGCCAAAATGATTGTTGGGAACATGATAATGTTAAGCATCAATTGGAAACTTAACATTTTTCTTCCTTGTATTTTGGATGTTTCAGTAAAAACAGTATATAGTAGGTCATAGTTCTTGTGTGACCCTTATTGTTACATATGCTTGTTTACAATGCTTGATTGGGGACAAAACTGCAGTAGAATACATGGTGTAATGGTGACAAATGTGTGTGGAGATGTGAATGTTCAGAGCTGTCTTAGTGCAATAACAGGTGAACAAACCAATATAGCTAGATTTAACTATTACACACCAAAAACGTTTTCATTTATGATTTGTGTTTATTAATAGAATTTTAACATAAAATTTTATAATTTAAGCTAAGCTCCCTGACATTGGAACTATAAGTCTTTCCAAAATATATCGAAGGGTGATTTGAAGGGTGATGGAAAGTGTTAGTAATAATAAACTTTGATAAAAGAAAATATTAAAATGTACAGTAGAAATCTTTGCAACTTAAAGGAACAGAAAAGTATTTTTTGTTATGAGATACTATCTATTTTTCAAAGGGAACTGCGATGAGTAATGAAAATTAATAGAAAATGTTCAAATTTAATTGGGGTAAATGCATAAATCACTCTATTTGTGAATTTTTTAAGGAATTGTTCTACAAATGAGAGGTCTATTTCACCAGACACTGAAGATACATCTATTGAGAGCACCATTGGTATTGGTATTAGCCAGTCAAACCAATTATACTTGTAGGAGTACTAAGCTAAGGGTGAAAGAACTTTACTCAAAAGTGAATGTTGTCCAAGCAACATTGTGTATAGAATGAATCAAGTGTTTTGCATCTGCACTTATTATTTATTAAAGTTCAGTAATTCTCTTTTATGTTCATTATTTGCTCCGAAATGGTAAGTGGTACACTGAAGACCATTTATGCTCTACCTCTTGAGCTGTGATTGTTTCTTTGCTAGCATGAGGAGCAGAGAAATTAAACTTTTTTTGGGTGCAGTGTATCTCATTTAGTTTATATCTGCAGTTAATTATAACATCATTTCAATTGATATGCTTATCTTTGTAAAGGAAGTTTCTAATACAATTTTTAAGACATTTCTAAGTAAAAATGAGGCACAGTGCATCCTAGCTTGTCATTTTACTGTCTTCATGTAGGTCATTAAAATAATGGTATGATCAAATTTAGGGTTAAATAATTAAAAAAAAGTTACTTATTATAACAATTCTAAAAAAAATGTTTGTAATTTTTACTCTTTTTGGCTGAATATAAATCTTAAATTATCACCACCCGATGAAGAATTATTAATTGTGGGTACTCCCTCTTCCTCACAAGTCCCCAATTTCACCTGATGCTCTTCCCTTTAATTTCCTCTTCTAGAAAAGTTTGAAAAAAGTTCTATCCATTCATCAGGACAGTGGATCAACAGAATGGAGCAAGAACTGCAGTGCTTTTCATTTACCACAGCTGTAGTGTGGTGAGCACTTCTCTTGTTTGATTTCAAGTACAGTAATCACAAACAGTTGTGTTCATGTATATATAAAGGAGCATAACAATGAAAAATAAAACACACTAAGTATTCAACATTTTAGCCTGGTGCAGGAGCTTTTCTTTTAAAATGCAGCAGAGTAATGAGTTTGTATATGACAAATTTTATTCAATCAAGTGCTAAAAAAGTGGCTGTCTTAATAGCCATACAAGATTAATGCATTGTATGAGTGATAAAAGTTACTCACTGCCATGACTTTGATTATCTTCAACCATCTGACATTTTTTAAAAATGCTACCTTATCCTGTTAATTCTCCCAAGAGTTTATATACAGCAGGCATAAATGATTAACAGTACGTTATTTTTTAATACACAGACAGGTTTTCCGCAATGGAGAGCAATGATCACAGAATGTATATAATATGAATTACTGCAATTAAAAAATATATAATTTCAATATCTGCATGAAGTATATCAATATAAAAAATAAGAATATAGGTTTATTGTTTAATAAAGTTACATTTTAAGTAATGCAAATGTTAGAGATTTTTGGTGTAATCTAAACCCTTTTCTGGTTAGATTTCTTGAACTGTGTAAATCTTGCATTTAATGAAACAAACAAGAAGTGACTTGAGTAAAGTTCATAGATAGTTAGCAAGTGTCCTTTGTTTTCATAGTTACAGTAATAATAATCTATATAATGCAGGCACTGTGATTATTTTAAAAGTCAAAAGTGCTGCACTAGGTGAATATAACAGCTTTACAAATTTTATTTGCATGATTGACTACCTATTGTACTTTTGATTGCTTGAAATAAAATGCATTGTAAAATAAATTATGCTTGTAAATTGTATATGCTTAATTTTTATAAAAATGCACATAAATTAGTCATTACAATTAAGTAATTTTCTTTTGATGGAATTTTTGTAATATAAAAATTAAACTTCACATTATAAAACCACAAATCAATATCAAATTTATTGATACAATACTCTTTATGGTTTCATTTACATGAAATTTACTCAGAACATATGTTTGGTGGAACTTTTGTCCACATCATCAGCTGTTAAACAGCTGTTGGATCATTTGTAGAAGCTGGGTAGATAGCTGAGTTGACTCTTGACGATCTAGTGATAAATTTAAATAAAGTGCTGTCTGCTTAAGGGATGTCAAAATTCATAAGCTCCCCCCCCTTTTTTTTTAAATGTAAATCCCTTCCCATATGTTTAGTTATTTTGGTTGTTGAACATATTTTAATAACTTGATATTTTTCTATTTCATGGTTTTCATTCCAAAAAGGTGCTGCTACAGCTGATTTATCTATTTGTTTGTAACGAATGTTTCTCCAATGTTAAAGGAAGCTTCTACGAATGGTTCAACAGTTGTTTAACTGATGTAGATAAAAGTTACATATGTCCTGAGTAAATCTCATGTAAATGAAACCATAAAGAGTATTCTAAATATCCAATTCATAGAATATTATTAATGGGTTTTTCACTGTGTTCGATTCCAAATTGAATTAATATTTAAAACATATTTATTAATTAATGGTCACCAAATTTGGTGGTGTGGTTTTTTTTCTTTTTTTTTTTAATCCTCTTGTTTTGTTGCTTTTGTTGTTGAAGGTGTGAAAATTAAATCAGCAAATTAACAAAACAACTATGGTTAATATCTCACCTTGTGAACTAACTTGGTTTTATTTCAGTATTTTTTGTTGAAATGTACAATGGCAATTTAAAAACATTTAAATAAACTTGCAACTGAAGAATCAGGGACTATTTTATGGAATTTTGAGAGAAATAGGTAAAGCATAATATAAGTATAATTGTTCTGTAAAACAAAGATGTCTCCACTAACCAAGTTTTACATCAAATAGCAGATTAGCTACATGGCTATAAGCATGACATGCAATTTCCTGATTGAACATAAATCTTGTTCGATTTTCATGCTAATGAGTAATTTTTTGGAAAAATATTTTTTTATTTTGTTTGTTCCAAAAGCACATGTGCAGTGACACATTTACATTATTTACAGACTATTTTTCATTGTATTTCTATCCATGCTATCCAAATCAAGGGTTTGTTAAGAGCTGACAGTTAAATTAAATTGATTTATTTATGGACGCTGTTTAACATCTCAGGTCATCAGCGTCCCATTCAACTCGGCGTGAAACGGCCAACAAATTTTGCTCAGAGACCTCTCTTTGAGGCTTGAGATTCTTTTTCGTGCTGTAAATGTATGACACAGGACCCTTAGCTTTACTTCCCTTCCAAAGGAAGCCATACTTAGGATTTTTACGCCCAAAAAAATCCATCGGTCCTGGCCGGGTTTGAACCAGCAATCTTGGGTATAGGCGGCAAGTATGGTAACCACTACACCACCAGAACCAACAAGAGCTGACAGTAGAGCAATAAGGAGAGATTATGGGTAATGATTTCCAGGGTTACAGTACTTACCAGATTTCAAAGTATTTGGTTTTGAAGAATAGTAAAAAATTTAATAGACAAACACCAGGAAGAATTTCAGTGAAAATGGTAAACCTAAGACTATTATTTCTGCTCAGAATGAAGCTATTGCTGAAGATGTTAGGAACAACTCCATTCCTTTCTGTGTTAAAATGATTTTGTTTGAATGAAACATTTCAAGATGTGCAAAGCTGAAAAAAATACCTTCTATAAAAAGGGATGTTTTTGCCATTTAGAAATTAAAATTAATGCACGTAATTTAATGCTCCACTAAATTTTCAGATTCTCTTTGGTGTGACATTTATGTTTTTTAGTGAACGGTATCAAATATTTCTCAATGAGTTCTTTACACCTCTGGAATGTTATATGGTCCCTTTGTTCGTAACATTTTACTATTGCAAGTTATTACTCATCTTGTAGATTTATTTGTCTTTGTCACATTATTCATTTTATTTATTTTAGTATTTTTACATTTTTAAATATTCATTGCAAAAGGAAGTGAAATGTATATGTATTTCAAACTGAAGAGCCACATCAATCAGCAAATTACCAAAACAGTTATAGACAGTGCTACTCATAAGAACTGCATGATATTACAAGGAATTGGTGGTTTATTTGCCTGCAGTACACACACATATTAATAAATTGCTGTTTTTTCTGGTGACACTTTACATTATTTACAGATTAGGTTTTCTTTTAGCACATTTCTTGTGAGACAAGCAGCATGCCTGTAAAGAGCTGACAGCAGCTGAATCAGGGAATATTGTACGCCATCTTCCCAAGGTCAGAATTGTTCTCAAATTATAAGGATCTTGAATGCAATTGAACAGTAAAGATATGGGCTAGACCAAACACTGGTAAGAGGAATTTGAATGGGCAAATTGTGACCATGGTCAAGAAGTCCTTGAGTAACAATAGCTGCTCAGAATGAAGCCCTTGCAGAGACATAAGAAACCACATGGCAAAGGTTGAAGTCTTAAAAACAGACTTCTACCATCAAGACCCTTCTCAATGAATTAGATAAGATGTAAAGGTTAGACTGGGCCCTATAGGACATTTAAGTTTACAGGTGTACTTGGACATAGAATATGAAATGGTCAGAAATGTTCCTACCAGACCGCCGATAAAGACTCGAACCCTATAGAATATGCAGGACTAGATATCAGCCTCAGTATGGATTAGGCATTCTGGAAGGATTGCAGTACAATTCTGGAGCTACTTACAGCTGAACTGGTAGCAGTACCAGGAAAAATGACCAATGTAGTTTATATTGAAATCTTGGAGCACAATCTTCTACCATACTTTCATGCTGATTAACCAGAAGGAGTTCTGATAATAGTGCTTGCACAAGTGTAGTAAAAAGCAGGTCTGGCTAAAGAGGATGCTACATTTAATCAACAGGGACCTCCCCCATGATCTCCTGATCTGAACATATACGTAAATGTGGGCAGTAATATTTGGGAGTGGGAGCATTGACGAGAAGACAGGATCCAGGGGCTTTGAAAACCATATGTTTTGAATGATGCTACTGTTGTAATCCAGCCTTCTATTCTGTACTTTTTGGAAACATGGAGGAAAGGTTACATGAACTTACTGCAGCTTGAGATTTCACAAAGTTTTATAAAACTCTTTTTCTTTAACTCATTTATCTTTCCATGAGTTATGAAATAAAGGTTTTGTACTTCTTTATTCCTAATTCTTATTTTAAACTGTAATTTGTGAGTCCTCTGTTTAAATGCTGCTACAATAATTGTTTTAACTGCAGCCAACCACTCTTTAATTTGCTTTTTAAAGCACATTGTTGCTTATACTATATACATTTATAGCACAAAAGGTAAGATAAATTGTTTTATTTATTCCTTCTCTTTATATTCTTCATCAATCCCATACCACCTTCACCATCTCCATTGGGACAAGATAGCAGAACCTATGAGCGTCTTGGACTCAGAAGTCTACTACTATACCACCAAGCCAAGGGTGAATGCCCTCAAGTTCATGAGAAAAATGGGCTGTCATTGTACAAAAAAAAAAAAAAACTTCATTAATCACAATAATATATTATTGTTTTTGTTATATCTTCTAGTATGAATGAATGAATATTTATTATTTCTACACATTACAATTACAGTTTTATAATATTTTCTTGATCCTTCAGTGCTTGTTAATTTAAAATCCTATGCAACTAACACCCTGGTTGTTGTGTACATGGATCCTACACCGTTCTTAACTGTACACATTATTGAGTGAACTTTACAAATACTTCCCTAAAGGTGATCATCTTACTTTGCCATGGTCACTTTCCTCCACCACTTTTCTCTTACTTTCCCTATATAATTTCCAAACTGATTCAGAAAATCTTTAATGCCAGAATTTCTCCCAGCAAATTATCCCACATATTGTTCCATATTTCCTCTCTCCATCCTTTGGTTTCTGTACATTCTAATATACAGTGCAAATTCTTGTCTACCTTACCATTCTTTGTCAACTGCTATTCCACCTAACATGTATCTGTTAGTATATTTTAGTTCTAAATATGCCCACTTCTGAAAAGCTTATATTTGTTTTGTCTCCAAAAGATTGGTTAGTTTTATTCTGTTTTAAAGCAATAAGACCTAGAATGAAATATTTCTGTCTGTTTAATTAAAGAAAAAAATGATTCTTTAATAAAGTGACCCAATAAACCTTCAGATATTACTAAAAGTGGTTTTTGTATGGGTGTCCCACATGCTGCAGAACTGGGAATTTCTTGAAAAATCTTAATATTAATGAAGACATCGCAATAAAATTTGAAGCAAATTAACCTTGAATGTTTCAAGAACCGTCGTTCCCATCGTCAGCTGTTGACCCACTCAAATTTTAAAAACATGTAAGTGAAGTGTATAAAAATTACCCACAGTGTATCAATCAATATACAAGACCTTCACTGTAAATAGCTTCAATAATTTAACAAATAAGTTACAAATTAACCTTGTTTGTGATATTTGCGATTACATCATAAGTTAGAAAAGGCCAACATCTGTGTTAAGATAGGATTGAACCCAGCTCTCTATATTTTGTAAAGTATATTTGCCAGTATATCTACTGTCACTGCTATTGAATTTCTTCGGTAGTGATTAGTTTCAAGGCATCTATGGTTCATGGTATGTTGCAGTAATTCTTCCTTTCAAATATCCATATAAGAAATAATCAGACAATGTCAAATTGAATCCTTTCCCAATATATCATTTCATGTATCACCAGCATTCACCGCCTGTGATGCCTCAATAGTAAAAACAGGCATTAAACAGCATTAAAAAAATGTCAAATTGGGTGAGAGTGGGGGTCAAAGAACCTGATTCCTGTACCAGAGTAACCTCTTGGAAGATCCCAGTAGATAGTCCTTTACATTCTGGATAGTTTCCTTGGCTATTGTGAATGACTTCCAGCATAGCCATTCAATAAAGTTCCCTTGGTTACTAGTTTGTGTAACAAATGCCCAAATGATAGATTTGCTTAGCAGATGTTAGCATCCAAATTTCTCCTGAAATTTCTGTTGGTATGATCTTTATAAATTCTGTTTTCCAATAGTGCAAACAATAAACACACATTCCTCATAATATACTGATAAATTTTCCAATTATCCTTTTTGAACTCGCACATATATGAACTTTCCTGAACAGTTGGGTAGACACCCTCAGTCAAATGACAACAAGTAAGGAGACCAGCAGAGAGGCATATCAGACAGGAGACTGCTGAAAAGACATGCTTGGTGGTGGGCCACTACTCCATGTGACAACATATCGGTGCCCCAATACAGACACATTCCATTTTATTTCCCACAAAACAAAGATACTTCTGTTCAAATTTTGTATGTTAAGAACATATATGTATGCAGAGTTTGAACCACAAATATTAGATAGCAATGCATTATGCTCAACAGCCACTTGAGACATCTCAGTTACTATACCATTGCTAAGCTTAATACCTCTCACCCTCTTAAATTATTGCAAAGAGTGATTGATCTGTTATGGAAAATTGTAGTTGCATTATTAATTAATTGCAAAGAATGTTGTATATTCCTTCATATAAAAGGGTAGTTAAGCTCATTTTACAATTTCTAATGAACATTAAAAAAAAAAGAAAAAAGGAACTAAAATTGAGTATGACTGACTATTCCATAAGATTGTAGTGTATTAATAGCTCTATGAGAAGAATTTGCAATAGTAAAAACTCATGAACAAAACAGCCTTATAAATATCAGAGGTGTAAGCAGCATTTGATAGCTGTCGCTAAAAATCAGTGATTCCAGCCCTGTACGTTCATTTTTTTGAACATAAATGTTATACCAGAAGAGCATTATCAAAAGGATTTTGATTCATTTCCAAACAACCAAATATGTTTTATTCAAACAACATAAACTCAGAAAGGAAAGAGGTTGTTCTTAAAGCCTTCCACAAGAACTTCATCCTGAATAGCAATAGGTTGCCTTCATTGAAATTCTGCTGATGTTGGTGTATCATTTCTTTAATCCAATACAAGTTATTTTAAGTATTGGAGGCATACTAATCTTGGAAATCATAACCCATAATCTCTCTTCATTGGTGTGCTGTTAGTCTTCACAAACCCCCAGGTTAAGACATGCTGTTTGTTTTGGATAGTAGCATTGATAGAAATGTAACGAAAAATAGTCTAGTCTGTAAATTATGAAAATGATATTATTGCACATGTGCCTCTGGAATAAAGCACAATTTAAAAAAAAAAATGCTTCAGTTCTGGAATCTAATCATAGATATACAGTTTAATCAGAAGTTTCCATGCCATGCCTAGAACCATGTATCTGCTATTTGATGTAGACCTTGGTTTATGGATACATGTTTGTTTTACAGAATGGTTAGACATGTATAGTATTTTCCCCATTTCTTTCACATACTCATAAAATATACCATGATTACTTCGGCTGCGGGTTGCAATTCTTGTTGTTTCAACTAAACTAATGAAATTCACCTAAGAGAAACTGCTAGAGCTCATTTATGAATTCTCTGACTGTTTTTCATAACCTCCAGAGAAATAAGACTTGAGAGGTTGCATCCTATAAAAAATACACATTTACGAGGGGCATTCTAAAAGTTGTAGGCCTGACTAAGAAAAGACAAGATTTAAGAGAATATATAAAATATATATATTTTATTTTTCAACATAAATCAATCTTGTAAATCAACTCATTTAGTCCAACAACTTTCCAACTTTTTAATCCCTCAGTAAAATAAGATTTGTTCAACTGTGAAAAATTAGCATACCTTATGATTTATGTGTATCTTTGTCTACCAAGCCATTTTTTCAGATTTGGGAACAAAAATTAATGGCTGAATAGCATCCTTAAGCTAGTCCAGTAGTGAACTGTAATACTGCTTTCTTTGGTACACTTTCACCTTTTGCCACCCACTGTTTGGACTGCTCCTTTATCTCTGGCATGTAGTGAAGAATCCATGTTTCATCTACTGTTATGAAATGGAAAAACTTGCTAGAATTGCATTTAAACAAGTCTAAACACTCTTGCAAAATGTTCATTTGAATTCATTCTTGGTCCATTGTTAACAAATGCAGCACCCATTGAGTGGAAAGCTTTCCCATACCCAAAAACTTGCTAGAATTGCATTTAAACAGGTCTGAACACTTTTGCATAATGTTCATTCAAATTTGTTCTTGGTCCATTGTTAACAAATGCAGCACCCATAGAGCGAAAAGCTTTCCCATACCCAAAAACTTGCTACAATTGCATTTAAACAGGTTTAAACACTCTTGCATAATGTTCATTCAAATACGTTCTTGGTCAATTGTTAACAAATGCGGCACTCATTGAATGGAAAGTTTCCCATATCCAAAACTTTGTGTAAAATGTAGTGGACATGGCCAATTGAGGTCTTTGCAATATCAGACATCTCATGTATCTTCAATTGGCAATCATAAAGTATAGCTGTGAATTTTTGTAACAATCTCATCAGTCATAGCAGTTTTGGGATGCTCTGAGCGCTCATCTTGAATGGATGCATGACCATGCTTAAATTTAGCAGCCCACTTTTGAGCTACTGAAAATGAAGGGGAAGAATCCTTTAATGTGGAATCTAATTCCTTTCGTCTTTCTGTTGAGGTTAAACCCTTCAAAATGAAGTACTTTATTACAGCTTGTATTTCAGTTTTATCCATTTTTAGACAATTTTTACACTAGTTTAACAGTCGTCACAACCAAGTGACTACATTTTTGCATCTGAAACTATACAGCATGCCATCTAAAGGGTAATACTTAATAACTATCATAGTAATTTGGCCATCTTCACATCTCTTGAGTCAGGCCAAGAACTTTTAGAACATCCCTAGTACATCTTTGAAAGATAATACTTATTTGAATAGAGGGCTTAACTCTTACCATGTTTTCAGCATTGGGCTATGTAATGGGTAATGATTTTTTAAGCATATTGTGTTTGCTTAAGCTGCTGAGTCTTGATATTTATCAAACCAACAGTTACATGTTCAGTTCTAGCATATGTGCTTAAAAGCAATTGACATACTTTTGATTCACTTTGGGGTCAAGTTATCTGCATGAAGTTTCTTTCAGATATTTGCTTGTTCACAAAAGATCTAGGATATAAGACCCTGGAACTTATTAATGTCAAAAATAGTTCTTATATTATATGCACATTAACTCTGAAACATGCAATTTTCATGAAATATTTAAAATTTGTACAATGGTGAGAAAGGGATCAAGTTTTTCATTTAATGCTGATTAAGGATGAGCCTTTTAGCAGTGTGTTGTTGTTGTTGTTCTAATGTGCAGGATTTTGATCCATCAATTTTTCCCTGGCCAGCCAATATAATTTGTGTATTTTCCCGTCAGGTGCAGCTTTCCTCATTTCTGTGCATTCCAGTAGATGTTCTCTGTTTAGAATCTTGTCAGTATTGCAGATCTTACATGTGTTATTCATAAAACCAAATCTGTGTAGATGTTCCGCCAGACAGTCATGTCCAGTGGCCAGTCTAAAATGAGCAACTGCTTCCTTCCTTGATAGATTTTTTAAATTTTGTACCGTTTCTTTATATTAGAATAATTTTTATTAGATATTTCCACTTGAATATTATGTTGATATTTTTATTCTATGGTCATTTTGATATTTTTTAATTTTTCATTTAATCAACAGGGCAGTGTTGCACTTTTAGCAGTGTTGCAATTACTAAAAATGACATAGAAAGAAACTGGATTATTACCCCATAATTAAACCACTAATTTTGTCACCACAGCAAACATTTCTGCTTTTGTATAATAAATGGAACAACAAACTTGCAATTAGCATGTAGAAGCTTCAGAAGCAGCCCCTATATATTATACAAAAGCAGAAAAATATATATGAATTGGAGGATTGAAGGTAAATGCAAGCAGATTTTAACACATCCAGATCAATTCAGCCATTAGATTTTTATCATAATAAGAGAAAAACACAGGGAAACTTTTGCTGTTAAGTATATGCAAATGGGGTGTGGCATTAACATCATTCAGGTTCTGTTAATTACAAACTTGCAGTAGTATACCATTTGCATTATGGTCATAGATTATTTACAGAAATTTAAATATACCAAATGTCCCATTTATCTTTCTCACCCAAAATAACTTTCTTCTAATGCTTCAAATGAAAAACTGTTTCAAACGAAAGTTTTTTACATCATGGGGGGAGTTCTTGCTCAGGATATATTTTTTGTATCTCCATTAATGTAGGAGATATGGCATAGAGCTATTGTTTGTTTTTTTTTAAATGGCATCACGTATATTTTATTCAAGAATATAGTTATTCTCTCGAAGGGCTATTCAAAAATTTATCACACTCTAACATTTTAGTCAAGATTGGTCCATCAGCAATCCAAAATGGCTCGGATAGGTAGAGCATCAACATCTATGGAAAGTTAATGTTTGGTGCAGAATTATTGGAGATAATTTCTTTGTAACTGGTAACTAAAATGACAGAAAATATGCCACATTCTTGAAAAACACTTTTCCTGGATTCTTGAAGGCTGTACCTTTTGATAACAGAATGGCCATATACTGTCAGCATGATGGAAGCCCAAAGCATAATTCCATAAGGGCATGACACATTCTGGACTGTAAATACACTGGGAGGTGGATTGGATGTTGTGGACCAATTAATTGACCTGCCGAATCACCTTACGCTTCTTTGGGGAGCAATCAAGATGCTATCTTATTAAAATGTTCCAACAACACCAGAAGACATGCAACAATGCATTATTGATGTTTGTACAGCCATTCAGAAGGAAGTAGTAGACTAATCTAGGGCATCCTTTATCCATAGAATGGACTTATGTATGAATGCCTATAGTCATCATTTTGAGCATGAGATGTAAATGGTTTACTTTTCAAGTAATGATAGTGCCACAGTGCTACAAAGAGCCATTTTGCTTATGAATTGTGATAATATATATAGTACAATAACAAGAACCATGCACTGTACAGTACAGTCCATCTTGTTGCATTCCTCAGTGTTTTATAGATTATTATGAAATGTTTAAATGGGCCATGAAGAGGTTAAATTATTTAGTTAAGCAAATGTACTGTGGTGCTATTAAACAAAAGAAGTCATGCATTATTTATCATTTCCATATTGACTGTTTATTTTTTGACTAAAATGTTACAGCATGATGCATTTCTGAATAGCTCTTGGAGAGGGTAAGTGTATCCTTGAATACAATGTATGGTGCTATTTAAAAAAATGAAGTTCTATCCCATATCTACTACATTAATGGAGATAAAAAAGTATACCCTCAGCAAAAAGTCCCACATGATGTTAAAAAAACTTTTGATACAATTTTTGATTTGATGCATCAGAAAAAAGCTATTTTGGGTGAGCAAATGTGTATAACTTAGCAGTAGGAAGTTAAGTGTTCAGAAAGAGCTCATATTTTTAATTAAACATTGATATTTCTCTTTATTTTTTGTTGCTTAAATTTTATTTTGAAGTTATACTCATTCAAGATGAAGGATTTCTATTGCTAACTCACTTGTTAGTCTGATTAGGTCAATTAGGTGTCAAATGAGGTACTCTGCTTTTAGGTACAGTTCTTTATCTCAATTGATATTTTAATGAGTCTTAAGCATTTTATATCATGCAAAATCATAGTATCCCAGTTTGTACACATCTGCAGGATTAAGTGCTTTTTTCCCCCCTTCCTGTTTTCCATTTTGGTGAAAAGATGAATAAAATAACTTGAGGCATTATTGATATTGACTCATTTACACCTTGATCTTCCGTCCACCACCAATAATAAGTTAAAGGAAGATGGAAAATACCAATAGGACCCATTCAGGTAGGGCCAAAGCAGCTGTCATCAAATCCCCTTAAAGTAAATCAGGTTCAGAAATGAATTTGAAATGTTCTTCTATGAAAAAGTAGTAAATCATTCATAGGTTATATAAGGGACTTAAAATAGCGATGAACTGCACACCAAAATATAATTTCTGAACTTTTTTGGTACATCATATTCTGCAAGTTTTATCATTAAGTACCTATAAGTAATATGTCTTCAATAAAGTTAAAATTCCATGGGAAACACATTATGTTCAACCATCTAAAACTCTTTGATTTAATAAATAAATTATATTTATTGCCATGGGTTACAAAGATGAAGAACCATATGCTGTTTAGATATTCAAGGGAATGGCCTTTGCAAAAATCAAAGTATAAACAAGACTGTAGCAAAAAGAAACAGAAATAGTGGGTTACAGGATGTAAGTGTAAAATAGGGAGATTTGCAATAGCAAAACAATGAGGGGATCTGTCATTGTGGTGTTTCGGATAAATTAGGCAGAGATAAAATAGATTATATTTTGCATGAATTTTGGAGTAGAAGGGAACTATGACCTGCAAATTACATACCTTAATAAATTGATGAAAATTTTAAATGTAAAAAGACACTTGTGAAAAACAGATCACATCAGGTACTTGGAACATGAAAATGCTACATACAATGTTTCTGTTGCTTTTTCTGAATATCTATGGTTTGAGTTACAGAAAATCACACTTCATTTGAGATAAATTGATGTGAACTGAAGGTGTTCAGTTCTATGTGGCCATAGAAATCACAATGAAAATAAATGAATGAGGTAAATTAATAGTACTTGAACATATAAATTGCATTCCAACAGAGCTGAAAGCCCACATTGGAAGTGCCTGGCTTTAAACGTAAACTTTTTTTTGAATGTATAAACTTACTGTGACTGATTCCTATTGAAATATTCTGAAGTATTCTCCTTCCCAGAATAGTTCCTCTTTTACATTATGTTAAGTTCAGTGTATCTGAGAGAACCTTGCCCTTGTTCTTCAACATACTGACATAACTGTTAATGCAAAATAGCCCCAACACACAGTAGCTTCCTAAAATCTATTGTAGCACTTTCTTGCTCATTATTAATCAGTTGCCTGTTATTTTTATTTCACCATCAAGCAAAATTATCTATAAGATACAGTGCACTCTCTCATGTATCCCATTTTGTATCCTTTATTGCTGTCAGCCAAGTTTACATGTATATAGTGTCACAGAAATGAGAATAATTTAAATCAATATCATCAGAATGACTTGCAGAAAGCCCCGAGAATATAACATTATGATAATTAGCTGCAAATCTGCTAGTTTATAATGAAATAACTTTTAGTCTGTATCAACGAAAAGATTTATGTTTCTCAGCACACTTCACGCAAATATGCCGTGCATGCTCTAAACAGTAGTACTTCACATTTCTTGCAGCAATGTCTTGAAAGTTACTTCATCTTATATTTTAAGTTACAGCTCTTACAAAATCTGCATATATTTTCTGTGGAAGAACTAGTAGAAAGCTCACTGGTTTTATGAAAAATTTAAAATACATTGTTGTTTACTTATATATTGTGAAGTATAAAGTATTTTTCTTTCCATTGTTTTACTATGACAGTAATAATAGTGTAACTGAGTTTCATATCGCACATCATAACATCTTTTCAAGTAGGCACTGTGCTCTTGTGGTGACCTACTTAAATTGCTGCTCTATGCACGCTGGCAGTCTTTGTTGAGAATCAGGATCATTTAAAATTATATATGTCTTAAGTGATCTTGTGTTGTTTTTCTAGCTTTGTGAATATTTTAAAGAGCAAATGTGAAATTAGATCTTCTTGACAGTGCTCCATGTCTGGATGGATAGAAATGTAGAGTCACTGAAATGGTTTTGGGAACAAATCTTGACTAATGAAAAAATATGTAAAGAAGACCTTGTGATTTTGGTATTGGATTGTCATTACTTGCATACCAGAAACATGCCATTATTAGGCGTGATGCAAAATAATGGAGTTGATATTGAAAAATTTCCACCTCAGTGCTCTTATCCTTGACAGATAAAAGAAGGACATTTGTGCCTTTTAAAGCCAACTATACACAAGCAATTAAAACCTGGCTCAAACAAAATATTAATTATTTTTAACTCACTACCAAATAGTACTCATTTTGGGTCAACTTACAATAAAGCAGCTACACTTGCAACAATAGAAAGTGACTTCAGAAACACTGGACTATTTCCTCTTAACTGCAATTTTTTCAGCCTCATGAGTTTGCTGCTGAGGATGTAAGTGACCATTGCAAGTATAGTGGCATCTGAAACTGACTGCATGCAACAACCTTCTTCTAGTAGCTATTTGCCTTCAGAAAGTCCTAAAATAATGCCAGTTGATAGAGCTTTCTTTCTACCTTATGCAATTTGGCCCAAACTCATAATCACGAAGGTGACTAAGCTGTCCTGCTGCTGTACTTGCAAGTTTACCATACAAAAATATGTTGTCACATAACTTGAGGTAAAAGAAAAGCAGTAGCATCAAAAGGCAACTGAAATCAGAGATGAAACAAGCAGGAGGAAAAGGGGTTGGAAAGAAAAATATCTAACAAAAAGAAAATAGAAAGGAAAACATGGAAGAAAGAAAGGAAAGATCACAATAAAGTCATCTTCAGATTCCAGTTAGAAAGTATTAACGGAACCTTTGACTCTTTCCACAGATAAGAGAGGAGAAAAAGGATTATTAGCACCAAGTGTTGCATTTGTTGTCATGAAACAAGATTTAAAGTAAAATATCGAGATGTATATATTTTTATTTGATTTCTGATAATATTCACTCTAATACATAGATATCTTCTAAAAGAACATATTACTTAAAATACTTTGCTAATAATAATATACATAGAGGTATTTTCAGGCAGCACAGAACCATAAATGTAGCTGATATATCTCAGATTCGTTGTACCCAATCATAAACAATAGAATTATACCAAATGGAAAGTTTGTACAGAATTTGATTTCAAACCCATACCACAGTATCCGATACATTCAAACAATTGTGATACAATAGCATAACATTACAAAGCTTGGTTAGAGTAAGTAAATTAGGACAGATCCGTTAGCTAAACAGTGAGGAGACATCACATGGACAAATTCTGCAACATATTTCTGAAAATATAGTGTAACACTTGCTGTCATTGCAATAAACTTATCAGAATTTCCAACTCCAAAAGATTCATTTGAAATACAATGCTACAAAAGAAAATTATGGACATATACCTTTGAAGTTCATAATCTGAAAAATGATAACTCCAGATGTGCATTTTAGACAAAAGTAATAGGAAAGGAAGTTCTGTTGAAATGTCACATTATCTGAGACATCCATCTATAATCAAAAAAGTGTTCAAAATGACATTACACATATTCATTGACAATTGCTCTGGACTGATCAAAACTTAAATATAATTGATATGCCTGCATTATGTACAAGCAGGTCATTTCACAAATATTGAGTATCTTCATGGTCCCTGGCTACTATTACTTGTCCTGCAATTGTGATAATGGAAGCATTGAAAAATACATTAGAAAAAGGGAAGTGTTTATTAAAGTGCATTATGGACAGTTTTTAATTAAAAATATGCAGGAAAGAGAATCCATTTATGAACAGATAGCATTTTAAAGTTATGGTTATATTTTATATACTGACAAAAGTGGCCAAGGCTTCTAAGTCATAGATTTATGAGCAAGAACTCTCCAATTCAAATCCTGTGAGACAAACTTAAGATTGTAAGTGGAATTCAATTTTCTTACAGTGCAGATGTACGTTGCTTATTAAAACTGGAAAAAGCCATAGTACCAAAAATGATTATAATAGTTTCAACCTCTCAAATGTGAGATTACATAATAAATACAAAAACTTTTAGTAGCAGCAGAAAAGCTGCAGACACTCAACATCAGCATCATAAACATTGCTACTGCATTTATCATGATGCAAATATCAATTCTCTATTCTGTTTATAATAAAGAAACACATATAGTATACAGCATGATTTAATTTGCTTTTTTTTATATGTATAAAAAGTTTTTATACTTATTTTGTTTTTTTGTTCTAGGTAATTAGTAAAGAAAACTATACCACTTTCTTTCCAATTCATTTTTATGCTAATCCATATTGTTAAAAAAGAATTTATTACATTTTCTGATGATTTTGTACAAAAATTAATGTTTATTTGAATTTTATAACAATTGAAAGACAAAGAATATGGTGAAGATAAGTATATTCTGCTAAGGTACATACAGCATGTTTGCACTACATAAATGAAAACCAGGCTAAAGTTTTATTACATTTTATTCAAAACTTACATTTGGTGCATACATCATTGCTATTATAGAGACTTCATATTTCTCAAAGTAGTTTTGTAGCACACTAAGAATTGTGTGGACATACTTTTGTGGAAACTTATTCTTCAGATGCTTTTGTCTCCTCCATTCTTTGGCAGTGTTGGTTATGTATATCCTTCTGATTATGTAGTTGAGTTGACAGCATTTCTAGGGTGGAAAGGAGGGGGAAAAATGAGGCACAAGTTTAAATGCAAATATCTAGCTTGCCCCAACTTGCCAGATATTTGCATCCACTTGATGTAAAACTATTCTTCTCCAACATTTAACTATTCCACACCATCCCTTCTCTTTCCCATTGCATTGGTGTATGCTCTAATCAAGATAGTTGGGTAGTATATTGTGAAAGTTTGGTTTTAGACCAAGTTAGATAAGGTGGGCTGGTTTTTCTTACCATCTCTATGTAATAAACACGTTTTTAAAAATTTATTAAACAATATTAAAATATTAGTTATTTTTTAATAGTGTTTAACACCCATTTTTACTGTTGAGGTGTGAAAGGCAGTGAACACTGATGATATATGAATTAAATTGTAAGTCTGAAAAGGAATTCTTTTTGGGAAGGAAGCATTCCAGGCCTAATTTAGATTACCTCCCTGGTATTTGCCTTTCATGAGGACTGAGGAAAACCTGGAAAAAAAAAATCCTGTCAGGGCAGATGATCCTGGCAGGAATCAAACCCCAGACCTCCCGCTAATGAGCCTATGCCATAACAACTTTGACCACTTGTGTCAGAATGTTAGGTAGTGTGTAACAGTCATTTTATGTTAGAGAGTAGCATGTTTCGTTATGCTGAGCATTACTCATTGCATAGCACCTTTAAGCCTCAGGAATAATTTTAGTTGTTAACATTTTAGTAACTGCTTTCAGGTGAATGTGGCAAATTTTCACAATTCTCACTAACATTCTTTTACCCCTATATTGAAATTGCTAGATTTAATCTGATAATGATGTATTATCAAGATAATACTATTATTTTGAAATATTTACACAATGCCTCAGCAAATCACTCTTTGATTAATGATACAGACAATAGAATGGATACCATTACTTGTGTTGTTAATCAAAGAAGAATCTGCTGAGATATTTTGTTATTGTGAACCATTAACATATTGCATTAATATGTGTTTATCAGTAATTACAATAATAGCTATCCTATTGTTTAAATGCACCGAATATAAATTATTTCTTTTGAAAATCTATGTGTTCTAGTTACTAAAGACTGAGAATGATTTTTTTTCATCATACAGTGAAGATATGGTGGTGAAACAATTTTTCATGATAAGAATAGATCTTATGTGGTTAGTGGAAAAAAATTGGAAATGCATCTTAGTACAGTCACCAGAAAAAGACTGTTTTGAGTGTCCTGGCCAAACATATCCAACAAAACTGCCCTGAGCTGCATTATCTGGTTGATGCCTTCATCATGAGAATACACACCCTCACATTTACAATGTTGTTACTCATTATTTGTTCAGAAAAAACAGAGTTTGAGCCCCATCCTCCATACAGACTGAATCTTAATTTATCATGACTTTTTTCTGTTCCCTTGTCTGAAAAATGAGCTGTGAGGCCAGCGTTTTGACTAATCAACAGCTGTCATGAAGAAGATGGAGGCAGTTCAGAAGACAATGTCAAAAAACTGTTTCCAGCATGTCTTCAAGGTATGGCAGATATGTTGGTTAAGTGTATATAGCTTAATCTGGATTACTTTGAAAAAGATCATGACAGCCTTGACCTTGCCCATTGTACTTCATAAGTAAAAAAATCATTATCAATCTTTATTGACTAGCCCTCATATTTATCACACATGTTAATTTAAATATAAGCCATATCTATTTAAAAATAATTTTACAACTGTATTAAGGTTTATATGTTAACATTGTTCACATGAAGGCTATTTGGAAATGTTAATTAACAATATACCATAGTCACCTGAATGGAACTTTTTATGATGCAGAGGTTTTAGGTTTATAGCTGGAAATTGTTCTCTGTTTATGTAAATTAATTTGTTTTTCTCAATAGTAAACAAATGAAGTATAATTTAGCACTCCTTTCAGTAAAAATAATGCATACTGAACAAATATGACCATTGATCTTGAGATTTATGGAAATCAAAGATAAATTTGTTGTACATTTGGTACTGATTATCCATAACATGATGCTCTGGAAAGAGAGATGATGCTTGTAGTGACTAATTAGTAATTACACATGAATGTTTCAAACTCTTGCATGCTGCTGCATATTTTCACATGCTTCTAATTTGAGCACACTTCAGAGTTAAGAACTTCAGGGGATGGATTAAAGACAGAGAGAGAGAGAGAGGGGGGGGATGGAAAACCTAAATGTGTCATGCAGTTGAAAATGGCTTTGTCATTCCATGGTTCCATTGTATGCATCATTAATATCAGAATAACAGAATATCCCAGTAAATATAGAATTATTTGTATGAGTAGCATATCTTTACAAATTTCTAAATTGTGCTAGTAAATGTGGCTCAGGTGCTCCATGTCAACTGGTGGGTTCAGCTTTGTTTCCCATTAGAGACAAGTTGCCTGAGTGGGAGGAAGGAGATCTAGGAGTTTTTATTCAATCTGAAAAGGCAAATTCCAAATAATATTAGACACTGATAGGTTCTGGGTTGATTTGTGTCGCCTTTAATTAATTTATTTCCTTGAAAAGTATGACAGTTTCCATAAGATATTTAATGCCCCCCCCCCCCCCCCAAAAGAAATATTAAAATTAAAATGGAATAAGCTCATGCTTGTTTAAAAATAATCTTTTAAGTATAGCTTTTTAGTTAAAATGTGCCAATAAAACCAGTATTTTCCATTAACTGTAATCTTAACCTTCAGTGAAACTGTACTTTCACTTTCCTTTTATCTGCGTGTGTGTATGCTAGCATGCGTGCATTTTTGCTTTTGGATTTGGTGGATACTAGAAGTAAAACTGTTTAACAATATTCAAAAAAACCTTTCCTCAGGGACATTCATTTAACTATTTTTTTTTTTAAACTGCACTGGAAAATACTTAAGAATGTTAATGTCGGTGGAAAGTAATGGCAAATTTTCCTAACCTGAAATAGTTCGTGGTTATTGTTAATTTTTTCTTGTTGTGAGGTAGAATAAGCCATTAGCATAAAAATATTGTGACTGAAGACTGGGTGGCAGAGGGATTTTTCTATGTTCTGGGATGTTCCAACTGGCCTAATGAATATCTGGGAAATATTTTTTTGTTCAAAATTCTATTTGTGTGTCCTGCGACAAGTAATCTTTTTTGCTTTAGACCTGATAAATGAGCAATAATATAAAACTGTAAAAATGGGAAATCAGAAACAGATTTGAAGAACAGGTAAAAAGGGGAATTTTGTGTCTTTTTGGATAATGTAAGTTTAGCAGAAGGAAAGTTTTATTTCATGATTTATTTTGAAAACTGGAAAATGGTAAAATAATAAAATAAGGTAAGAATCCATTTTTGTAAGAAGTAAGCATAGAAGGATAAGTAGTAGTGTGAGTAAAATTTATGACGCACTGAGGTTCCAGAGAAGACCACATTAAATCATGATAAAATGCGGTTTTCTGTGGAAACTCGGTACATCAATGACACAGGCTGTAGAAGCCTATGCATCCAAGTTAAGTTCATGGAGAAAAAAATTTGCCTGCAAATATGACAAACTGAGCATCTGCTGATTCATTTATGTATTTCAGAAGTGATCTGTTCACTCTGAGAAATGTACTTAGCTATCTGAAATATCTTGAGATTGTATGCCCATTTTCATTGTTACTGTTTTTATGCATACTTTACAACTTTTTAATCAACCTTGTATGTGTGCAGGCATGTGTGAGAACTAGGTGTTCATGTAGATAAGTAACATGTATGGAGTGATACAATGAAAAAAATGTAAATATTTCGAGCCTGTTAGGCTCTTAACTGTAAGTAAACTATACAATATATGATTTTGGCTTTCATGATGTCTGTGATATAATTAACAGATATGACGTGTGTTTTTAATTGATCAGCAATTGTACATATTTATCATTAAACAAAATATATCCAGCCACAGGTAATATTATCAAAGTATAGTTTATATTTTATTTGATAATATAACCTTATATTTTTTAAAACAAATGGATATGTCACTGAAAGCATTTATGAAATTAAACAAGTTAACACTTTTGACATTAGAGGTGAATTTAAAGAGTTATTAGGCAAAGTACAGCCAAGACCATGGCAAGTCAGATATTGAAGGAAAGAGGAAAGAAAAGGAAAAGGAAGAATATACCATGACAATACATGGGTGGTGGTTATTTTGTCTATGTAAAGCAAAGATTTGTGGCCACTGCAGTAACTGGACATATCCACATCTGTGGATATCTAACTTTATCTGTGGATATCTAACTTTATCTGTGGAGTTGATTTCGTTTATTAGTTTTATTTATGGATGCTCTTTAACATCTCAGGTCATCAGTGTCCCATTCAATCCATGGCATAAAACAACCAATAAATTTTGCTCAGGGGCTACTTCTTTCAGACATGAGGTTCTTTTACATGCTGTAAATCTAAAAAATGTGGCCCAGGCTTTACTTCCCTTCTGAAGGAAGCCATACTTAGGATTTTTACTCCCAAAAAAAATCCATCGATCCTGCCTGGGTTTAAACCCAGAATTTTGGATTTAGGAGGCAAGTATGGTCACAACTACACCACCAGGACTGACTATCTGTGGAGTGCTTTGAAGGGAATTAGTAAATGCAAGCAATCTGAGAACATTGGAATATCTGAAGGATAGTGTTCAGACTGAAATTCAGGCTCTCGAGACCTATGCTTATTTTTGTGTTAAAGTCAAGGAACTGGTTTATCATGGGCCACGATATAATTTTCAGAGTTAGTATCACCCCATAAAAATGTTGAAAAATGAAGCCATAATGTTTGCTTGTTCAGCAGAACATCACAGAAAAAAAGAATGTTCTCTTAGAAGATATATCACTACTTTAACTGATAAGGAAATATGTACACCCTTTGATACAATGAGAGCGCCTAGGGAAAGTATTAAGAGACATCATGGATTTCATCCAGATCAATATGCAAACAAACTTTGTTCTGTTAAGTATACTACATAGGCATGTAGTATACTTAATCAATATTTAAGAAAATTGCTTAAAGTTAAGGAGCATTTAAAATTGTTTGATGTAGATCTTAGTAGGGATAAATTCACACAAGGATACTCTTGGATGGTACAGGGAAAGAAAAAATGGGTAAAAATGTTTAAAGTATTATAAATCAAATCTTCAATAAATGATAGAGATTCTGCATCGCACTACCATGCAGAAATGAACACCATGTTGAAGACATAACAAATTATATCAGTGCATTTCTTTTCAGATCCACAAGACCAAAGAAAACTAAACAGGCTAGGTTTTTTTTTTTTTTTTTTTTTTTAATAAATAACAAAAGCAGAACAGGTATATCAGGCAATAAAAGTAGGCAGCTCAAAATGTTCAAAGTTTCGAGCATTTTTTGCTTGATTTTAATGATATAGATATTAAAATTGAATATTTTAATTTTGACTGACTTCTGCCTTACAACTAAATTTTGCAGAAAAAATATAAAACATGGAGGTAGCTGCATATGTGTAAGAACAAATGTAGATGCTAGAACATTTACATATTTTGAAAACTTAAATAATGAAGGAAGCTTTGAATCTTGTATTGTACAACTCATACAATTAAATTTATGTATAACTGCATTTATAGAACTTCAAATAATAATATTCTCCTATTAATTGATAATTTAAAATGAATTATCCTAACCAGTTTAAATAAGGGGAAGAATGTCATAGTGGGTGGTCTTGATATTGAATTTTGAAGAAAACTCAAAATGCAGAATTAACAAAGTATGCTCAATTCCTATGGAATGGAACAGTAGTAAATGTGCCTACAATGACAACCCCAACCAGCAAGTCATCTGTAGATCAAATTATCATAAAATATTTTGGGAGTACAGCATAGGAGCATTTGAGACAGGCTTGCACAGATTATACAAATACAAAATAAAAATAAATTCTCAAACAAGACAGTTATATATATGATGATAAGAATTAAAACTTTTGTTGATTTGGTTAATATAAGGATGCTATTTAAACATCTTAGGTCATCAGCATCCCATTCAATTCAAGGTGTGAAACAGCTGATAAATTTTGCTTAGAGGCCTCTTCTTTCAGGCTTGAGTTTCTTTTACATGCCATAAATCTACAATATGGAACCCATGGCTTTGCTTCCCTTCAGAAGGAAGCCATACTTAGAATTTTTGTGCCCAAAAATCCATTGATCCTGGCTGGGATTGAATGTGCGATTTGGGTGTAGGAACCCAAGTATGGTTACCACTACACCAACAGGACCGACAGAATAATGAATGTAGAGTACCTTAATTATTTACTACAAAAGGAATCATGGAGCTCTGTATATCAACAAAAATTCAGCAGATGATGCATGTAATGAGTATTTTAAAATATTTTTTTTTTTTTTTGTTCTCAAGTAAACTCTACCCAAATCAATTGTGAAAATTTCTCACATAAAAATAAATGGATCACTTCAGGTATTAAAAAAATTATATACCTAATTAAAGTTTCTTAGTAAGTTAATATAAAGAGGAGGTACCACAGAGGAAATTAATATCTATTGTAAACAGTATAAAATAATGTATAATAGAATAATAGCAGAGGCAGAAAAACTGCTTAATGACAACTTATACAACAGAAAAAAAAGAATTTTAAAATGATTGAGCCGAATTTCTAACACTTACATCACTAATATTTAAAAAAGGAAGACTAAGATTCTGGAGCTAATCACTACCATCATGAGTTCCAGATCGACTGCCGGCCTTGTTCTTTGTGGTGGTTTGGTTTGTCTCTGGTGGTAGTTAGATGAATTTCTTTATTAAGATTTCACTTGACTGGATTTCAAAGTTGAAAACCTGATTTTTGTTCTTCCGGATATAAATGCTTTCCCATACTGTAAATTAAATGAAGATATTCCACAAGAGAACAAATCAGGAATATATCAGATGAATTGTGTCGATTGTGTAAAAAATTTATATTGGAAAGACTAAAAGAAACATCAGGAACATAAATTAAAGACAGGAAAAAAAATCAGTGGTAGCTTGGCATTTTTGGAAGGAACAACATAGTATTAACAGGAATCCCAAACTACTTAAAAATATTACAGGAAAAGCAGATCTTACAACCTGGGAAAACATTAATATCTGAAAGAAAATCATGTTTTCAACTTTGAAATCCTACCAAGTGACATCTTAATACAGATGTTCATCCACCACCACAAAGAACAAGGCCGGCAGTCATTCTGGAACTAATGATGGTAGCGGTTAGCTCCAGAAACTTAGTCTTCCTTTTTTAAATATTAGTGATGTAAGTGTTACAAATTTAACTCGATCTTAAAATTCTTAGTGTTAAACATCAATGTTACAAGTGCACCATATTTAACTAATGCAGAAAACAAGACGAAAGCTATGTGGAATACTATTAATGTGTAAATTATACAGGATAGAAACACTCCAAAAAACATTAGTCTGATAAATAGTGGAACACATAAATAATCCAAACCAAGTGGCTAATCTTTTAACAGCTACTATACGGGTATAGCACAAAACATCCTACATAGCAATTTTTGTGTAATAATCCAAAAATAGGTTTACTGCCAAAAGGGTGTAATAGTATTTTTATGAAACCTGTCATAAAGTTAGAACTAATGGTGTGATTAACAATATGAAGAATATTACTTTGTCTGTAATTGGTGAAATTCCAAATGAAGTTATACAGAAATGTTACAAATTTTGTGATAAAAGCCCTAAGATATATAATAAACATATACTCTTTTCAACTGGTCAGTTCCCAGCCAAACTGAAGATAGCAAAAGTCAAAACCTTTATACTAGAAAGGTGCAGAAAACAAATTAGGCAACTATAGATCAATCTCACTGTTGTCAGTGTTCTCCAAAATAGAAATAGTTATGTACACCAGACTTAAATAATTTCACTGAAACACAAAATAATAGCAGATAGACAATATGGTTTTTGTAAAGACAAGTCCATAGGTACAAGCAGTAGTAGATTTTATTAAAAAAGTGCATGAATCTATGGACAACAAAGAAGCAGCAAATTTTGGCCTGTTAATGAATCTATTGAAAACATTTGATGTTGTGGACAACAAAATACTACTAGAGAAATGATTCATTATTGGAATTCAAGGGTTAGTACATAAGGGATTTGAATCATACTTAACACATCGTCAACAGACTGTAGAAGTAACATATCTTAATGAGAATACAAACATCAGTACCATCCTATCATCTAAAAGAAGCATAAATTATGGAGTTCCACAAGGCTCAATAGGCTCTGTTTTATTTTTAATATATATTAACAATTTAGAATTCTATATTAAACACTTTTTGCCAATGACACAAGCATATTTATTTATTAGTAGTCACAATGTAAATGCTTTGAAATTTAAAGTAGAACAGATCACCAATCAATTGCTCAAATAGTTTGAGAGAAATATATTAATAATAAATGGGGAGGACAGTAGTAATATCCTTTCACCATGTTCAGAAAACTTATAATGAATGCCCTCTTGTAGTGTTTAATGACAGAAATTTTAGTTACACAGGCAGCACAAAGTTCTTGAACTTATGGATAAATCAAACTCTAAAGTGGTATGTTCACACCCAGAAACTAAAACAAAAACTTAATTCAGTACGCTTTGACTTACGTCTAGTTTCAAGAGTCATGCAACTAAAGTCAGTCCTTTCACCATATCATGCCTACTTTGATTCAGTTATATAATTTGGAATAATATATTGGGGAAATTCAACAGGAGCCAAAAATATCTTCAAACTGCAAAAGAGGGCTATTCAAATAATGGTAAAGTTGGTAAAAGAACTAGCTGCAGTATTCAAAGAGTTAATCTTCCATGTATTTACATATATGAAGCAGTGATATTTGGTAAAACTAATTTAAATAACTATACCACGAATTCCCAGATACCTCACATAATGCAAGAATGAAGGAAGAACTTTATTTAATAAACCTAATACCAGTCATTTTGAGAAAAATTTACCTATACCAATCTGCAGCTCTACAATAGTCTACCAGATTGCTTAAAAGAAAGATGTGTATTAACTAAATTCAAATTCTCCATTAGATGGTTCTTATTAGAGCATTTCTTTAATAATATAAGTGAGTTTCATGAAACTGTTAGGCATTGATAACATTTATACTATATATAGACAGAGTTTATCAACTGTGACTAACTTGTTAATATCTGTAAATATCATGTACCACATATTAGATGTCTCTTCACACATGATCATAAGTTAATAAGAAACTATTGACAGTTGTATTGCATGCATTCAAGTTTACTAACAAAGCTCCCAATAAATCATTGTTAAGAGAGTTTCATAGAAATATTAGATGTAAATAACTTTGATAATATCAAAATCATTCTGTTAAGATCTGTAAATACAATTTATATGTTCAACTTAATTATAAATTAACGTTAGTGTAAGCAGTTGTAACTCTCGGATGTGTCCTATATCATGTAAAATGATAAAAAAAAAATCTAATACTATTACAATGACAACAACAATGGGAAAGGCAGAGATTCTTGAAACAAAAGAGAATGAATTGAACACTATTAATTGGGAAATTTATAAGATGGGTTTATAAGTGTAATAAATTGTCCTCCTGAGTTACAGTAGCTAAAAGGAATATGAAAAGTGTGATTTTCAGCTTTTGGTTCTTGAATAAATATTTGAGATGATATGCTAGTCTGATATATAATATAAAAAAGTGAGAAAAATATTTTATAGATGTAATATAAAATGCAAATCCATATTTATTTCTTTGTTCTATTTATTATTTTTATCACACTGCCAAGATTTTTCTAGACAAGCAGAATGAATTAAATTATTTTTCAAATGAATCCAGTGCCTGAAATTACTTGTGTTTACCTGAAACCTTATCTAGGCAACATGTCTTGAACAGGGATGGAACCTCCTGCAAGCTGAGTCACAGTGGTGGACCTTTGCTTTATGTTAAACAACCTAGCATCATTGATGTTCAGTTCTATGTCTTTCTGTCAACTAGAGTGTGTGACACTTAAACTTGGAACTGTTGTGGGTGAAGTTTTCTTCTTTTTCCCTTGCTTGAACTCTTCCTCATGCAGAAAAAATTAATGCCAGGTATATTTAGGTACTTCTGGAATCTGTGTTGCCTTGTGCCATAATTTATTAATTTATTACATTGAATAGATGGCCTAGATTCATTAAACTTTTTTCCTTAGCTGCAAATATGCTTTGTAAGTTAATACTCTGAATAATATATTTAGATTACTGATTTTTGTCATTGTTTTAACTAGGACAAGGTGAATGTATTTATGATAATAGATAAAAGAGCTTACTGTAAAGTTGTTCAACATTTGTATTGAAAAGATATATTATTCACTGGGATGTTAATGGATAATGCTCCATTGCATGCTTAATTATAAGTGAAAAGATGTGATAGTGAAATATTGGTGTAGTCATGAAACTTGGAAAATTACCCTTAATCTGGAAGTCCAGTCATTCTCTAAAGAAGAAAATGTTAATAGCATTCATGACAGGCATCTAGAGCATGTCACCACAGTGAGTAAATCATATTGTAGCTGCTATCGTGAATATGAATAAGGTGTCTTCATGATGGGCACAGAAAATGTTGATAGTGATAAAAATGAACAAGAGTGGCAGTTCTTTTAAGAAAATTTTAAACAGTTTGTTTCAGATTCAGATAATTTGATGAACTTATTTGTAACTATGAGCAAGGTCTGCATCCATTTCCATCTTGAATATCAAATATTTAAAACAATGGAATCATAGCAGCTTCACCATTCTGAAGAGGGCTAAAGTTGTTCCATTTATTGCAAATTCAATTTTGTCCTAACATGAGAATTGAAGAAAAAAGTTATTGATGAAAAATGCTGAGCAAGATAACAGAAATTATTTTGTGGGGACAATGCACAGGATCGCATATTACTGCTAGTAATATCAATGAACTATCATGTAGCTTAGAATTCATTCAAAATTCACTTTGTTAATCTGATTTTGCTCTTTTGACAACTGCAGTTCAAAAAACAGTTTGTTGGTACTTGATTTCTCTCTGATGATTTAATTACAGTTGTTGACAACTTTAACACAAAAAATGAATCCTTTCTATTGTGTAAGGGATGAAGGTTTTTTTATCAAAATTTGAAAAGTGTGTGAATCTCAGAGGGAACTGTGTACAAAAATAATGTACAAGAATAGTTCTACAATTGGTCCAATATATTGGAATACAATATTTTTCATACAATGTAGTATTATTCTGACTATTAAGTCTCTGGTCCACCACCATGGCTCTAGGGAGCTTATATTTGTCTCCTGATTGGAATAAATTTGCCTTGGTGAGATGTTAGCATTGTTTTCCCAGTAGTAATAAATTATAGATTTGTAAGCTCATTGTGCCACCAAAAATTATTTTGTTCTTTGTCCTAAATACTCATGGCAGCTAGCATAGAATGTTTAAACATTTGAATATAATTAAAGTTAATTCTCATTGTGACATTCATTGGAACTTCTATTTTGAATGATGGTAGAATAGAGGCCTTGGCAAACTTTTTATATTTGTCTGCTGAGGAAATACTAACGAAACTATAGTAGAAGGATTGTTCTTATTCTTTGGTTGCCTTGGGTGAGCATATCCAGCTATACCACAGAAGCACAATTTTCTTGCTGCTCTCATGGATATGATACCTGGTGTGGCAGTATTTTCCTGAGAAACAAGCTGTGGCCAGCAGATGTTCTATCTGCATTTGTGCTGCTCTTTTAAATCATTATAGAATGAAATATGTTATTTGAAGGTAGAGAAGAAACTTCTAAAGTTAAAGAAAGGTATATTAGTTAGCTATGAGCACTTTAAAGTAATGCTATCTCTACACTTGTAATGTAGTTCATTTTGGTTACTATGCAATTTGCAACTGCAACCTATTGCTATGCATGGCTCATGCTTTGGAGTTTTTGAAGTGTCAATCTCTCCATGAGTTTTTTTTAAGAACTAATCATTTTCAGAATGTGACAAGAATAGAGCAATGCATGACACCTGCTATTTGTAACATCAGGATGTGCAATTATTGATATAGTTCTATGTATTAGTTGATCTCTTGGTAGAACTGCAAATATTTAAAAATATAGTTATTCAATATGCTAAGTTAATCAGATTTCTTTTCTGAGAAATGTTGCCTTAAAGACAAATAAAGCATTTGCTCTTTCTTACGTATGAATATAATGTATTTTTAAGGATTGCATTAATTATTTGTCATAAGATTATACATTATTTATCGGGGTTGCCCAAATGAAACTAAGACTTTGTTGTTGTTGTTGTTGTTGTTGTTGTTGTTGTTGTTGTTGTTGTTGTAGCTTAACTATGCAGGGCTTTGTGTTTGCTCTGGTAGATGGCATTGTATGTAAGAAAGCAGACTGGTATAATAATAATAATAATAATAATAATAATAATTTATTCACCATTTGATAATTACAATAATTACAATAGGCTTTGTAAAAAGAAAAAAGGAGAAAGAGGCTTAAAGTCTATGGATGAAGAGTAACAGCTTATTTACATTATATACATTGTAACTTTTGTTATTTTATATTACTCTTATTTTCTTCTTCAAATTCTTGTATGCTGTAGAAAGGATGTTTAATTAACCATTTATATACTCCCTCTTTGAGTATCTGAATATTTACAGCACTTATTTCTAAAGGAAGTTGTTATTTTGTAATATCCAGAAATTGTAATATCAGAATCTGCAATCTCTAATTGTAATCTGCAACCTATGATATGGCATATCTACTCTGTTCCTGTTACGTGTGTTATATGTGTGTATTTCACCCCTTACATTATAAATTTGCAAATTTTCTTGAATATGTACTAAAACATTATAAATATATAAATTAATAACTGTAAGAATTTCTAGATCTACAAATAGTGACTTACAATGTTCAGTGTTCTTAGAGTTTGTTAATATTCTAATATTTTTTTTTTTTTTTGAACTTTTAGCACTTCTGCTATCCTTGGATTACTACCCCATAACACTAAGCCATACCTAAAAATTCTTTGAAAATGAAAAATCCGCCATACAAACAAAATCTTTAGGGACAGCCTTTTTTAGGTTTGCTAGTAGGAATAAGGTGCATGATAATATACTACATATAAAATCTATGTGAAGATTCCAGGATAGATGCTTGTCAATTATCATGCCAAGAAGTTTTACATTGTCACAGAGAGTGTCTATATTTTTTAGACTGAAAATTATATTTTGTGATTTGTTTGCATTCATAAAAAACCATTGCTTCTAAACCAAAGCTGAACTTTTTGCATGGTTTCATTTACAGATTGTGACAGTAATTTGAAGTCTTTATTTACATTAAGGAAAGATGTGTCATCTGCATAAACAACTGTATGACAAGAATAGCATTTTGATACTCATTTATCATTATCAAAAAAAGTAGTGGCCCCAGCACCGAGCCCTGTGGAACACCAGTTTTCACATCAACTATATGACAGTAGTTTCCTCCATATGATACTAGCTGTTTGCAATCCTCTAAATAAGATTTAAATATATTTAAACTTTGTTCCCTTATCCCATAGAATTCTAGTTTCTTGAATAAAATATTTGTTGCACACAGTCAAAAGCCTTACTTAGATCACAAATAGTTCCCTGTGCCCAATTCCTTCCTCAAACGCTTGATAGATTTTTTCTACAAATGCATGAAGAGCCAATATGGTTGATTTCCCTCTCCAGTATCCAAAATGATTATTAAAATATAAATTATGTTTTTAAAAAAATCTTGTAATTGATTATTTAGCAAGCATTCAATAATTTTTGATATTGTAGGAATTAGTGAAATGGGTCTATAACTACTCACATTATCCCTGTCACCGTTTTTGTATATTGGTATTACTTTTGAAAATTTTAGAATTTTTGGAAAAACACCTTCATTGAAACATCTATTGATACAAAAGGTTAATGGAACAACGATATACTGTATTATTTTTTTAATGAAATTATTTGAAATGTAGATATCCCTACTTTTTGAGCTTTTAAGCTTTTTGGTCACTTGTTCAACTTCCCTACATGTTACCTCTTTAAGTACAAAACATTCGTTATTGTTCACTTGTTGCACATCATTTATGAAACTCATTGCTGTATCTGTACAAGAATTTACCGAAAAGTTATGTCATCAACTGAATGGTCTAATGGCACAGTGTGTTGTTTGCATATGTTGTTTACATTAGTAGAAGCAAGTTGAACTGTGAAAGTTCACAACAGGGATTTGTCCAAATTGGCCTATTGAGCAGTAATTCATGTTTTGAAGGTGTTAATGTAATTGAAATTTATGATCTTATGAACAACATGTATGGAAATGTGTGTCTGTCATGCAGCACAGTGTTCAAATGGTGTGGCGAATTTCATGATGATTTTGTATGCACTGGGTACATGCCTGGACATGGTCAAGCCCACTTAACCATTGGAGGAATCAATTGCAGCCGTAGGCAACCTTGTAAATGAGAATCACCAAATCGCAACCTCAGAGATTGCAATTGTCAATGAACTAGGTAACTGTTTACATCATTCTTAATCGATGATTAGGATATCATAAGGTTTGTATGCAGTGGATCCCCAAGCATCTTTCTGAGGAGCAGAAGGCTTAATGAATGGGTACTTGCATGGAGCTTCTGCTGTGTTACCAAGCAGCATGGGGAAGTAAGATTGGCTCCACAGTTAATCATGGACAATAAATCATTACCTAAAAAATAAGTCTCTTTCATTTGGGCAAACCACATACATTATTATTTGTATAGAACGCTTGCTTTGCTTTACTTTCTGCTTCACGTATTTGTGATGCAAACATGTGGAATTTTGATACAATGGGAAATTAGAAAATTCATATTATATTGTGTCAAACTTTACATAAATTTCTTGTTTATGAAGCTTTCATAGCCATTTTTTTAGGGCAAGGGCTGCATCATGTATCTCATAAGGGTTCTCTAAACTTTTGTATACTTGCATATGAAACCTGAAAATTTTGCATTGATTTCTTGGTTCTCAGATTTTTGAGCCTAATTTTTTTCTTGTGGCTTTTTGATGTTTGGACTGCATTTTTGCTGAGGATTCTCATAATTTTGTGGCATGTATCATTGTAAATGTTGACAGTTTTTTTTAAAGACAAGGTCCAGAATGTGTAATAAGCAACATTTTTAATAACTTATAGATCATTTTAATGTTTTAAAAGTTGTGAACCTATTGTCTGGAATAATATATCCTATCCATTGAGTGCATTAATTTTTACTACTTTTATGCTTTAATTTTCATATTATAAAATTTTATTTGTAGCTACGATAGCAACAAGACTCCAGACCACAACAAAGAGGCTGTAAGAGCAAGATTCAGTTCTACCATCATGTTTGTGGAAGACTATCTTTGCAATGTAGTTGCTGAAATGTGGAGTTTTGCTGACCAAGACCAGAACAAACTTACTTTTGAGGTATGTAAGTTGTTATGTTATATATATATTTTTTTTTCACTATCATATATTTTGTGGAGGGAAATTGTCAGTAAAAGGGGCTCTTGATAGTAATTCATCTTTTATTGCAAACTATAAAAATATACAAAATGTGGTGAAAATGTATATTTTAAAAATTGTTGATATTGCTGTGTATACTTTACTCAAAAGAAAGAATGGCCATATTCTTATGTGATAAAATGTGACAACATCTTTGAATCAAGTCCCCGACAGATGGATTTCTGGGGGAGAGTGAGTGGATTTTTGAAGAAGACACTAATACTCCCTACAGCAAGTCTACTGGTAGAATCTTCTAACTGTGGCCAAGATGACTCAAATGGAATATGATGGCAGAAACTATGCAAGTTCTAATTTGACATCTTTTTACACTTGAATGTAATTTTTTATGCATTTTTCCATTCTCTTTGTTTCTATGAATAACATAATTTGCCCAAAAGTAAACATAAATCATCACCATTTTTCTTTCAAGTTCTTCCGCTAGTTAAGATAGAAAACATAGTGATTGTTCATTTCATTAAAATAAAATATTTCTATATAATCATTTAATAAATATGCTTGTGTTACTTGTATAACATACCTATTCGATATATTTATAATACTCTCTCTCACAGTAATTAAATGACTAGAAGATTAGGTTTGGTTCAATGCTATTAGTGTTTGTACTGTTTATTTTATTTTACTCTAGAGCAAGCCACACATTTGCTATATGGCACACATATAGGGACAGTAGTCCCTCTCAGCGACTAGCCAAGGACATTACGTTATGGAATGAAAGTACTTACTGGGCTGAAGTCCCAAATGGTAGTGAAGACTGCTAACAAGTTACGATTTTAGTCTTAGCTATTACTTTCAGCAAATAATTTCCACTCCAAGCATGAAGCCCTGTTAGCTCAATAGGTTTGAGCATCATGCTACTGATGTGAAGGTCGTGGGTTTGATTCCCCATGAGTAAATGTGTTTTATTTTCTTACTTGTTATCCAAGACAATTTGGACAATGATAGGTAAAATGTACAAAAGAAAGGGAATGGATAATGTGGCATCACCAACAGAGTGGTGTAAATTTTTTCATGTGTCTTTTGGGAATAAAAACTTTGGTTATACAAGATAATTTCAATATTAATACACCATGAAAAATAGACTTGTTATATAGTAAAATTACTTTAAATGTAATATTGGAAGAAATCAAAAAGCTAAAACCTAATAAAGCATGTGGAAACCAGGGAAATGTTGGAAAGCTTGGGTAGAAGACCTGAACAGATTGAATATATTGGGGCAGCTAGTGACCATAATCTTTGAAGAAGGAAAAATAAAAAAAAAACTGGAGAGTAGGATTTGTAACACCAATTTATAAAGGTAAAGGAGATATTAGCATCCCCACAAATTAAAGGGGAATTACTTTACTTTCAACTATTGGGAAAGTCTTCACTGAAGTGTTAGCAAAAAGATTACAAGAATGGGCAGAGAAAGAAAAGTAAATTTCAGTATTTCAATCAGGCTTTAGGAAAGGTAAAACAACAGTTGAATATATTTTTATAATTAGAATATTAGTCAATAAATATCTTGGTAAAAAAAGAGGTAGAATCTATTCGCTATATTTGGAATTAGAAAAAGCTTTTGACACAATTCCTAGAGAAGCACTTTGGGTCAAACTGAGAAAGAAAGGAATAAGTCAGAATTTTATAAAGGTAATTCAAAATATTTACAAGGAAAACTAATTTTGTATTAAATATGAAAGGGATAGGGTTACAGATAAAATATCAAACAATGTAGGTCTAAGAGAAGTATGTAAATTAAGCTCACTTCTCTTTAATCTATTTATTGATGACATTCTAGAAGAAATTAGTAAAGGTAATGTACATTTGCCAACTATAAATAATATAGAGATACAGGAGTCTGCTCTTTGCAGGTGATTTGGTAACATGTTCTTTAATAGGTGTAGGATTAAAATGACCACTAGAAGCTATAGGCACATTTTGTAGAGAATGGGGTTTCAAGATAAATAAAAATAAATCTAAGATTATGGTGATGATAAAAGACTGCAAATTAAAAAAACAAGAAAAATGGTGGTGGGAGGACACAGAAATTGAATTTGTCAAGAAAATTTATTATTTAGGTGTTAGATTGTCCAGTAATCAGAAATGGAGCAATAAAAAAGAAAAGCAGTAGCAGAAGGAAAACTAACCATGAGTGTAATTAGATCTTGTGTTAATAAAATACTAAATATGCAACTAAAATGGTTACAGAAAAGTTATGGTTCAATAATGGAGAGCAGAATGAAGTATGGAATAGAAATTTGGGCACCAGATGGAGGATGAAAAAGGGATAAACATGATAAAAAGACTATTTTGTAGAGTTGTCCTAAGTTGGCCTAGATCTTCACCTAACAAGGTTGCTCTAATGGAATTAGGAATATTGGGCTACAAAAACAAGGTTATAGAAAGAATATTGAAATTTGGTATGGAATAGGGAGTCTAGAAGAGGAGAATATGATCAATCAGTGTTTGGTAGCACAAGGGAAATTTAGGGGAGAGAAATTTGCATATCTAAAATCCAAAAATTCTATAAGAAGTGGGCATGGGATCAATATGGTACGAGGGAGAAAGATTGGGAAAAGGATTTTGGAAAGAGATAGTAATAAGAATTGAGGATGTTGAAAAAAAGGAAATATGGGAAAATCTTAATGCCAAAAAATGTCTGAAATTATGTAGTACACTAAAAAATGTATGAAGAAGAGAAAGATATATCGAAATCTGTGATAAGGCAAGAAGGGAAGGACCAGCATGGTTTAGAACAGGAGTAATATACTTAAGTGGAATTAAAAAAGAATATATTAAGGTGATATGTCCTATGTATAAAGAACCAGATAGTATATTCTTAATTTTCTAGTAAGTCGATTTGATACTCTTATGTTCCACTTACTGTATTTGCATCCTCAGTTGCTAGTCGACTGTCGGATTCGTTGTTGCTTGGCTGGACTTGGTGTAGCTCTACACCATTTTATGAACTTCTGAATTAATTTGTCTTCTGTTGGGATCTCAAAGCTCATAAGCTTATCCTCATATTTTTATTATTTTATATAAATTTTTCCCATATTCCCAGCTCCAAGATCCGATCTACGAATTTCTATAATTTCACTCCCATTCCTATATCACGTTTATCCCTCCAAAAGTGATGTGCAACCGCTGATTTCTGTATCTGATTGTAACTGAAATTTCTCCAGTGTCCCTTCAGCCTGATTCGAATGCTTCTTTTTGTTTTTCCAATTCATTCATTGTTACATTCTGAACAGTTGATTTTGTATATTCCTGACTTCTTCTCCTCAGGTATTCTATTATTATCACCAGAATTGAGCAGTTTTTTTAGACTAGAAGTGAATATAATTTCCTCATCATGTAGGTTTAGCAATTTCAAAGCATCATCAAAGAGTTTCTTGTTGACCACTGCAAAGATATCATCCACATAGCTGTGCCATTCTTCGAAAATGTATGGAAATGATTTGGTGATGTGCATTTCTTAACCACGCTGATGACCTGAGCTGTTAAAGAGCGTCCATAAATAAAATAAATCATTTCTTAACCACTCATATACATATCAGCGAGAAAAGGCAATAATGGATTCCACATAGCTAAACTTGCTTCTTGTTTGTAAAATTCACCATTAAACATGAAGAAATCCTGACTGATAACATACTTCGGTTAGTTGGGTGTATGCCTCAATCTCCTCGTTGCTTAGTTTCACAGACTAACCATTTCTGAGGGGATATTGGAAGTTTATATTTTGGTATGCTGGGAAAAAGTGGCTTTAGATCAAAATGTATTAAAAGATCTTCCTTTTGGAGAAATAAAAATGCAGACAAAGGAAACAGAATTGTAATCATGGACAAAGTGGAGTACAAATCAAAGGTGGAGCAACTTCTCAGTGGGAAAGAATACCTGAAAATAAAAGCAGATCCTTTGAAGGGATGCACATAGGTCATAAACAAATCAGTCAATAAATGCACAATCATACCATTCAACGAGAAACCAAAATTAAAAGCAGAAAACTCCTCACTAGCAAGGATACATGGCCTGCCAAAAATACATAAACCAGGAAATCCCATGAGACCAATAATCAATAATAGAAACACACCTTCCTTCCAACTACCAAAATGACTCCTCCAGAAATTTAAAATTTTCCAAAATTTGATAGCTTAAGTGTAAAGAATTCCGAAGAACAGGTAGATAAAATTAAAGGTTTGTTTCTCTAAAAGGATGATCTTTTAGTGTCTTTTGATGTAAAGTCACCAAAGTCAGCATACCAAAATGCAAACATCAATATCACTTTGGAAATGGTTACAGTCTGTGAAACTAAGCAACAAGGAGATGAGGAATACATCCAACTAACCGAAGTATGTATCAGTCAGAATTTCTTCATGTTCAATGGTAAATTTTACAAACAAGAAGCAGGTTTAGCTATGGGGAATCCATTATCACCATTTCTGGCTGATTTGTATATGAATAGTTTAGAAATGCACCTCACCAAATCATTTCCATACATTTTCAAAGAATGGCACAGGTATATGGATGATATCTTTGCAATGGTCAACAAGAAACTCTTTGATGATGCTTTGATATTGCTAAACATATAAGATAAAGAAATTAAATTTACTTCTAGCCTAAAAAATCTGCTCAATTCTGTGGTAATGATAGAATACCTGAGGATAAGAAGCCAGGAATATATAAAATCAACCGTTTAGAATGTAACAAAGTATATATTGGAAAAACAAAAAGAAGCATTGGAATCAGGCTGAAGGAACACTGGAGAAACATCAGTTACAATCAGATAGAGAAATCAGCAGTTGCACATCACTTTGAAGAGATAAACGTGATATAGGAATGGGAGTGAAATTATTGAAATTCATAGATCGGCCCATGGAGCTGGGAATATGGGAAAAAATTTATATAAAAAAATATGAGGATAAGGTTATGAGCTTTGAGATCCCAACAGAAGACAAATTAATTCAGAAGTTCATAAAATGGTGTAGAGCTACACCAAGTCCAGCCAACCAACAATGAATCCAAGCAATTAACTCGCAACTGAGGATGCAGGCAAAAGTCTGCAAACTAGTTTTGCATATTTCAACAGTAAGTGGAGCATAAGACATACCGCTGTATTAGCTTTGATTAACGCGGGATTTTTGCCGATGAGGTTGCTCGTAGATATGGCATACCAGAACGAATTGGAAGGCGTTAGACTCAGCAATATAGGGAAAACCGACAGGTACAAAAGCAACATAGCACAGGTTATAAAAGACTTTCGACTCGGGATGATGATGGACGTATTTAGGCAGAGGTATAAAGAAGACTCTTCATCTGCTGCCCTATGACACTTTCCCGGTTCTTTATATAACTTTTAGTTTATGTAACTACTTAACTGCGCATAAGGAGTTCCTGCATGATGCACACTCCGACGACCGTCGACGTTGCCTGTCGCCGATGTTAGGAACATCGACTTGTGGAGAGTAATCTTCATGGAGAAGTTGTAGTGTTGTCTTATGATGGGCCAATGTGTGTGTACCAACCATGCGGTCACCGATATAATAGACTTTACGCAGCTACTCATACTCACAGTGGTCACGTAAGTGTCGCATTTTGGTGCTGGATTTCGTTCGAAGGCCCTAGATAGCTTGAAGGAATACGTGGAAGGTTAAACAATTTGGCTTACCACAACTTTTTGGAATTCATTTTAGTTTCATCTGCCTGAGAAAAGTATCCCGATAGAACAATCCTGTTACTGCAGAAAAATCATAGCATTCACAAGTAGTGGATAATTCATCATTGGTTTGATAAGCGAGAGTATCTCGCTGATATCTCACCCTCCCAAATCACCTTATCTATTGAGATTGTTTAACTGAAGTAAAGAAGATTCTTCGAAATTCCCATTTCCCACCTTCCAGAAAGACTGTCAAGCTATGGCACAGGGTTAAAGATGTATAGAATTTCCTTGCAGAAAGATCAAATCATTTTTGCCAGTTGGCAGACTCGATACCAAGAATTAACAAGATCTCACAGCATAAAGGATATTGGATTGGTAATTAAAGCTTTTTATTCCTTTTTTATGTTATGTTTAATTATTTGGATTTTTTATAGAGACTGAATCTTGTGTCAAATGTAAACATTTATTTTTAAGGCCACAGGGTAAGATCTTCATGCAGCATTATACATTTTAAAGCTGCAAGCATTAAAATATCCTTCCATATTTAAAAATGAACTCTGTACTGAGTTTTAGGCATACAAAACAATGAAAAAATTACAAATAAAAGCTGTAGAAATTGTGTGAGATTCACAACATTTACCTCATGTATATAATGTGTCAAGTAATGCCCTAAACTAATTTAACAATTTGTAGATGCGATGTCAAATCTGTTCCTTTTGATATGCTTCATATTAGAAAAGAGCTGCTAACTGTATTCTGTTTAATCAATGATAATGCAATACTTCTTTACAATTTTGGCTGTAATGAAGAAAGTGGTAAACTTCTATGGTTTTCATGAAGAAGCAAATGTGTCATTGAAGTAATATTGATATAGAGTTGGTTTGGTGACATTTATACTTCACTTCGTTAAAGACTAAGTAAGTGAAGTAGAAGTCTCACCAAATGAACTTTGTATCAGTATTATTTTACTACAACTATTAATAGCTTCAACATTATAAGCTTGTATCATTGCAGGTTTATTTAAGTCAATACTACTCATAATCACATTATGTAAGTACTGTAATAATATCGCTTGTAAGTGGCCTGCCTGCACCTTTGGTTATTTTCAAAAGCATGAAGGGGTCTGTGTTTTCAAAAAGCAGCCATTCTTTTGAGAAAGCGAATTATTGAGTTAATAGTGTTTAATGCCCGATTTTGTTACAGAGGCACCATAGGCGATGAACACTGGTGATACATGAAATGAAATGATATATTGGGAAAGGATTTATTTTTAAGGAAGGAATCGTTCCAGGCCTAAGTTTAAGGTACCTCCCCAGCATTTGCCATTTATGAGAATTGAGGAAAACCTGGAAAAAACCTCAGTCAGGGAGGATGGTCCTGGCGGGTTTCAAACCCCAGACATCCCGCTCACTAGTCCGCACCTTAAAGACCTCGGCCACCCGTGGTGGTTTGAGAAAGTGTGCATGCCCAATCAAAGTAATATGAATGTAAGAGTTAATGCATTAATTCAAGCATTGATGACATACTGGTTGTTCCTGAGTATCTGCTGTGCAGGTGACATCAAATACTAACTAGAGGCTCGTGCTACCACTAGCACCATGCAGTGCAGAATGTAATTTTGTGCTAAACAATGATTCAGTTTACCAGACTGTTAAGCTCCAAGGCAAGCAAAATGCTTAAACTAGGTGTATGGCCATTCAGGTGGAAAAAGATTTCCAATTAGGAGAATTGTTCAACCAAAATTTTTAATACCAAAATGTGCAATACAGAATTATGTAAAGACATTTTATCTGTATTGACTATTATGTTGTTAGTTGTGTGGATACAATTGAATAAAAGAAGAAACAAAAAAGAATGTGTTAATATTCTGGAATTGTAAAGATTCAATCAATAACCTTGGTGTAACAAAAGCAAGTAATCATATATATGAGAGTACTATTCAGTGGAAAGATATGGCAAATAATGCTAGAAAAAAAATAATATTATGAAACAGAACAACCAATTATTATAAAAATAAATGCACCGATTTTTAGCTTCGCAATGAAAAAAATTTATTGGACCTGGATTAAAATATATTGAAGAAAAATGAAAAATTTTTCTGTTTTAACTTAACACCTGTAATCCTAATCTTACAAATGCTTTACTAAAACATTACCATATAAAAGTATAAAATATTTTTATGTTACAAGGACAAATTAACACAAACTCGTACTTTCACATGTCCAAGAAATGCTACAAGATCTAGTCAGATATTCTGCTCATCTTTAGAATTTGGTAGTAGTACACCATTATTGCAGGATCCCATACACCTTAAGTTTTTCCATTGTGATTATGTCCTGTCCTCTGTCATAACTAAGGAATGGATTTTAAAGTGCAGCACCTTTACCAAAATATAGATGTTTTGTAACGATTATTTGAGATTTGTATTTTAGGACATGAAATATAGCAAAATAGACAAATTTTGTAGCATCTTTTTGCACTTATTCATGAGATTAGTATATTTTTCCCTTTTTAACCCTCTTTTTGATGCTTTACACCATTTTTGAACTTTTTCTTTCATGTTAAGAAATTAGGCAGAAAAATAAATGATTTTTACTCTTCTTGAGCAGCTACATTAAATTTTATAGTTTCATTTTGTACAGAAATATGAGAGCTATAAAATGATATATGTATGATTTTCAGCCCAAATGGTTTCCAAGTTAATCTAGCAAAAGCTGCAAGAGAAAACACAAAATTTCAATTGAAACTTTTTTCTAGAACCACAGTTCTCTGTATGGAACGCATGCATTTTATATAAAGAAGGCTCAAATCTGTAGTTGCTCTACTTGGATGTGTTTGTGTTGTTGCAGTTGGAATACAAAATTGTATGCACTTTCAGAAGACTTCAAGAGATAATTGATTGAAATTGATGGTCTATGTCTTCAATGGCCATCCACAATGTAATTATTGCATTCGATGGGAAGCATCAAAGAGCCAGAACAAATCAGCTCATCCAGTTTGGCAAGCATGTGAAAAATGCTGAACTCTACAAGTTGCAACCTAAGCAAACTACCTTGATACATGCCTTTACTTCAGGCTCTGAAAAACAATATTCATTTAGTCAATTCTCAGCAGATCTTACCAAGGCATTAATCCAATCAGGAATTCCATTCCACAAGGACAACAATTCTTCATTAAAATTATTCCTTGAGAAATACATGCAATGATCAGCACCAGATGAGAACACTCTTAGAAAAAATTACATAAAACTAATTATTGAGAATACTTTCGAAAAAAATAAAAAGAGATGGTCAACAAGCATTGCAATTCATATTATATGAAACTGCTGATGCACTGCACTGCAATGCAAAGATTAGGAACTTGCTGAGTTCCTAATAGAACCAAAAGTTGCTGCCAATAGAACATCAAGAGACCCAATCACCACTTCTAACAACAGTTGGTCTACAGGCTGAAGATGGGAGGGATCACACCCAAAACATATGTCCAGTTTTTTATGTAAGTGAATGGAGTTAGTGTGAACAAATTTTATTACATTGTTTATATATATATACACCACTCCATTGTCAACAGCTTCGTAAGTACAATTAATTGAATGTGACATGTATTGCACATGGACTACACATGTTTGTGAAAGTCTCTTAGGAATATAATAGGGTAAATGAATTCATTGATGCTCTGAATAAGATTTGTAAAGACCCCAAATTATTAACTTTTGTACAAAGACATTACTGGACTCCATCTACCAAAATTCTCTGTCCTAACCAGGTGGGAGAATATGCACAGTTTCCATGTGCGAAAACTTAGAAAAAATCAAAACTTTGTATGTGCTCTCTATTCAGCAGATGCAACCGCAATGAAACATTCCCAACAATCCCTAATGATGAAGACCAAGAGTGGAAACATTTCACAATACATGGCTACAGGCATTTGTCTGGTGTAATTCACAGTTTAGGAGGAGGAGGAGGAGGAGACAGCTGTGAAGTATATGCCAAACCCTGAATTCATTTTGAGGAACAATCTGTATGTGGAAGTCTTTGCAACTTCCACTGAGCTCCCTTTCTATATGTTTGCAAAATACGCTCCATTGGTTTCAGTAGAGACTGAACAGAGTTTGCCTACATATAAGGATCTTATGAGCTCATGGTGCATGCAATTTACATTTGAAAGCATTAGAAACGTTGTGCTTAATCCAGTGCAGCAAAGTGGTTAAAACTCAGTAATTGCCATGTTTACTTTCGAAATATTGGTTATATTACGTTATTTGCTAGTGTCGAATGAATTATGTCAATGTAACTAATTTAGACCTGAATAGAGCACTTTTTCAGCATCTTTTTTGAACCTTTTTGTATAAATTTTCAGAATCTTTCTTACCCTTTTCCAAACATAATTTTGCACCTTAAAATTCATTTTCTACTCATAACTTAACAGCACACAAGTTTTCAGGAAAGTTTTAAATGTGAATGGAAAAAAATTAATTAACGTGATGTACATTATCATATTTCAATATAAAACACAACTTTGCCTACAAGCATTTCTGAATGCTCATCTTTCTTATCAAAAAACCATTGTACCACGTGCCAGGTTGTTGTTTCCAAGAACCTGAGTTTCAAAAAAATTAATCTCTTAAAAGTTGTATTATCCATTAATTGTTAAAAATCATCTTCTACTTGGCATAGTGAACTGGGAATCACTTCCTTCAAGTATCTAAATCACTTTCATGTTTATCTAAATATTTGACAAATACTTTTGTTTATCCTAATTTTCTGTACAAAGAAAGATGAAAACGTAGTAAGACTCACTAATGGAATGTTTTTCACATTGGTTTTTCCAGGGATAAATGACTTTCTTGTTACAACTAAAATATTTGACAAACAAATGACTGAACAATATTTGGTGAACCTTCACAGCAGTGAAGCCCATAGTGTAGAATCGTGGTTTTGCAAAATCTGATATGGAAAGTGTTAAATATGGCATAATATACAGAAAAAAAAATCATGCATTTGTTGAAGTTTGAACCCTTGCTCATCTTCGCTGATCATAACTCACCACAGTTATGTACTTCATCAAACTTATTGTACCATGTTGAACAGCAATCGACTTGATGCTTGTCCACATTCCTGTTATCCAGCAGAAGGCAAATCAATGGTAAGCTACACTTTTTAGAGTTTCTTCATTTGTATGAACTTTTGATCCTACAGACCATTAGTTTCCTATCTCAATGTCATCTTTCCTATCTCAATGTCATCTTTAGAATTTGTGTGGTCAAATTCAGAAACATCATGCATACGTAATATTATTTCTAAGTTCCAAGAGCATATTTCAAGTTCTTTAATATAAACTCTTAAACTCAATAATTTTTGCAACAGCCTTTGAAACATATCCAAGTAAGTGTAACAAAATTAATGAAATTTGAGTGATTGTTTCATAAAAAATTGCAATATTTTACTATATTTCCCCATGAAAATTTCTGCTAAACTCAGGGTCAACAAAAACCAGACACTTTTACATTTTGTTCTTAATTCTTATATTTTGTGCTTAATTATTTTAAAATGAAAGAATACCCATTTAAACAAAAGATTTTATATTAAATACCTTAAATTACATCACTAGAAATAAAAATGTTACTCCGGTTAGGAAAGTTACAAAGGACGTAAAACAATGAAAAGTTTTTTGTTTTAACTGTGAGTACATTTTTTGGTGCTTGACACATTAATAATAAATTTTAATAACAGCCGTCACCCTCTTTGGCTTGAATAACTGTATTTATACATCTTGGCATGCTTTCGATCAGATTAGCAATGGCTTCTTGAGGAATATGCTCCCATTCTTAAAGAAGTGCTCGCCTCAACTCCTGTAAAGTTTCTGTCAGTCTTGTCTTAACACGTTGTTCCAGCATGTCCCACACATGTTCAAGCGGATTCATGATGGGACTCCTTGATGGCAATGGTAAAACATGGATTCTCACTTCTTGGAGATAATATGCATTGTTACGCAATAAAAGAAAATTCTCATGTGTAAATGTGCCAAATGATACGTGATTAGCAGAACATTCATTTATGTACCTGTCAACTGTTAGACTTCCATTTTATACTAAAATTAACTCAGTATGAGCATCCTTAGATACTCCTGCCCATACCATCACTCCACCACCTCCAAATGGCAACTTTTTGGAAATGCCGCATTGTGCAAATCATTCTCCCCTCCTTCTCCAAACCCTTTCACATCCATCAGATGAGTGCAGATTGAAAGAGGATTTGTCTGTGAACAGAACATGGCTCTACAATTCGTTTCTCCAACTTCTATGATCATTTGCAAAATGCAATCGTTCAACTCGATGCATTCTGGGCAAACTTGGACCAGTTGCAGGTATATTTAATATCAGTTCACTTGCTTTCAACCTTCTTCTTTCCTTTTTGGCCAAAATCTGGTGTCCATGCATGTTAACAAATTGCACTTCCTAAGAACTGTCAACACTGTGTACCTGTCTTCATTTTGATTTATAACTCTTGGACAACCCAAACCTGGTCTTCTGGTTTATTCTAGGGTCTATCTAAATCATTTTAAGGCATTATGAACTGTGCTTCTAGCCTTATTCATTACATTTGCAATGAATCCATTATTGTTTAGGGCTATAGCTCTAACCACATCTTCAGATCAAATTTTTTTAAAGTGAAATGTGAAAACCCTACTTACATTATAACATATAAAATTAAAGAAATAATAATAATGAAGCACAAAAGGACAAATTTGCTGTATCTGAGACTTTGTACACATAATGGGAACATTGGGCTACAATGGCTTGTTTATAAAAACAAAAAACATTCAACATAGCCTACATGTCTCCATGACAACAAAAACATTCAACATTAGCCCACATGTCTCCATGACAACAAATACCTACCATAATATTTTATGACAAGCAAATATATTTTGGAATATACAAGCAAATATAAAAGCCCCCCCCCCTTTTTTTTAACCTGAGTGTATTTAAAATTACTTATAAATAATTTTTGTTTTTGGAATTATGATCAGGATGTGTTTGGAACCTCAGAATACTGACTCAAATTCATAATGACTATTGAGATTAAAATGCATTTATTGAAAGAATTGTGTTGCAAACAAACTCCATTTTAGTATTTTTTTCAATAGTTGACCATAAATGAAAAATAAATGATTGAGGCTGTTCATATCACTCCTGCCCACCAGTCATATGTAATTTCAAAAATTTAGGAGAGAGTGTCTACTGTGGTGTATGCATGTATTCTTGTAACATGTGCATTTCCAGCCTTTATACACATAAATAAGCCAGAACATTGTGTTTTTGTGATAGAGGCTGATATTTCTCTTTTGAAATGGAAATACATGTAATACAATTGACATAAATATATGAGAGAGTTTTGTGCCCTACCATGGGAAAAGAGCAATAATCATAAACTTTATTAGTGTTGTAAAGAATATAAATGTGTATAATCTTTGCTTCTTTCTCAGTCATGTCTTTAATTGGTTTCCTCTCTGATGAGATGATGATTTCATGAAACAAAATATTTATAATATGCTGGGATAGTAAAAGAGCAAGCACTTATTAGAAATGCAAAATATTAGCACAAAAACAATGAGTGTATTCTTTTAATTGCTTTGATCAAAGTATAACAGCTATACCGCCCCTTTTTGGGGTGGGGTACAGTTTAATCTGCCTGATAATAACAATGGTCTAAAGAGAAGATGAATAAACTTTTTGATGAAAAGAGAGCATAAATTAGACCGGAGTCTGCAATAATTAAAGTTAGCTGGAATTCACCTTTTCAGCTTACAGAAAAACTTCAGAAAAACCTTAACCAGGCAACAGACCTTAATGGGAATGGGAATACAGGACCTCCACATTTGTAGGCAGGCATGCTGACCACAGGAACACAAAGGTGGTTAGCTATGCTTATGAAACTACTATGTTTACTATAGTAGAATGGTCTTAAAAGTGTTCCATTTTTAAATTTTCTTTTTTGCAGGTTGTAAAATTGGCAAGAGATTTGATATATTTTGGTTTCTACAGCTTCAGTGATCTGCTCAGGCTCACAAAAACTTTATTGAGCATATTGGATTGTGTATCTGAAAATGATTTTGTCAATGGAAAGCTTCCCACAGGAGACATTGACTGTAAGTGCTTGTCTTTAATATATTATATGTCTTTTTTGCTCAAATTTCAATTAAATGCTATCTTGAATTATTTCAAGTTGGTTGTTTTTATAACTTCTTGATTATTCCATAAACTTAATTTAATTTTAATATATAAAATAATGTGTCATTGTTAACATTACATGCAGCTGAACAATTAGAAGGACAAGATGAAGAAGGTAAATAGAAAATATACAAATTATTTAAATGTTAAAAACCAACTTTTATAAATGGTAAGTGTTTTATTCAGTGTTAAGCAGATTAAAAATTTATGGATGTCTACAGATTGTGACTAGTAATTATTTCCATAGCACATTCCAAAAAAATTATTAACATAAAAAGCAAAAGAACTTAATATTAATATAAAAAAAAACACACCTGTAATTATTATATACTAGTACTACCATGCTTTCATTGGTCGCAACTGTTCCTCTTTTTTATTTTTTTTCTGGTGTCCACATCCATTTTCCTTTAACTTTAAACAAAAATTTACCTCATTTCCTAATCAGATCATCATTCTCAAAATTTCTGTATGCTACTACTTTTCTTACTTTAAGCCATTTTTCTTTAATAAGCTCCTTTCTCCATTAGTTCCTGAACATTCAGACAATGCATATGCCCTGATCATAATTATTTCTGAATCCTCTCAGTTTCCAACACCCTAATCGAAGCCAAGCAATCCAACCCAGTTCCCTTGATTGCAGAATTTTGTGGAACATGTAAAAGTATCTCACAAAACATAATAAGTACTCAAAACATTTTCTTCAAACCATTCCCTATACCCCATATTTCTGTATCATAACTCCATTTGAACTTCACTAATGATCCATAAACTCTCTGCATCCAATTATCTCAGCATTGGTGCTATATAAACATCCCCTTATCATTAACAAATTATTTATGAGGAATTCACTCAAATTTCACTAGTTTTGTTTCACTTACTTGGACATGTTTCAAAGCCTGTTGCCTCATCATCAGCATGGATTCACTGTCAGTTTCCCAACAGGGCATTAAGGTATTGCTCTGTGGATGCACAGAGAAGAAAATTCAAGTAAGTGGAACAAATCTAGTGAAATTTGAGTAAGTTCCTCATAAATAATTTGTTATATTATACTATATTTCACTGTCAAAATCCCTGGTATTTAAATTCCATATCAGTTTCAAAGTTAATTTACCTTTTGTTTCAGCCAACTGCTTCTGCTTTTCCCAATGCACTTGACATCTGGAACTCCTAGGATTACCAAGCCCTTATCCATCTGAATATTCTCATGCTCTGTAATCCATGTTTCCTCTTTTCTTAATTTATCAATCTTCTTGAAAACTATTATTTTGATTATATTGATATACACTAATCACCATTCATCACAAAATCGTACAGTTCCATAAACAGCATTTTGTAAATCAGTTACTGAAATAGAGCTAGCCATCAAATTATCTGCATGGAGTAATCCCAGGATTTCCATATTATTTATTACAGGCACAAGTTTATTCACTTTCTTCAAATTATTTGTGTCATCTATAAAAAATATTGAATAGAATAGGAATCTGCTTACATCCGTGCCTAAGTCCACGGTGCTAATTGAGATTATTTCACAACTTCCCACTCTATACGAAATGTATTGTCTTGATATAATACTTATAATAACTATAGTAGCTCATTACTAAAACCCATCTTTTACATCTTATATTAAAGGGCTTCTTTATTATTCTGTCATATGCCTTTTCTAGGCCTACTAATTCTGTATAGTCTCCCACATTTGTTTGCTGAATATTTGTATTATTGTTTTTAAAAGGAACACATAATCTATAGTTCTACAACCCTTTCTAAACTCTCTTTGAAATTTTGAGATTAGTTGATTGTCTTCTGCCCACTTTTGAATTCTAAGGGCTTCTTTATTATTCTGTCATATGCCTTTTCTAGGCCTACTAATTCTGTATAGTCTCCCACATCTGTTTGCTGAATATTTGTATTATTGTTTTTAAAATTAACACATTATCCATAGTTCTACAGCACTTTCTGAACTCTTTTTGAAATTGTGAGATTAGTTAATTGTCTTCTGCCCACTTTTGAATTCTATGTACTAAGATCTCTAAATATCTTGGTATATTTTATAGAAGTGCTATGCCTTTGTAACTGCTTGCATAATTTTCATTTCCTTTCGCTTTATAAATTGGACATATAATTGTTAATTGCTGTTCTTTGGGATTCCTTTACTACATTTAATTAGTTTAGAAACCTAGTTAGATATTGCAGATGCACCAGGCTTGCAAAAATTCTACTGGTAAACCAATACCTGCTGCTTTCTTCTTTTTAAATACTCTAAATTCTATTTTCACTTCATCACAAGAGATAGCACCATCCAACTGATCTATAAATTGTGGATTTAAATCATTTCTCATGTATTTAACTCCTCCTTTGGTTTTTTTCAAATTAATACCTAAATAGTTAACCCATTCATTTGATTGTATTATTGCTAATTCTACCTTCCACTTGTGCAATTTCCTTATAACTTCTGAAAACTGATGAGCTTTCCCTGATTTAATTCAATGTCAATTTTAGAAGCCCTAGCTCTACACCATTCCTTCTTTTTCTGTATCAACATCTCTTTGTAAATCTCTTGTATGTCTTATCATTTTTATTTCTGCTCTTCCACATTAGTGTCCCTCCATTTAATTACAGAGCTCTTCAACCATTTTCTCAAACTAAAAACATTCCTTATCAAACCAACGATTACCCTCTTTATATTCCTTTCTTATCCTCTTAATCATTCCTTTACCTGTCCATTTCAACCAAAATTCATATCTGTTTAATGCATCTTTCTTATTGTGTGCTGAAACCAAAGCATTTATATTATATAAACTAATATTAGAATTTGATGGATTTAAAATATTGTTGAATTCACTTTCAAGATCACCTTTCCATTTATACATTACTGATTATTTCACGTTGTGAAGTAATTATCACTTTGTTCTTATTATTCCTTTCCTTCTATGTACACTTCATAGCAGAATTACCTAGGGAAAATGGCCATTATTGTTAATCATATTCATTACCTTAAAATCATTTATTACTGCTAACAACTCCCAAGTAAACATAATGAACCGCATCAATGCTGAAAACACTCTCATTGTGAATTCTCCTTCTTTCTTATTTCCCCATAGGCCATTCAGTATTTTCAATTGTTACATCCACAGAATTAATTTCAGAATTTCCTCATTCACTATTCCATCTTTACTATTTTGTATACTGCTAATATCTTTAGTATTTTCATGAAAATTTTCTCGGATATTGTTTTCCCTGGCTAGCAAACAACCACTTCTCCCATTAAAATCCTCCATTATAAAAAATTCCTACAAAGGAATTTCTTCTATTATTTCCATTTCATTCAATTTGTTGCTGGGGTCAGGACTATAGAGTTTGGAATTTGGGATGTGCTATATACTACACCAAGGTGAATGCCTGCTTCCTGAATTAGCACCTGTATAGCCTCCTGCAATCTTGATTCTCTCTCATTAATTATTCCTTTCCATTCTTCACTAATAAATATCTCCAAACCACCAGGAGCTTTTCACTTTTAATTCTTTCTTACTATGCCAAGATGCTTGTTAAAACTATGCCTGCATCAGTGCTAATATATATTTTTTCCAGTATTTCACTACAGAATCCTAAAAACATGATATGATATGTTTAATAAGTGCTAAGAAAATTTCACATACAAAGTACATCAGGGCCTCCACCTATCTGACCCTGGTTTCTAGGTGTGACCCCTCCCAATTACAATTATTATTGACATAATACATTTAATTCTATTACATTCTCCTAAATACTAAATAATTTAACAAAATACAAAATATCCACCTCGATTTAGTCAATTCCCAGTCCCCAGTTCATCAGCAGTAACCTACTGGAATTCCAGGGGACCAGGATTCGACTCTACCTGAAGCACCAAAATTAGTAATTTACTTGCTAAAACTGCTCCAATATTCTATCAACTTACTACAATCTCTACAAATTGTTTATTCCCTAATTACTCTACTAGTACCTATAATGTTACATTTATTCACCTTATAGCAAAATTTCCAATGTCCTTGGCTCGATAATTCTAATCAATTAACCCCAGACTATTTTTACTTACTTGATCATTACTTTGTAAATAACAAATATATTACAAGGCTCACTACCAGATTCTAGAACACACTCTCCTTTGTTCCTTTCTTCTTTCTCTTCACAGTTCATTTCCATTTATTTCTTACTTTCTCTAAAAATTTCCCTATATCCTTACAGTTTCTTTTCTATTATTTAACATTACTTTTCTCCCTAAAGTTTAATCTTATACTTTCTTTTCTCCAAGTCTTAGTTGCTTTACATTCATAAATTAAATGGTTTTACATCATCTTTATCCCCACATAATGGGCACATGCCTCATGTGTATCCATTTCTTTGACCTTTTAAACTCCATATTCCTGCTCTAAGTCAGGCTATCCCCTTTCTTCATTATTAGTGTTATCTATATACCTCTCTCTTCCCCAGCTATTTTTCATTGAGACTTAAAAACTAGTGACCTTTTCTCAGATAATTGGCTAAATAATTTTTGGATCTCTATCTCCTTGAATCTTTTCCTAGCTTCCTTCCACAAATCTTTATGGTTTATTTCTCTTTTTCTCCATATATCCACTAATCCATTACTTTCTAGATTATATCTCAAGTTACTAACCCAACCTGTGTTTTGTAAACTTGTTTCTTGATATTGTAAGCATTGTTTCAATAAATTATCATCATATAAATTTAGAATCCTATACCAGTATTTTAGATCTCTCTCCATAATTATTCCCTTTCTTGTACCTCTTCCCATTTCAATCTGCACAACTTCGTTTGCTGTTGCTATTGGCAGCCCTAAAACTTCCTTGCAAAATATTCTATGAACGTGATCTACAACCTCCCAACCTTTCTCAAGTCCCCAAATTTCAGTACCATAGAGCATTCAGGCCTCAACCACCGAATTGTACACCCTTTCCAGCCATTTCATCTCCATCTCAGGCATTTTATATAGGTACCCCCCTTACAGCCATCATAGCTGATTTTCCTTTTGATTAGTACTGATTTCATTTTTTTTTTTTTTTTTTGCCATTTCCCCCTGCACCTATTCATATACCCAGGTATGTACAATTGCTCACAACATTATATTCTTTATTTCCCTTCTTCCACTTTTCATGTTAACTCAATTTAGAGCCCTTCTTAAATGCTAGAATTTGGGTTTTTTCTCTATTTACCTTTAAACCCCATTCTATGCAGTATTTATCTACCTCTTGAAATGACCATTTTAACCCATTTACAGTAATGGAACCTACTACCAAATCATTTGCAAAGGAAAGTCCAGGGATTAGCAATTTATTTATTGCCAGCAAAAGATGATCATTATTGCTTATATTCTTCAATATGTCATCAATACGTAAATTAAATAATTTCAATATTAATTAAATTTGGAATTGAACACAGTGAAACATGCACTAATAGTTTCTGTGAGTCGGAATATTAGAACACTTTCTGGTTTCACTTAAATGAGATTTTAGACATATGTTTCGTGGACATTTTTTCACTATCATCAGCTTTTCATGACTAATGGATCTTTCGTAGAAGTTGGGTAGGTAGGAATCCGGGTGGATTCTTGTGGTCTTGTGATGAATTTAAATAAAGTGTTGTCTGCTTCTGGGATATTAAAATTCATAAGGTTGCGCTCATGTTTTTTTATATAAATCCTTTCCCATATATTTAGTTCTTTTGGTTGTTTAACAGTTTTTAATAACTTTTTCTATTTCATGGTTTTCATTCCAGAAATGTGCTGCCACAGCTGATTTATCTATTTGTTTGCAATAAATGTATCTCCAATGTTCCTTCAACCTAATGCCTAAATTTCTCTTTGTCTTTCCTACGTATATCTTTTCACAATCCTTGCAATTGATTTGGTAAATACCAGATTTTTCCTCTTTGGACTTGGAATCGGTTTTGTTTAATTTCAGTCAATTTTTTACACTGTATCTATTTTGAGGTGCTAAGATAATATTGTACTGCTTAAAATTTTTGTGAAATTTCTTATTAGCTGACGGATGGTAAGTGAATATTTAAAAGTTTTTTCCTTTGTTGAATCACTCAAAGTTGTTATTTGTTTAATTCTTTTTTGTTTTTGGAATTTTGTGATTTTTTGGTCAATCACCTGTTTTTTGAACCCATTAGATTTAGCTCCTTCTATTATGTGTAGATAGAAGCAGCTACACATAATCTACACATATTAGAAGAAGCTAAATCTAATGGGTTCAACAAACAGATTATATATATTCTAATATTCCAAATTAAATAACATTGGACTTAGCTTGCAACCTTGACTTAATCCTTTTTCCTGCTGTACTTCCCTTGTTATTGCCCTTTCTTCATATTTTATGCAAAAGGTATTCTCTTTATACAATCCTTTTAGAATAGTGACCATTTGTTTACTCACCCCTTTCTCTGATAGCTTATGCCAAATATTTTCATCTCTATTTGGTCAAAAGCTTTTTCTAAGTTAATAAAGGCCATATAAATTTTACCATTTTTACCTTTTAAATATTCGTCCACTGTAGTTTTTATAACAAATATGTTACCAATCGTCCCCCTTCCTTTCCTAAAGCCCATTTGAAATTCTGAAAGAAAGTTATATTCTTCTGCCCATTCCTGCAACCTATCAGCCAATATTCCTGTATAGATTTTTCCCACATTGGACAACAGCGCTATACCCCTATAGTTAATAGGTTTATCCAAGTCACCTTTACCTTTGTATATTGCTTTTATAATTGCTTTTCTCCAACTTTCCGGTGTATACCCCTTAGCTTTCATTGTATTAAACATCAGTGTTAGTACCTTGAGTCGATTCTTATCTGTACACCATTCTTTAAGGAATTCCCCTGGTATACCATCTATTCATGGAGCTTTGTTTCTTTTTATTCTTTTAATCTGTTTCTCTACTTCTCTCTCTGTTATATCCCTATCTAGCATCTCTACATAGACCGCCACGAGTGGCCGAGGTCGTTAAGGCACGGACTCGTGAGCGGGAGGTCTGCGGTTCGAATCCCGCCAGGACCGTCCTCCCTGACTGGGGTTTTTTCCAGGTTTTCCTCAGTCTTCATAACTGGCAAATGCCGGGGAGGTACCTAAACTTAGGCCTGGAACGCTTCCTTCCTTAAAAAATATCCTTTCCCAATTTATCATTTCATCTCATGTATCATCGGTGTCCACCGCCTGTGGTGCCTCAGTAGTAAAAACGGGCGTTAAACACTACTCAAAAAAAAAAAAAAAAAATCTCTACATAGTAGTTTTATCTCTCTGGAATTATCCTCCCTTTTATAGAGCTTTGACATGCAAATAGATCTGAAAAATATCTTTCTTATTGGGTTATATTAGATTTAAGTACATATTTTTTATATAAAGTCTTTATACCCTTCCATATTTTGCTTACATTATTATCTGCAATAACCTTGGTTAATTTTTTGATATTCCTTTCCCTCCATATACGTTTCTTGCTTTCTAATAATTTATTATAGTAATATTTACTTTGTAAATACTCCTCTTTTGTTTTAGGATCCCGTAATTCCCTCCATTTTACTGGATTAACTTTTACGACACATTTATTTATTTTACATTCATCATCAAACAAGATATCACTTTTAATGTAGCTCTTGTTTTTTTAATTTCATCCCTTTCCCACCCCAGCACATAATAAAATTCAATATGCTGATTGCATTTTCAACTTCATATATATTTAAGTTATAATCTATCCCATGTTGACATATTTTTCCTATCTCAGATTCTAAAGCAAGAACAAAGTTAATCTTGCATTCATCTTTCCATTTAAATCTAACATATTCTCTTACACCAGTATTCTCTCCCCCAATTTGGTTAATAAATGCATTCTGTGATTTAATATTTATATCTGTTATTAGTGGAAAATGGCCACTACTTGAGCTCATATTTGACACTTTGAAGTTGCTTATCATATGAGTAATATTACTTGACCATAATACAAAATCAATTACATTCTGTCCATTTTTATTTATGAAGGTGTATTCTCCTTGCTCATCCTCCCCATATTTACCATTTAAAGTATCGAGTGCATTTAATTCACAGAATTTAATAAATTTCTCACTTCCTTTATCTTCCACCCTGTCCTTACTGTGTCTAATATTCTCATTTTTTTCTATTGCATTATTATTTTCCCACCCATTCATTAATTTTACATCAAGCTTACCAATTCTTTTATTTAAATCTCCCACAATTATAATCTCAATGTTCAAATATTTATCCCTTAACCTCTCTATATCTCTGTCTAGGATATAATACAATTCTGGGTTATGGAACTGTGAGGTGATTGGAGGGGGGGTTATATACAATACCTATACATATTATACTTTCATCTAACACTTTATCTTCCAATATGACTCAAAATACTTCCTTGCACCTTCATAGTTCCAATAATCTAATCTCCTCACTGCCTGTTATTGTGATCCCGTTCTCCCCTTGGACCACATAAACTTTTCTAGAGCTTTTTTACTTCTTAACTGAATCCCTTCATTTGGAGTTTTATCCTGAACAACCAAAATATTTCCATGGGAAGACAAAAGAATACTATCTCCTCCTCCTTCCGTATTCATCCCACTTCTCTTACCTTGTCCACTTTCATTTCCCACTTCTTCCCAACTACCAGTAGTTTGCGTCCAACTCAGGTCCCCTCTCTCCACTAATCCCTGCACTGCTTCCAACTCCTCTTTCCTAGGAGACACTTCCTTTTTTTTTCTTTCTGCCGCTGACTTTCCTGACGTCATATCACTCCTACCATCTTCTCCATCCTGAATATCAGCTGTTTGGCTCCCCCTAATCTGCAATGTGTGCAGTGATGAAGTAGCTTCTGACGCAAAGGTTACTAACATGTCTCTTGTTTCGTCGATTCTCCCTTGAATACCAGACTTTGGATCCTTAAAATTTTCTACTGCTATGTATTTTTCCTGTTGCTGGTTAGTAATATGCTGACTCATTTCCTCCCGCATTGGTTTGCTGCTCCATACATCTCTTTGTTCGTAGCCTATGCATTCACTCCTTCAATCCATAGTTGAAAATTCTTGATATATGCTCTTTTGCCTGCTGCTCTTGCGTCCATTAACCCTCAAATAAATTTTGTTTTATGTGTGTCTGAGCAGGAGTCAGGTCCTTGTTAATAAATATGTTTGTTCCTTTCAGCGTCTTTGCCTTTCTCAATATTTCATAAATTATTCGGGTTGTTGCGAATCGAACTATTATTGGTCTCTTCCCTGTGTACCTTCCTTTTATGTATGCTTAGACAATCTCCCATCCATGTAATTCTATTTCCAAATTATTTTCCAATATTTTGGTTACTTCTTGCTCTGGCCAAATACTTCTTCTTTCTTCCACTCTTATAAATACAAGGGTGGGTTTTCTTCTCCTCTCATTTGCTCTTTCTAAATTCATCTTCATTCCGTCTATTTCTCTCTTGATTCCTTGAATTTCTTTTCCAACCTCATCTTTTATTCAGATTATCCCTTAATCTTTGCTCCATACCATCCAAATTTTTCGAAAATTCCTGTGTTTCTTCTGGCCAGGATTTATTTCAATACCTCCTATAATTAGCAACATAAATTAATGCTTCCCCATATTAAACCATCTGTGCTCTTGCTTCCTCCTTCACCCTTTTTTTTTTTAATCTTCTTTGTCTAAACATTTCTATCGTTGCTCTATACACCAAAATTTCTTCTCCCATTGTTGCTTATGCCACTTTTATCTCCCACTCTTGGAGCTCACTATAGACACATCCTTCTCCTTGCCCTGCTCACTTGGCACTCCCCTAAAAATATAGCCCCTCTCAACCTTTCACAATTCCAAAAACCCTAAGACCGACTTTCTTTCTTCTTCTTCTTTTTTTTTTTATTGTTTATTTATGGACACTTAACATCTCAGGTCATCAGCGTCCCATTCAATTCAGGGTGTGAAATTGCCAATAAATTTTGCTCAGAGGCCTCTTCTTTCAGGCTTGAGGTTCTTTATCATGCCCTAAATATATGACATGGGACCCATGACTTTATTTCCCTTCCGAAGAAAGTCGTACTTAGGATTTTTGCTCCAAAAAAAAATCCATTGATCCTGGCCAGTATTGAACCCGCAATCTTGGGTTTAGGAGGCAAGTGTAATTACCACTACACCACCAGCACTGACTTTAAGACCAATTCTTATTATCGCATCCCTATTGTGAACCTAATCTGTATCTAAAAGCCTGTAACTTCTTCCTGCTTAATTCAGTGCCTTCACATTCTGACTCCTTACTCTGCAAATATATTTGCTCCTTATTGTAATGTTTCTGACCAGCCAATTGCACAACCAGTATACTACCACATGGCATTGATGCCACTCTCAAATTAAATTCCAGTTCCGGTCTGTTCTCCTGCTACCTGCCTCTCCATACATCAGCAGCTGGCTCCCCTCACATGACATCCTTCTCTTTGGTTATTTTCTTCCTTGGTGACATCACTTCTGATGCCTGACCTTGACCAACATCTCTTGTGGCATCTTCGATACACCTGTCTGTTGCTTCTACAACCTTAGCACTGCTGTTTGTATCAGTGTTTTTTCTCTTCTCAATCTTGAAACTTGACTATTCACAACTGCTGCTGCTCTGTACTTGTCCTTTAGCTCCTTCTTCCCCTCAGTTATCTTCTCATCTTCCACCCATAATTATAAGTTTTGAATATATGTTCTCTTCCTGACATATCTTGCTTCCTTTATTTTCTAACCAATTGGTTTTTTTGTAATTCTCTGTTCCTTTGAAAGATCTCTGTTCACAAAAATATCAGTTCCATTTAGTTTTATATTTGTTAAACGATTTGAAATGAGACAAACTTTGACAACTTATCATTCTTCTACCAAGCCAGTTCCCAACTTTAAATGCTTCTACAGTCTTCCAGCCATATAAATCCATTTGCAGTTTCTTGAAGTGGCCTCACATCTTCACACCACCAAATATTAAATAGAACTTCTGATTCCTTTCCTCCAACTTATTTACTCCTAACTTTACTTCTTCCATGTCATATTTCATTTCCTTTATTTTATTTTTAATTTCTTAAGCAGCTATATTTGTATTCATACCATCCAATAAGATCTGTTATGGCATCATAATACTAAATATATTGAGAATGTGGGAATCTTGATGCCTAGGGGTAAAAACTGAATTGTTACCCTTATGTCTTGTGTCTGCCCAGTGACTTTCATTGGTTAATCATTTGAAATATTAATTATTAGCAGTTACTTTTAGTTCAGTTAGAAGATTTTAGGCATTTTTCACATTAGTTCTGTGTCCCTGATTTTCATTTCATGGTTTCCAATGAGCCCAGAATTTGTGTCCTTGTTCTTAGGACTATATTCTTTGAACAGATCTAGAACAAGAAGTTAAATACGTCTAATGATTTTGTGTTATATGCATACAAAGTTAACCAAAGGGAAAGCAAGAGCCTGACCTTGCTATCATGTTGGCATTCTCTAGTGTGCTACGGGTACAATAAATAATGTTTTTGCCCTGCAATGTTTGTGTTCTACAGTACATAATGGTTACACTGCAGTGTTAAGCTCTTATGCTTATGGTTCCAAACTAAAGGAAGGTACTAACTGGTGTGTAGGGGCACCCTTCATACTTGTACCTTAATAGTTGTTGCTATGGCTGAGGTTAGAGTTTGTGTGCCTTCCGCTCTGACTGGTGAATGCACATTATATGTAAACAATAATAAAAGAGGAAGATACTTTTACATATATCTAGTTCTGAATGAATTGATTGCATTACAGGCAAACATTCTATTTTCTAGAACTGTAGAGAGATAGAAACAATTCCTTTAATGTGATGTGATGTAATGTAAATGTGCATAACCAAATAGGATTGGATATAAAAGAACCACACAAACACATAACTACATGAGAACAATTTAAATGAAGTACACCTTAGCAGAATACATTGATATATTGTACTGGTATGTGGAAAGTACCAAGGCAAATCATAAGTGTACTTTGAACTATATCAACAAAGAAGGTATCCAGATAACAACAACAACAACAACAACAACAACAACAACAATAATAATAATAATAATAATAATAATAATATCATGTTTGCCACATGAATTTAAATAGAAAGTTAATTTTTCTTTTTCTTCCTGGCCAGTGCTATTGTGTTATACCATTGTGGATGTGCAATGGATTAATTGGCTTGGTTTATTAATTATGATTTGCAATGTTATACCTATTCACCTATAGTACAGATATATTGCTTTTTAAATGGAATGCTGTGTTAAATTCAAGCATACATTAACAGGTTATCATAAAATGTACATTTCTCTACATGAGATTGAGGAAATTTATAAGGTGCTCAGATTAACAAAAGATTTCTCTTTCACAGGAAATGTATGAAGAGATAATGGACAGAGAATAAGTCATAAACGTATGTTGGTTTTGTGAGAAGTGCTTGGCTTGGCATGTTCTTCCCCCTCCTTAAATGTCCATTGATAACTCAGAACTAACATTTGTTATCTTCTAACCAAGTATACCAGCCAGAAATAATTATAAGGGATATCTAATTTGTTTATCAATAAAAGAAAAGGAATTAACAGAAACCTGCAAAGCTACTTAGGCTGGATATAGCATTTTCAGAAAATGCTAGCAAATATTCACAGGGAAAATGTATCTCATCAAATGAAAGGAATAAAACTGAATAAAAACTAAATTAACTTATATCTGTAAAGCACGTACAAAAAGAATTAAACTTATGGTAATTTCTTGAAACTTTAGAGTATATTTCAGAAAAGGAATTATGAAAATCAGTCGCAGTGATAGGTAGGGAGGGGAGTGCATACTTGAAGATATGGTTTAAAATGTCTGTTTTTATCTAAAGAAATTGTTATGCAATGTGCAATGTAAAAATTTTTATCCTTTTAACCACTTCTGGGTTGTCTGTATCATTTCAAACCTGAATGAATACTGAATATACCACATTATAGATGCGTACCAAAATCCACAGAATTGAAATATACAGTACCAGGAAGGTAAGTATCAACATGATAATCTTGAAACCTTTTAAAATTTTAATTACATCATCAATGTGGTATAAGAAAGTAATATGCATAAAATTAGCAGCCTGTTTCATCTGAAATGCCCGAGCCCTAAATAATGCTATACTTTTTATAGCATTATAGCATTTCAATGGAAAGCCCTTTATCACCAGTTGATGAAAATTATTATTATTATTATTATTATTATTATTATTATTATTATTATTATTATTATTATTATTATTATTATTATTATTATTATTATTATTATTATTATTATTATTATTATTATAATAATAATAATAATAATAATAATAATAATAATAATAATAATAATAATAATAATAATAATAATAATAATAATAATAATAATATCTGTTGGGAAATGAGGTCTTTCACAGATGGAGATCCTTAAATTTCCTTTTTTTTTTTTTTTTAATCTATTTTCATTTATCATTCCAATTATATCTTTTGAAGATATTAAGATGAGGTCTTTCACAGATAGAGACCCTTAAAATTCACTCTTTTATCTATTTTCAGTTTTCATTACAACAGTTCTGGAATATAAAATATTACTCGCTTCCCAGCAAAATACACCTCTAAAGCCCATAGTGCCAATCAATACTGCCTGTAAAAGATGAAAGAAAAATGTGTAGGTCATTGTGAAATAAAGCGTTTACTTGAATATGGCATGAAAAATTGGTATTTTTATCATTCATTTCCATTAATTTTAGCTTTTTTGTCATTTGAAATCATTCATAATGTAGTTAAATATATTTATTGTAGATATAACACAAATTTTTACTGTAGTTGCTTAAAATTCCATCATAATATAAATGAAAGACAAAGGCATTATCAGTAAAAGTATATCAAGCTTTTATGTACTATATTTTTAACTTACAAAAGCTAAATCAATAAAATGTGTTTCTCCTGTATTACTAATGCAGTTTGTTTTATCTAGAATAAATTTATAGATAATTCTTTTGACATATACTCACACATACTCTTTTACAATTTTCAAAGGACCAAAAGAATACTGGTGTAAACCAAGGTAAAGTGTACTTGGGAAATTATGTACATATGTAAAAATGTGGTGAAAAAAAGGAGGTAAATGCATTTTCATTTTTCAATCTTAATCTGTGATACTTACCTCAAATAAAGGTCCAATACAAATGATTTGTTGAAACTATGGTGCCTTTGTAATTCTATTCAACCACTGGCCAAGATTAGGGTAGTTAAAATATGTGTAATACGTTCTTTTAATTTGACTTTATTTTCTATTGTGGGTATGAAATAAAACAAGATGCAAAACACTTTCATTCTCTTGAGGGAGCATTTAAAATCTTTCACTCTTATTGCATTTACAAATTAGGACAAATTTATTGTAGATGGAAACCAACACAATCTCTTTTTTAATATGATTTTACTACTAAGGCACCACAGGAGGTCAATCACTGGTTCTTGCTGAAATGTAGTCCAGAATTCATTTCTGCTTACTTCCCCCTCTCTGCCCTGTATTTTCTTTTCCAGTGCATAAAGTTCAAAGTTATTTTTACTCCCTGTACAGATTAGTGATATTTGCATAAAACTTTCATTGCTGCACTTGCCTCATTGTAGGCATCATTTCACCTTTTTATTAGTCACTGTTGGGAGAATTGGTTGCATTTCATTCTGCAGTCAACTCCTCCACACCTCTCTCCTCTGCTGTCAAAAGAAATCTGAGGTCATCCAAGCATTATGGTTGGCATTTTAGTTAGTTGGTAATAATTTCACTTGAGGCAATGAGTTTTTATTGACTTTCCTATTATAAAGGGGCTGAGCCTCTCGGATCTATCAGCATTGTTTCCTAACATCACTATGAGCCTTATTTTGTTATGCCTCCCATAATGACATTTATCCTCTTTGAATGCCAAAGTTTTGCTGGGCAACACGCTAAAAACAGTTCAGTTTCGTCTGCATTGAAAATGTTGTGTTCAAATTTGCTGGTCAGCTCCTATAATCTTCCATTTGTCCACTGAGCCACAGTTTCAGTCCCATTTACTGTGGTGTTCCTCTCCTTGAAGTCAATGAAGAGTATTCCTTCACAGTCCCAAAAAGATTGTGGCTATGATCTTCTTGGTTGACTGAGTGACTTTGGTCTTTGGAGGCGGTGCTTCACCAGGTTTATGCCACTCCATTGATCATAGTAGAGGACCATAGTTTCATCTCCTGTAACAGTGGTTTGCAGAACTTCTCTCTCGTTGCCACTGCAGAGCTCAAAAAAATGCCTGAAAACAGATGATATGTTACTGCTTTTGGACTGAGGAAAGAAGTTTAGGCACCCATCTTGCACAAACATTATTCATGTTTAAATATTCATGAATAATTTGAAGGACTGTTGTTTTAGAAAGGGCCAACCTTGGTGCTATTTCTGTAACTTTGAGCCGCTGGTCTTCCATAATTTCTTCTTCCACAAGAGCAATGTTTTCAGGATTAAGCGCCTCCAAGGGCTGACCTACATGCTCTTCATCTTCAATGCATTCTTGACCCATTCGAAAAAGTTTGGCCCATTCTTTTATGGTAGAATATGAGAGCGATGCTTCCCCATATACACCATCTAATCACTGTTAAATTTCATTTTTAGTAAGTTGAGCAACTGAACACAGCAGAGCAGAAATTACAGCTGCAATAATTTACTTAACAGATAAGGTATGACATCAGATAAGACTTTTGTGAAGGCGATAATCCTTATCGGTGAGGCCCGAAACTTATGGATCTACCCTCATATGTGTGTTGATATGTAGGATAGAATGTTTTACAAATTTCAGCAGTAAACAGTTTGATTTCTCAAAATAAGAAAGCGTAATCCTCCCCACATAACAAGTTCATTTGCTGCCACCACCATAGTATGGAGAACAGAAGTGTAAGCCCTAAATTAGATGTTGCTACATGCTACTAATTTTCCAGGGTGAAGCAAGGAGAATCTAGCTGTGCATTATTATTTTATGGTTTTGTAGGATTAAAGCTCTGATTTTGTTCTCTTGGAGTTAAAACTGGCAATTAAATTTTTGCATGTGGCTTTATTATATAACTCATTCTATGACCAAAATTCAAATTTGTTTTGACACTATCATATTGATAGTTTTCTAATAAAAGGCAATGACCCAGAAATGTGTAAAAGACTTCAAAGTACTAAATGATAATGAGAGATTGAGAACATTTTGAGCATCTGCAAGTGCCTTTCCCATTCCTCAATCCAAGGAAAAGAAAAAAGCAATAAAAGTAAATGTATAACATTGATAAATGCAGCTAGGAATATAGTATTATGGTAATTAATTTTTCTTACGCACTTTTCCTTTATTAAAAAATTGTCAAAGGACAAAGCTTAAAAATACTTTGTAATGAAATGATAATTAGCAGCAGATTGCTTAAATATTATTCATTACAAATATCTGTGGCTGATAGTGTTTCCATGCCCCCAGTTTTCAACATCGTCATGAATGTCATCTTAACGTAACATTTCTTTGTAATAATCCCCCACTATATATTTTGCCAGCTGTGTTGCACTCTTTTTTCCTCTGCTGTACATTTCTGAATTATTGTAGGTAACCTCTCTAACAGTAATTTTGCAAACATATTCAAACCTGGTTAATTATCTCTGCTGTACATCATATATGTATGAAACACACACACACTCATGTGATGTGTGTGTATGTATACCCATTCTTATTACTTGTCTTAAGGTTTTTGTTTCTTTCTTTGTCTTTACTAGTTTTTCAAACATGGTTTCTAAGAAAATCTATTTCTGTAGCAACTAACTTCTAATGTAGTCTCTAATTCTAAACTTCTACTTCATATAAATCGTGTTCTGTATTATTGTTTTATATATGTTCATTTTTGTTTTTCTTATGCTTTTATTCTGCAATATGAAGTTTAATGTCCTGATTATACTCCATCCCTTATTAATTCTACTAAAATATCTAATCATTCTGTCTCCATGTTTAATATGTCTCTAGTTTTCATGGCACCTATAATTTATAACTTCAAGTTCTCTACCTGCAAACTGTCACTTGTTACACTCCAGTAGTCATGTTTTTTAAAATTAATAGTTAGACCAATTAGTGCACGGGTTTCCTGTAATTTCTTACTATATACCAATATTAAATTTTCTTCATCCTCTGCCATATTATTTGACCACTGGCACAGAACAGTGTAAAACTTTTGCCATGCACTAACATTCCCATATTTATTCCATTTTATACCAGTTTTGTAATAATTTAGTCAAATGTAATTTAAACATTGAGGATAATGGTGCATCCTATTGTTTTGATTATTTATGTTTAGCTGTTATATTGGTTTGTTATATGCCAAAACTTGCAGTGTTATTTTTATATAATTTTCAGATGGCCATTAATCATACTTCTTATCTTAGAGTCTATTGAAAGACAGTGACATATTACAAATGTGGTACCTAGATTACATTCATGTGTTTTTGAAAATAACTACTTATGGATCTTTCTCATGGAATTTGATGACATAATGCTATTCATTGAAAATGTTTGCTGGTAACTTTTTCAAGCTTGGTGTCAGTCATTAATTTTGAAAGAAGTTTTAAAATGTTAAGTGTGTTGAAATCAGAAGAACATTAGGCTCATCATAATGGCTCGGGTATTCATAGTTTGTTTTGTTAGCTAATTCTCCCTTGGAATAGTTTGCATGGGTGAGAGTTTTTGACACCTGAAGACCAAGTGCCAGATACTTGCATTGTGGATGAACTTCAGTCTCTTTTATGTTTCATTGATTGTTCCTAAAACCTATGTCAGCATGGAACATTGAAAAGTTTTGGGCTTTAATTTAATTTTTTTATTATCATTGTGAAGATAGTGTATTTTTCAGGATATTTTTTAAACACAAAAATACAACAAACTGAGTTTAGAAATGTAATTGAAATACTTTTAAGAGTATAGAATCACAAGTGTACATTTGTAATGAGCTAAATGTTGAGTGCTCAACTGATTAGTGTGTGCACCATAGTACATTCTAACAATTTTAGTTTTTTTAATGTGTTTGAAGTGTTGTGATAGTAAACAAGCAAGTAGAGCAGCAATATCCATTAAAAAGGAGGTTATCACTTAGTAGAACCCTAAGCATTAAGCCTTTATCTTAGATTGTTAATATAAAAATGAATATTCGCCTTACAATGTTCGTGAAAAGTTGTTCTTGATAAAAAGAGAAAAATGTTATGAGAATTGACTACATCTAGAATTTTATATCATTTGACCAAATGCATCTCTTGAGTGCATGCACCATTATAAATGACAGAAATTTCTATACAACCACTTTGTTGCACATAGTGCAGCAACTCATTAAATTTATGAGGTGAAAGTCCATTGGTACATCTTTAAATTGGGCAAATATTACAAGCTTCAGACTAAAAATTCCATTTAAAAAATGGGAAAATATTCTGTCATTGATTATTTGTATCCCTGAGAGGAAACAGAATTATTGTAAATTGCATATCAGCTGGATCACTCAAGAGAGTATTTAAGCTATCAGTTACAAGAAATGAAATGTTAGTGCAGTTATTCAAAATATGTACTCTAATGTAGGGTGAGCAGATTGCAAGTTTCTTGTGTGATGTGACAGAGCTGTATGACAATGGGAGCCCATGCTTTACTAAATTACAACTTCCAATACTGAAGGCACTGGCTAATAATATTACAAAAGAAGAATAATTAAAAATACATATACTCACCTGTATCAACCAAGTAGATGTTCAAATTTTTTTCTCCTTTTTCCAAACATTTCTGGCATTGACTAATGAAATTATGTATCACTTTTGTTAATTTCCTTGGAGAAATTGAATTTTTTTCCTTGATGGATGCTTGTCTTCAGTTCCTCTAAGATTATATTGGGGGAGTGGGCAGACCAAATGTTCTTACTGTTAATTCTATTACCAAACCCTTCTTGAATTATTCACTTTAAAATGATTTGGAACTTGATCAAGCAATATTTCTGCAAATAATCTCCTGACTACATTAACCAATTCTGTAAGCACATACACATTGCAAATAAACACTCATTGTGGAATAAGCTTTTTTTAGCATACTGATGTACATTGCAGTTTCAACAGCCACTTAGATCAGACTGATGATGCATTCCCATGAAACTTGCAATTTTCTGCAGTGGATTTGGCCAATATTGCAACTGAACTGACTGACTGACTAATCACATGTGTACAGGAAACTCATAGTTTGTTCACTAAGTTTAAGGAAAAACCACCTTATATTAAGTATTCTGTCCAGGCAGAAGCACAAATTCATTATACAGCATCTCTCTCCATAATATAATGTTTCAAGGGACAGAAAAAGGAATCTCATAATAAATTAATTCTCAAATAGAAGTCTCATTGCTGCTATTCATGCACTTTTGCACCAACACACTGCAAGGTTACTTTTAAGCATAAGGTCACATAAAATCATCCTAATCTGAAGAAATAAAATAAAAGTAATGAATCTACATGATATCACTCATTCATTAGTATTTCATATTGGTTTATCTTTATATATTTTTTTAAATTTAATAATTTTTTAACTTTTAATATTTTTTTGTTATTGTCTATGCATATGGATCTTTTTTCCTAGTTAATTTTTATGATTTTTCTGGTCTTTGCTGAAACCAAAAATAAATATCAGAAAATAGTTAATTCTATATTATTTTTTGGATAACTTAAAGCTGAAGGAGGAGTTTTGCGATCTATTGGTGATATGGGTGCTGTTATGACAAGCATAACCTTGGGAACTTCAGGACTAACTCGATCAGCCATTTCTCCAACAGTGCAAAAGAAACCAGCAAATCTCAAGAAAGAGTATCCTTTGGTCATGGATACCAAACTGAAGATAATTGAAATTCTTCAAGTAAGTGAATCCCAAACAAGATTTACAAGTTATAATATCTGTTTTTATACAAGTGTAGTTTTCTGTCAGAAAATGCTGTTTATACAAAATACAGTTTCCTGTGTAGTGGTAAAGAGAATGAAAAGATTTCATTTCTCTAACCTGAAAGAAACAGTAATGAAATAATTTTTTTTGTGAACTTAGTGCCTTAGTGCCAAGTTTAAGTACTTTTATTAACAGCAATATGTTATAATCAAAATGTTTGTTAAATACTATTAGAAATGGCAGCTCTTTAAGTAGATACTTACAAACAGATATGAAAAAAATGTGCTGAAATGACTCAAGTAGCAATGTCCAATCCCAAACGATCTTTTATGTAAAAAAGTGCATAATTTCTCCTATGCTAATACATTATACCTCTGCAAAATAGAGATGTAGACAGCAAGTCATCCCTCCCCAGAATAGAAAGGGTGAATTAAGATAGTTGTAAAAGAGTAACTTTTGTTTGGTTGTTATTATAAGAATGTTTAAATAAATAAAACATGAGTATGTAATGGGAATGTATATTTGCTCCTAAATAAAGCCATTAATAACATTATTATTTCCATTTGTATTATCCATCTTCCGTAACCATTTTTCTCACCTCCTTAATGTATTTTCCAACATTCTTTTATATTTTCCTCTGATCTAAAATTTAAAATTTTCTGCCTCTTATTTAATTTGGTAAGTTTTCCAACTTTCATATTAGGATTTGTTTCCTCCAAAACTTGATTTGTTTACCTTCTAAAATACATTGCCAAGTACTATCTGTTTCTTCACACATGGATATTTCCATTTAATATATCCATTCCTTATCCCACTTAAGCATATTACTCCTGTTCTAAATGATGTCAGTCCTTCCCTTCCTGCCTTATAGATTTCAACATATTTTTCTCTTCCCCAATCTTTTTTCAATTCAGAAAATTTTTGACATCAAGATTAATCCATGTTTCCATTTTTCGATAACCTCAGTTTTTGTTTTTCTTTCTTTCCAAAATCTATTTCCCCACTCTTTCCTGCTCATGCCATATTAATCTTATGCCAATTTCCTGTAGAATATTTTGGATTTTATATATCCAAGTTTCTTTCCCCTTTATTTTTATCGTGTTACCGAACACTATTTCATGATATTCTCCTGTTCTAAGTCTCCCTATTATATATCAATATTTCAGCCTCTTTCCATTCCATTTACCTTGCTTTATAGCCCTGTGTTCTTAATTACATTAAAGCAACCTCATTAGGTGAAGATCTAGGTAAGCTTAGGACAAGTCTATAAAATAATCTATTTATCACATTTATTGCTTTCCATCCTCCATTTGGTTCCTAAATTTCTATTCCATTCCATCATCCTGCTTTCCAATATTGAATTACATACTCTCTCTAACCATTTTACTTGCATATTTGATATTTTATTTACACAAGATCTACATAATTGTACTCATAGCCATTTTTCCTAATGCTTTTCATTTTTCAACACTCTATTCTTTATTACAGTCTAACCCCCAGGTAATTGATTTCTGTGTCTTCCCACCATCATTTATCTCTCTTTTTTTGGAGGAGGGGGCATTTTTTCATCACCATAATCTTGGATTTAGTTTTATTTATTTTAAGGCTCCAATCTAGTTACCAGATCATCTGCAAAGTGAAAACCCAGTATATCTATGTTATTTATGGCTGGCAAATAGGCATTATTTTTACTAATTTCTGCTAAAACATCATCAATGAGTAGATTAAAGAATATGGGGCTTAATTGACATCCTAGTCTATGACATATAGTTTGATATTTTATCTGTTACCCTTCCCCTTTCATATTTAACAAAAAAAATAATTTTTCTTATAAGTATTTTGAATTACCTTTATAAAGTTCTGATTTGCTCCTGTTTTCTCATTTTGATCTAAAGTGCTTCCTTTGAAATTAAGTTGAAAGATTTTTCTAAGTCCAAAAAAAAAAAAAAATATAGTCTACCATTTTGTCTATAAGATGTTTATGTACCAATGTTCTAATTATAAAAATATTATCAACTGTTCTTTTTCCTGAAGTCTGATTGAAATACTAAAAATTTCCTTTCTTTCTCTGTCTCTTCTTGTAGCCTTTTTGCTAACACTCCAGTGAAAACTTTCTTGATTATTGAAAGACTGATTCCTCTATTATTTGCTGTGTACCTAATATCTCCTTTATCATTATAATTTGCCATTTCTATTCCCACTCTCCATTATTTTCCTAAGGTTATAACTGAGCTCTATTTGTTATATCTGTCATTTAATGAATGAAAATAGTTGTAATGCTATGACAGAATAAAAGTTAATAATTGTTTTGCATTTGTTTTTATTGATTTTATCTGTGTTTTTTTTTTATTAATGCCAGTTTTAACTACTGAGACATCACAGGAAGTGAACACTGATGCTACATGAGATGACCTGATAAACTAGGAAAGGATTTTTTTAATAGAAGAAGGAAACCTTCCAAGCTCAAGTTTATGGTACCTTCATGGCATTTACATTTTATGAGGACTGAGGAAAATCTTGAAAAAATTTCATTCAGAAAGGATGGTCCTTGTGGAAATCGAATCCCAGACCTGCCACTAATGAGTCTGCCCCTTAACATCCTTGGCCACCGGTCGCGTTTTTTAATCAGTAGCCATTCCAGTTATATTGTATCTTATCATTTTGTTCATTCTTGCTCTCATGGGAGTTAACCTTGGTATATAACATTCAAATGAGACTACATCATCCCAAGTAACCTGTATCATTTCCCATAACTGAATCAAATTCTGCAGAAAGAATACAACCCAAAATATGCTTAACCTCAGAAAACTACTGTTAAAGTTAAATGCAAATTACACATGCATGAATGAGTGTAACAAATTGCTATAGTTTTAACTGATACTGCAGATAAGGTCTTCAAACAGATAAATGACTCTTGAATTTGATTAATTACAATAATACCTGTATATTTTTGTGGTATGGTTCCTTTCCACAGAATGTGATTGAACTGTTGTGACTGTGTGGTCATTTGTCAGCAAGGACATCATTATGTGCTGCACTTTAGCTGAAAAATTTACCATTGAAATGAGATCAGGACAGTTAAGTAGAGTCTTAATGAGTCTCAAACCTTTTCTGTTATAACAGAAATGTGTGAATGAAAGAAAGGTTGTGCATTAAAAAGTCAGTGGCAAATAGCAATTTATATGAAAACATCTTTCAAATTTAAAAAGTAGTAACAAGAGTTAATGAATATTTTTAATTAATGTGAACTTCTGTATAAATGCAAAAGGTGTTTGCACTTAGAGGTGCCAGAGGAACAGCTAATGAGAATTTTAAAGAATGATATACAGAGCTATAACTTCAAGCTTTTATCTAAAGTATATCAATATGCAAAAAGAAATGTAAAAAAAATGGTAAAATGGAGGGAGTTGGGGTATATATGAGCTAAAGAAGATTATATAAAAAGAAAAATTTTTATAAAGAATGGATAGAAGGTAAAAAGCTACTTTGCAGGAAAAGAAATGCAAAGAATTTAACTAAGATTATTGGTGAAAATATAGTAAGTAAAAAATGGAAGGGCATAAAATCAATTACCTAGTAGCTAGATCTATTGTAAGCCAAAAAGATTGGTTAGGCTATTTTACAACTTTATATGCTTGTGATAGTTCTTTGAAAGGTAGAGTAATTTTAGAAATAGAAAATAACTATGTAGAAATGTTAGATAGTGATATAATAGAAGAAGTAATCAATCAGATTAAAAAAAGTTAATAGGAACAAAGGCGCAGGAATCGATGGGATACCAGGAGAATTTCTCATGGAATGGCGTAGGGATTAAAATTGAGTTAAGGTGCTATTATCACTGTTTAACTCTGTAAAAAGTAAAGGATATATGCCAGAAAGTTGGAGAAAAGCAATAATACAACCAAAATTTAAAGGCAGAGGGGATATGGAGAAAACTATCAACTATCAGGGTATAGTTTTATTGTCCAATGTGGGAAAAATTTATACAGGAATCTTAGCAGATTGACTCCAAGAATGGGCAGGAAAATGTAAAATTTTGACAGAGTTTCAAATGGGCTTAAGGAAAGGAAGATCAACTGTTGATAATGTATTTGTGATAAAAACATTAGTAGATAAGTATTTAAAGAACAAAAAAGGAAAATTATATATGACTTTTATTGACCTAGAGAAAGCCTTCGATTGAATAGAACTGAAATTATTGTGGTACAAATTACTAAAGAAAGAGGTAAGCAATCAAATGATGACTGTTTTAAAAGGGTTATCTAGGGACAATGCTTTCTGTGTAAAATATGAGGAAGGGACAATAATCGGAGAAATACCTCCCTAAAAAAAAGGACCGAGACAAGAATGTAAGTTAACCCCGATATTTTATTTATTTATTGATTATATATTACCAAACATCAACAATACTAATAATTTCTTGCCTGTAATAAATAATATACAGATACCTGGTCTGCTTTTTGCTGATGATTTGGTAGTAGAGTCCATAACTGTAAACAGTTTAATACTGTTTTTACAGGAAATAGATTCATATTGTGCAGAATGGAAATTAAGTGTAAATGAAAAGAAAACAAAGAAAGAAGTGTTTAAGAAAGGAGGAAAATTGAGTAAATATGAAAAATGAGAGATTGAGATTGTATGTACTTAGAATGAAAATAGATGCAGGAGGGAAATGGGAGAAGCAAAAGAAATTAGCTCTGGCAAAAGAGAAAGTAGCAATGACAGCTGTAAGAAGATGTTTATTTAAAATGCCAGAGATGGAGATGAAATGGCTGGAAAGAGTCTACAACTCAGTCGTCATGTTATTTGGTATTGAAGTATGGGGGCTTGAAAATGGGTGGGAAGTTGTGGATAAAGCACAGAGGATGTTTTGTCAGGAAATTCTAGGGTTGTCCTCAACAGTGGTTAATGGAATGGCTGAAATTGAATTGGGATGAGTATCAAGAAAAGGATTGGTTATGGAGAGAGCCTTAAAATATTGGTATAGAATCCTGCACCTTGATGACGATAATTTGTTAAACCAATGTTTAAAATACCAAGATATTAGTGTACAAAGCATAGGTTAGATAAGTGAACTAAGAAATAACTGAGGAAATAATGGTATGGGAGATGTTTGGAAAAAAAGGGAATTAAATAAGATTTTTGGACAAATATAAGAAGAGGATTGAAGATATTGAGATACAAAAATTATCTTGTTCGATAAGCGAGAAAAAATTGTTGGCATTTTATGTTACAATGAAAAATCATTGGGAAAGAAAGAGATATGTAGATGCCACTAATAAAGAAGAAAGAGGGGGGATAGCATGGCTAAGATCAGGAGCAAGAAGGTTAAAAGGGCAATGAAATGGTTATTTGCAAGGCATATGTCCATTATGCGGGGGAAGAGAAGATATACGACACATTCTATTTGAATGCACAAAAACAGAGATTTGGAGAAAAGAAAGTGTATGGTATACGATGAATAGGAACACTCATTTAAATAAAATTCTAGAATACAACTGTAAGAGCATTGGGCAATATTTAGAGAAAGTAAAAAATAAGTTTAAATGGTCCATTAAAAGAGAACAGAAATATTAATTTAAATGTTAAATACCATGTACTAACATGTAATTGTCAACTTAAGTGGACTGCTTAACTTGGTGACTAGACCCAAATAAAATGGGCAGTCTAATATATGGATTAATATTAATAGTATTTGGTTATTTATGAAGTAAGAGTAATGTGAAATTTAATTACAATGTTGTTTGTAGAAAAATAAATACAAATTAATATGCAAAATTTGCTTTTACTTAAAATGGTACACACTGTGCAGAATCATATTTCCCAATATGTGGGAAGTCAAATATCCTTCAGTTTTCAACAGTGATCATCCTAAACCAGAATTTTGTCCTAGAGGGCAGTATGGCATGCAAAATAGATAAGTCTATTACAGTGTCTTGATGCTACATTTCCTGGTTAGAAATTCTTGAACTCAATAGGACTAAATATCTGCTTAGGCACCTGCTTAGTGTTGGAGAAGACTTTATCTGAAAATATTGGATATCATAATTCTCTTGGTTGGAGGTTGATGAGGGTCAGAGTCACTAAGGCACAAATTTGTGAATGGGGAATCTGTGGTTTGAATCCCACAAGGACTGTCTTCCCTAACTGAGGTTTTTTCCATGTTTTTCTCAGTTCCCATCAATAGCAACTGCTGGGGAGGTACCCTAATCTTAGGCCTTGAATGCTTTCTTCCCAATATTCCTTTTCAAATTTATCATTTCATCCTATGTATCCACTGCTTATTATGCCACACTCTGCGAGATACTATTAACCTCTTCCCAGATATGGATGTGTATAGGTACAGAGTAAAATGTGCGCGAGCAATATGGATATGTATACACGTCCAGCAAGCTCTGCAAATCAAGTGATTTTAAACCCATAATTATTTTAACATTTCTTTAAATAGTAAACTGAAAAAAATTCTATAAAATAGTCCAACGTTGCCTTTAAAATTTGCATTTTGCATGATACACCTTGAAGCATAGGTAGTGACATAAGGGCACATCTTCGCCTTTACCACAAACTATGTTGGTTTCCTTGCAAATGTCCCTTTTGTGGCATACCACACATTTCTGAAATGAATGCAACTTTTTCCCCATAAATGGTATCCTTTTGGGAAAATGTTTTCCCATCAATCTGAGGATGGCAGGGGTTTTAAAATTTCAACCCCCCTTGTGTACAGGCCTCTGAATTTGGTAGCTTGCAATTAGGCTGTGAGCAGTTGATAAGCAAAAATCCAGATATATCATTGTTTTTTGTGGGTTCAGAGCTCCCCAAATTACAAGCAATTGTATATGGTGATATCTAACATGCGAAAAAATAATTTTTTGGTACTATTTTACAGTTTTTTATAAAGAGGGATATGCCTGCAATACCTGATCCATTATATCAAAACCCATATGAATATTGCTTTTATGTATAATATCAGACTTGAAAATTGTCATTTTAGTTTTGGCTCTAGCGTTCCTGTATCGTGCATCAAAATTTTGGAACTGCAATTCTGTACTTTGGCAATCCAATACGATGTGAACTTATTTGCCTTTTGAGGCCAGATCTTTGTGCATTTTACACGCATATACATTTGTGTCAGTAATTATGAGAGTTACTAAATCTACATAAAAGCCATGTAAAAATCAGTGGATTGATTGTCACATATGAGCTGTGTATGAGGTTGTACGCCACAGGTTGTACTCAGAGAAACGTGTCTTCTTATGCCACAATGGTTTTTGGAATCCATAATCTTATTTCACTAGTTTAAATCATTTTCAAACTGGGAATTTCAAGTTTGTAACTTTGTAATTCCTTGTCAAGCGAACCTTGCCTAGTTATTATTTAGCTGAAATGAAAATATTCACAATAAACAAACCCAAACATATGGTGTCAAGAACAGATTCTAGTATCAAGTTGCTAATTTATCTATCTTAGCAGGTGAAAATTGTATAGCTAACCTGAACATACAAGCTAAGTTTATTGTGTCGTGCAAACGCAATCCTATGATTCAAGCACTTTGTTTACAGCCACATGCGTGTTGTATATTAAAACCTACTCTATACAAATGATAAAGAAATGTATGCATGGCTGCTTCATGTTACTTCAAACGTTTCATGTTTGTGTGTGTGCTGGCTCAGCTAAGAGTTTGTGATGCTTATAAACACTAGTGTTCGATGGTAGTAGCCTTTGAGACAAAAAAGTAGAGAACTCTTTTAGCTCCACAAATTATAATCCGACACTTAAATACACTCCAAATTTGGATTTTTTTTTGGGGGGGGGCAAATAAATACAGTAATACTTGTTGTAGTTGGCTCATTCTGAATTTAATTCAGTTTTTGTTTCATTAAAATATGATAAAAAATAAGCAGAATATAAAGGTTGTATTGAAAACCTACTCTATACAAATGATGAAGTGTATGCATGGCTGCTTCGTGTTACTTTAATCATTTCAATGTTTGTGTGTGCTGGCTCAGCTAAGAGCTTGTGATGCTTATAAATACTAGTGTTGGATGGTAGTAGCCTTTCAGACAAAAAGTAGAGAACTCTCTTAGCTCCACAAATTGTAATCCAACACTTAAACTACACTCCATTTTTTGCAAGTAAATACAGTAATACTTGTCGTAGTTTGCTCATACTGAATTTAATTCAGTTTTTGTTTAGTTAAAATATGATAAAAAAATAAGCAGAATATAAAGGTTTGTTCTGTAGTGTACAAATTTAAATTGAGTACAATTTAAATGCCTAGATTTGTTTATTCGGTATCCAGGAACAGTCAATGTAGAGTTTAAATGGCCATTGGCAATGGGTTAATATATCTTTGATAGCTGCACCCTGTGGTGTTATATTATCTGATTTCCTAAGATGATGAAGAGGTGTGTCCTGCAATCCCAGAAAGTGAGCACAAATACTCAAGATTTTAACATTGCTCAATGGCTGTTAGCTTGGAACATTTGCTAGTGCAACATCCTATTTTGGAGTAGGAATGTGTGGTTTTTCCACACCTACTATCCTTGTGAAATAATATATTCTGAATGATGTTTCCACCAGCAATGTGCTGTTCTTTAGTGCACTCCATGGCCTTCTCAACTAGCAACACATAATTCCTGTTTCTTCAATCAGTGCAATAACTTTAATCTTAATATCTATTATTCCCGAATACTGTAATTGGAATATTAGTATGGTATACAAAGGCATGGGGAAAACTGAGCAGCTCTCCTAGAATGTTCTACTTTTATTCAAGAAAAGAAATATGTTACAAATATGTTAGTGCAAAAATAACTCAATACTTCAATTTTTCCTAAACTTAGGTATTAATTTTTACACCAAACTACATTTACTTACATAAAATAAGATGGGTTTCGGGAGAATCTCTCCCATCTTCAGTTGCTCACTGAACCAACATTACTCCAAATGATGGCTAGATACCCAGATGCTCCTGTGTTTACATCTGTTGACTGAGGCAGGAAATTGCTGAGTTCATCTATAGGAGGAAACTGGAAGTTCATTAGGTTTTCTTTATTGTTTAATATGAAAAGATTCTCCCAAGTGGATAACTCCATTGGGTTGTGAAGATGTTTCAATAGTTTAATTTCCAGTTTTATTAATGCTTTTTGGTCCGAAAGTAAACTGCTGCTGCTGATTTATCCACCTGCTTAAAGTGAATATTCCTAAAGTGTTCTTTCCCCTAAATTTCTAAATTTCTCTTTGTTTTGCCTATGTAGCTGTGCTCACAATCTGCACATTTTATTATATAAATTCCTGATTTCTGTTCTGTTGGTATGCAGTCTTTTACTGTGCAACCTAATAAATTCTTGATATTATATCTCTTCTTTGGGGCTAACATGATCCCATGTTCTTTAAAAATTTTCTTGAACTTGTTGTGGTAAATTGGATGGTAGGTAAAACTTTAGAATTTGTATCATTCTTTTGTGTTTTTCAGTATGGAAATGTCCCTTATCTCTTTTTGTCTTTTCGATTTATTGATAATTTTTATCACTGTGTCTTTGTTGAAACCATTGGTTATAGCTGTCTTTATTATGTGTTGTATTCTATTATATACTCTGCTTCTGTGAATGGAATATTCATTAGTCTGTGTGCCAAAATGTGAAACACTGCATATTTATGTGGAATTGTACTTTTCTGTGTGTGTTTCTTTTCTGTAAATTCCAAAATTCAAACCATTTCCATTTCTTATAATTTTTAAATCTAGAAAAGGTAGCCACCCAATTCTCTCTTCTTCTGTCGTAAACTGTATAGATTTATGTTGAAAATTAAGAAGTTTTAAGGCACCTATTGAGTGTTTCTTCGGTATTTTTGTAAAAATGTCATCCAGATACCTATACCATGACTTGAAAATTAAAGGGAAGGCTTTCATGGTATGTATTTTAATTGAACTCATGAATAAATCTACTAGAAAAGGTGACAAAGGGTTTCCCATAGTTAGGCCTGAAGCTTGTTGGTAATATCTTTTGTTGAAGCTGAAGAAATTTTCTTGAATGCAAATTTTAGTAAGTTTCAATGAGTCTTCTATTTCTTCTGTTTTTAAATTTATTGATGTTAACCATTTCTTTAACATAAGCATAAGTTTCTCTGTTGGTAAGCTTGGGAATAAAGCTTTTACGTCATGATACCGTTATATTTCCAGCAGTAATTCTGCTATTTTTAAGTTTTTCAAATAGATCAACTGAATTTTTTATGTTTAAACTTTGGAATCTCTTAAAAGAATTGAAAACTTTGATCAATTTTTTTGCTGATATGTGGATGAATTGATATTGTTGATATTGGTCTCGTGCTGTTATCATTTTTATGTATTTTAGGTAGTACATAAAGTCTGGGTAGTACAGGATTACTATGTGTGATATTCTGTTTATCAGTAGTGAATAGTGTTTTGATTTCATTTAATGTTTTGTTTAAGATCTTATTACATTTATTGAGTGGATTCTTTTCATTTGGTTTGTAATCTTTTCCTTTTAACATAGTTTCAACTCTATTTATGTATTCCTTTTTGTCTAAAATGACTATTTTATTACCTTTGTCTACTTTTGTGTATATCACTGGTTTTTCTTTAATTGTTTTAATGTCATTCTGTAATTTATTGATTTATTTTGGTTTTTTTTATGTTCTCCAAAACTTTTTTGCATTTACTTTTAACAAACGATTTTTCATTTTTGTTTACTTCAATTTTTGTTAATTACAAATGTTGTTAACATCAAAGTTCTCAGATAGTAATGTATGTTTTACATTCAAAATTCAACCGGTTGGATATTTTTATGTTTGGTACAGCTTGTATCAATAATTGCCATTTCCTATTCCTTCCCCCATTGACATATAGTCAGTTGACATATATATTGACAGTTTAACATATTTAAAAATTTCAGTTGCATGCCATCCCATTGGACAGCATTTTTGGAAGTAACTGTACAACTATTAAATAAGAAGAACTATATCATTGTGCTGCCCAGAATAAATATCTCTTTCAGATATTTACTGATGTATAAGGAATATCAGTGAAGTACATGACATTGTGCACATCTTTTGCAGTAGAATTATAATCTTTTACACTGTTAATAATGACAAATAATATACATAATTTTAAATGTAGAATAAAATTGCTGTTAGACAAAGTTATTTAAAAGAAAATATATAAATTACATTAAAAATATACTGGGTCCTTTATGATTTTGTCCAAGTTTCGTGGCAGCTGTGGGTTGGCAGTCAAAGTGATAACTTCCAACAAATAATGTAATATCAGCACAACATTAAAATTCTTGCAGTTACAAGTACAATTTCAATGACAATAATTGCATGCTTTATGACAGGAGATATTGGAAATATTGTCCTGCAAAATCCTCACATTTGTGGTATATTTTAAGAAAATTTTTATTTTCATGAATCAGATCTTCATCCAAAATTATCTAAATTCCTAGTTTTATATTTTCTTTCATCTCTTGTGATATGTTGGGGTTTGTTCCTTAAATTTATTTTTAAACTTTCTCCATTAATAAAAATCACATACTCAGATATTTCCAACATTTTTTGTCATATTGATTTGTTTTATTTACAGACGCTCATCAACATCTCAGGTCACCAGCGTCCCATTCTATTCAGGCTGTGAAACGGCCAACAAATGTTGCTCAGAGGCCTCTTCTTTCAGGCTTGAGGTTCTTTTTCGTGCCGTAAATGTACAACACTATACTTAGAATTTTTACGCCTCGAAAAAATCCATCAACTTTGGCTGGGTTTGAACCCGCATCTTTTGTCATAAAATACATGCTTATTTCCATTGTAATTATAGTTGTAATTATGAGAACTTTAATGAACTATGCAGATATTACATCTCTTTGCCAGGAATTGCCATTCTGACTGCCAACGTTGCAGCTGTCCTGAAGCAGACAGCAAAACCATGAAAGACCCAGTAGGTGTATTAGACATCTTTTATATTTCATTGCTCTTTAAGAAAGTAATAAGTTCTGCAAGCTATAGTAATGGATCTTATACCATTTTGGTTTAGAGTGCAATGTAAAACATTTTACAACTAAAACTGGCTATTAATTGATTTTGAATGTAATACATCTCTATATTAAGTGGGTTGTCATTTCAAACATGGCAGCAGTGTGCCCTGTAAGAGTCCTGATAGCAGAAAATGAAAGTATGACCAGCTGAGTGAGTCGTACCAATTCACTGATAATTGGAGACATCATTGGCTGTAGATTTTCCTTTGACACATTGGCCAGTTTTAAGTTTTATTTTTGATAATTATTCTTTCTACCAGGTATTGTGTTTTCTTATGTGGCTCATATTACACCCTTCTATTTTTAAACTATAATTTAAATTTAAGGCCTAGAAGAGCAAAAGATATTTTTGATGAACTCTATTCTTGTTTTGTAGTTTATCCTGGATGTGCGGTTAGACTACAGAATCAGTTGTCTGCTATCCATTTTTAAAAGAGAATTTGATGAGAATGAAAGAACATCTGGAGACTCACCATCCATTGGACAGAAAGGAATTGACTTAGAAAGCATTGGAACTCAGGCAGAAGGAATCTTTGGTAGCAGGTATGGTTTTATATTTCATAATTCATATGTTTCGAAAGATAATGTTATATCCTGTCAGTTTTACTTAACCTTTTATTGCACACACCTATTTATGTAACATAAATACACTCAAAGTCCCCATTTTTTATTTATTTATGGGTGCTCTTTAACATCTCAGTTCATCAGCATTCCCTTCAATTCAGGGCTTGAAATGGACAAAAAATATTGCTCAGAGGCCGATTCTTTCAGGATTGAGGTTCTTTTTCATGCTGTAAATATACAACATAAGACCCACAGCTTTACTTCCCTTCTGAAGGAAGTCATATTTAGGAATTTTATGCCCAAAAATAATCCACCGATCTTGTCTTGTCTTGTTGGGGTTTAGGAGGTATGTATAGTTACTGCTACACCACCAGGACCAACTAGAAGTGCCCAAAAATTACAAAAATAATAGGGAACTGCCTTCATTAAACATTATAGCTTTAATATGCATACATGTGCAATAAACAGAAGTTGTAATACAGTTTTAATTTTCTCATATATATACAGGACATAAATCAGTTAGCATATATCATAATAACGTAGTACAATTTACATAATTGTAACTTATTTTGCTTAAATAATATGAGGAAAATGTAAATATATTTATTATATCATCATTGGATTTTGGAAAAAATGAATTGTAAATTTGTATTTAACAAGTGAAAGTTTTTAATTAACTCAGTTATGGTACCCCTATAGTGTATATCTATTCCATATCTGTAACATTGTCTCTTTTTCTGTACACTAAACAAGTTATTACTGTTACAGTATGTTCTTTACATACTGATCTTTTACCTTCACTGAATAACATCATTGTTGTTCTGTTCTTCTTTCTGCCACAAGTAAAGCACAGTCATCTTACTTTGGATGGTGGCACTTCCTCTTCATACTGTTCTTCTTGTCCTCTTTATTTATGTAGAAAAAGTTGAATGTCTGAAGGCAGGCTCTTTAGTTCAAATTTTCTGTAAGGTGTGCACTCACCAAACACATTTATAAGGATTTCAGATAATTTCTTCTGTATTTATGGCCTTCATTGAAGTGTGTTGATATAGTATTAAACTATTTATTCCTACTGTGTTCAATAGTTGGAAAAATGTAGCCAAAGGCCAATTCCTTTTTTTTTCTAATTACTATGTAATTATCGCACAATTTATCCAACAGTATCAACACAACCTTTGTAACAATTATAATTCATTATAATATTGGGCTTTTTGGTTTTAGTATCAATTGCAGTATCACTGTGCATAGTAGAAAAAAAAAATTACTAATCTGTGTGTGTGTGTTTTTTTTTTACTTTTTTTTTTTTAACATAAAACAAAATAGTAACATCTTTCTGGAACCCAAAAACAGATGATTATGCTTTTCTTGTTTTATGTAGCAAAAACTTCAATGGCAGCTCTCCTTTGTTTTTTTTCAAAGTTCCAACCATTATTACTTTGTCTTTCAAAAGGGCCACTGTTAAAGGATTACAAGATATTTTCTGTTTTTTTTTCTTCCATGTTGCAAGCAAACGGTGATGATATGTGCTGGTGTGTTGGACATTTTATATAGCCCTGGTTTCTGATCACAGTAGAAGATTTTCAAATCATACACCACAAATACTTTCATCCCATATTTTGATGGTTTATTAGGGATGTACAGAATAAAACTGTGTCTTTTCCTAAAAGGTTTTCATCTATTCTAATTTGGTCTTCCAAATATTAGTTGTTTTTATAGTGGTATATAAAATGATCAACAGCAAATCTAATTGCAGCACTGTCATTTTTTTTTAATATCTGGTCTGTTATGCTTATCAAATCTAATAGCAGCAAGAAAGAATAGGAATCTATTACAAATCATACGTGCTATAATATTTCTGATCTGGTTTCATCAGTTATCCATAGTTAACAAAAATGTTTATAATTTTGTTTCTTAGCTCCCACCAAAACAGCAGTCTTGTAAATGCCAATTTTTTAATCCTTGTGGTGTCTTTTGCATTTTTTGTTCAGTCAAAATTTGTGCATGGTTTTGCAATCTCTAAATATGTACATTCAACAATATTTACAAAAACATTACCACTGAAAATTTTTTGAAAAGTGCTTTTTACATCAGTAATGTTTTGTGCATAGAGCTTGGGACCAGGCAATATTCATACAATATTTTTGCTACATGTTTTACTAAATTTACTTACAATTGAGCTTTATTCCAAATTTGTGTTTATTTTTAACCATAGAACATTTATCACTGGTTCGAGTCTCCTCACTTAGATATGAACCATCCAGTTCTTGTTCTGAGTCACTTTGATCTTCTTCTGACTCCATATTGTGACTATTTTTTTCTATAGTTTCATCTTCTGACATATCTGTTTCAAAATCAACCTCTTCTTCAGGTCCTACTTCACCAATAGTTTGAACCAAAAGACATTTCTCCTTCAGTCAGACAATTTAAACTTTACTTGTACACAATACCTTAAAAATATCATTAGGGGCTGTAACAGTCTTAATTAAATTGTAATGAAATAGATAAGTGATCAAGGAGAAATAAACAACTAGATATACTTGCACATCTCACATCTCAAAACATTTAATTCAAATATAACGATGACACTACTGTGATCATTTTAGACACTTCAGCAAAGGTTAGATAGTGCTACAGTGCTGCAGGAAAGATTTAAATAATAGAAAGAATATATTTAGTTAAAGTGTATATTTTATACACCAGTGCATGTACTCAAAAGTTAAATATTGCTATTTTGCTGAATCATTTTGTGATATAAAATTGTAAAGTAGCACTAATAAGAGCTTGACATTATTAGGGCATCCTACAATGTAATTTTGCAAGCAGAGCATTCTGGAATTGATTACACTTTTTTTTTTAAATATGTTTTTTTCATATAGTGCAATACTTTGCATACATTTTTATGTATGTTTTGACTACAATGTAATTTTGCAAGCAGAGTATTCTGGAATTGATTCCACTTTTTTTTTAAATATTTTTTTTTCATATAGTGCAATACTTTGCATACATTTTTATGTATGTTTTGACTATAAATGTGTTTAACTCCTTAACCATAGATGTGAGAACTTTCAGATGATGATAAAAGCAAAAATCAGGCATTTTTATGTACATATATTGTGGATTTTCTTATTACAGTACCTCCTGTTCTTGACTCATGCTCTGTCACCCCAATATATTGCTGGCTCATTAGTTTATGCTGAGCTTTACTAGAATGCAAAAGATTTTCATAGTGGTTCCTCTGACTGCAAAGCTATGTAGTGTTAAGTTTTTGTAATTGCCAGTTTTGTCCTAATAAGAATAAATAAATAAGCTGGACCATCAAAACCTGTTAGGCTTCAGGCTCTTAGACAGACCATCCAATGTAATTACGAACGAATTATCTCAAAATTAGTAGAGATACAAAAGAATTATCTGTAGAAGTTTTAACATCCCATGGAAGATACAGCTAAGAAAGAAGAAAGTTGGGAGAAAAGCACAACCCCATTGCCTCTGTCCATCAGCTAAATAGAAGAAAACATCTGACAAGCTTCACTGTGTAAGTTCCAACAGAATTTTTTAAAAATGTCTTATTTTTCGAAAGTTCTTAAATGAATCTGGCAAGTATTACAGTTGTGATAATTGAGTGTTAGGAATGCACAAGAAAAATTGCTGTGATGCCGAACAACTGCACGACTTATATGGTAAAAAAGAAAAGTTCAGTTTTTTGGGGGGGTATTTGAAATGCTAAATTTACACAGTTTTGGAATTGTGCAATTTATTATGGTTACAGCATACTAAGTGAAATGTAAAAGCAAAAACAACCTCTAAATTGTATGTATGTAAAACACATCTATTTATTGAGTATTTGGAAGTGCAGTTGCTAAAATAAAAATGATTATTTATTTTTGTTTTTTTTTTCCGTCAGAATCCAATTATTTTCAAGCAGTTCATTGGGTCCTCGTGTTTTGTTAATGTTACAGAAAAACATGTCAATACCTATGGGTTAAATCTCAATAATTTTGAAATTTACAGCACTCTCTTTAAAAAATCTGTATTCCTCTTTATTATATTCCATATTATGTGGCTGTAAAGCATGAATCATTGGGCAGGCCAAAAGATGCTCAATTCTGTGAAAGTTCTGCAGAACAGGTTGAGCGCTGCAGAAGAGGATCTGTTAGGAAAAATGGTTAAAGTTTACTTTTGAATGCACCATAGTTTTTTCTGTCCCTCTTTTGAGAATGGCTGAGTGGTGGGAGGAGGAGAGGCATGTATAAGCAGTTGTAGTACATTGAATCTGTCGTCTTAACACTCTTCATGCTTCACTAACCTTAAAAATATACAGACGACTGATTCAATTCACATGAGCTTCACTGAGTTAGTTCCATATGAAAACTTTTTTAAAGATTTACAATTTTTAAAAAATTTTGGTGAGTTGTAGTACAACTTACACTTGGCAATAATTATTCCCAAACTGTTGTATGTGAAACTTTTAATAAAACAAAGTAAAGTTATGGCAATTGGTATGTGATTACATAGATGGAGTATTTTATAAAGTATGCTCTAAAGAAAAGGAATTTTTTTTTGTATAACTTTTTAATGATTCCCATCATCTGATAAAATTCAAAATCAATTTTTTAAATGTTTCATTTTTTAAGGACTTTATTTATTATGACTTAACAGGTTATATTTCCATTATAAGTGTATGGCAGCATGCATGCTGATAGTAAAGTTTTTTATTTATTTATTGAAATGCTAAGAAAAAATAAATACAAGAGGCTTCACCTCTTTGGCCCTGGTCATTCTTTGGTTTAACTCCCAATGAATACAATTTGCTTTACAATAATTTATTTAATTACTTTTAAATAAACTTAATTATTCTTATTTCAATTCCTAAAACAATACCAAATAAAATAATAATATAGTTATTGTACCTGTTGTGTAATTTCTATGATCCTTGCTAAACCCTGTCTTAGATTTATCAGTAGTCTCCTACTGGAATTCCGGAAAATAGAGGTTTAGCCAGCACTTCAGGTAATTCTATAACATCAGAGGGTTCTCTTTCCATTCATTTACTTATTTATTTTCCTCATTAATGCTCCCTTTTAAGCTCCTACTCTGTTCCAATTTTTCTTGAGTGTATCACTCACTAATTAATACATAAACTTTACAAATTCAAAGCAACATTTGCCGATTAATTTTATAGCTCTAAACCTATCATACAAATGCCAACAAATCAATATTAAACTAATTTAACAAATCACCAAACCTCATTTGCTAACTATCCACTTATTTTAAACTCTATATAAGTGATCCCCTATATTCTTCATTTGAAATAGATGCCCCAAAATACTTCCTCAAGGTCGAACAGATCTAAATGGTTACATACTTAAAATTACATTGCCTAATAATCTAATAGAATACAATTACAAGTATTCTTTATCGTCTAAAATGTATCTAAATTACATATCTTTCAACTGACCATTTCCATTTCATTTTTACCTTCTATAAAATCTTCCCTAATTTGGTATCTGCTCACTGTCTTAAAAGATCTTTCTCAATACAATTCTTTTATTTCTCATTAACCACTTCTTACTAATTAAACTTTCCCTCCAAACATTTGTGGCTTTACATTAGAAGATAATATGAATTCATCTTCCTTCTCCCCACAGATGGGACAAATTCCTGGAATAACTTCCCCCCTCATTCCCCTTAATTTCCAAACACCTAATCAAAACTGGGCTATCCCTTCTCTTTCATTTTTTTTGCAAATTAAAATATACTTCTCCTTTTCTGGGTCATCTTTTAATTCCTTATAATATGCTAATGAGCTTTACTCCCTAATCTGGACAAATAAAATTGGTCTATCCATATCTTCCTTTCTTGATCTCACTTCCCTCCACCAACCTCTTCTAAAATATCCAGTTTTAACCCAAAAGTCTCCTAAGCCATTTCTAAATAACTGTTCTCTAATTTTTTTCAAACAGGTATTAGTTATTATTCCCAAATATTTATCTTCATATTTCAGGCATATTTTCATAAATTCAGTATCATGAATTCAGTATCCAATAACTCTTGAACCCTAAATAAGTATTTCAATACTTTCTCCATCATTAACTCTCTGATGCTTACCTTTCCTAACTCTATCAATGCTCCTGCATTTGCAGTATTATTGGAAACTCCCAAAATTAATTTGCAGGAAATCTTAGTATTAAGAAGTATTAAAACTCGTATTACACCATCCCTCCTCTATACCCCAAATTTCCCGTGCATGAATCTATTGTGATGCAACAATGGCAGAATAAAGCCTGTCAAACCACTTGCATTCGTTACTGGCATCCTGTATAAACATTTCTTATTGCTGTCATAGCCATTTTCCCCTTCACCATTGCAGTTCTTTTATGTTTTTCCCAATTTCCATTACTACTGAACTTCATGCCCAGATATGAGTACCCACTAACCACCTGAATTTCCTTATCTGGTAGTAAAGTTAACTTCTGTGTCAAGAATATAGATCAATCATCTGATGAAAAAAAATAGATTGAAAACACTGATTATAACCAATGCTTCTGGTTAACATTAAACATCTCTGACTGTAATAAAATATTCTAAAAATTGCATTATTTCTGCACTAAAAGATGTAAGCAAGCTCAGAATGTGCTTAGAGATTTAAAAAATTAGAAACCTTACCATTATCATTTGTTGTAGAAAATGTGCTAGAAGTCTGCTATTTATTAAAACAGATTAATACACTACAGTTAATCTTTAAGGTTTTGCTAAAATGTAACATTTTTGGAAACATACAGCAATAATAAAGTGATAGATAATGTAAATGTTACAGTGAAGAATGTGCAGCTCTTGACCTGGATGGACAATGGGGACGGACATTCCTTAGAGTGTTGCTTCACCTGACAATGCATGATTATCCACCTCTTGTTTCTGGTGCCCTCCACTTGCTTTTCCGCCATTTCAGTCAGAGACAGGAAGTCCTGCAGGCTTTCAAACAGGTAAGGTTGATTTCATGACATAAACCCCTGTGATTTGTTTGTATAACTCTCTTAGCATGCATAATTGAAGCTATTGTAGTAAATAGAAACAAACTTGGAAGCATGAATATTTAGGAAAAATACAAATAACCATATTTTTCTTCATTGCAGAGTAAGACACTTATCAGTAAACTTAAAAGTAAGCAATCTCATCTTAGATTACCATTATGTTTATGGCCTAGTAAAGCTGCAACTAAGATATAATTCTAAACATTTTGCATTACAAAAATTATGAACTTCCATTTAACTACATTTATATTAATAAAAGTACACTAATGCTTCATATTGATAAAAACTAGTGTATTATTCTGACAATGTGAAATTTTCAGACTCATCTTAGACTTGTAGTGCACTTAGACAAAACTGAATGATTAATTATTTTTTTGGGAATAGTTACATGAACTTCTGAATTTTGAATTTTAAAATCTCTTTAATACATTATGACAAGACATGTGGGAAGCCCTGTAATGTGGTAGCCCTTCAAATTCACTATCGAAATCCTGAATAAGAAGAAGAAGAAGATGATGAAGATGAAGAAGATGAACATGAACATGAACATGAACATGAAATTTATATTATGATTAAGGCCATGTGAACCCCATTTTGTGGTTTCAGCACAAGTTCTGATACACACCAAATTTATATAGTTCTTGATAAATCACCTGCATTTTTGGGGCCATATATCCATTAGCTGAAGCAATGGTTTATATGGTGTAGGAATGTTTGTTGGTGACTCCAAAACAAACTTCTACTGATTTCTTAATTATCTAGTGAGTCGATTTGATAATTAAGAACATTATAGTTGCTTCACTGTAATCGTTCCGACACGAAATGAAATGTTATGTATTCTTACCGAATTTTTCTTCCTTGAAATTCAGAGTTTGGGATGAATGATGCTTTTTTCATATATAGCATTGATCAGTATTTGTATATTTAATTTTTGAAGAATTCCATAGTGATTTTCCTACAGAATTTAGTTTTACATTAGTCATAAAAACCCATTAAAAGTAAATAAATCAAAATAAAATAGAATGGATTTGAGCAGGTGGTTTTAGCTGCTAGTGCTGCATTAGATATCTATACTGCATCTGGTAAGTCATAATTAAATTTTTTTTAAACCTAAGCTTCAACATTCAGAAGGACAGAAAGAAAGACGGAAGTTAACATAAAAATTAGTAATGCCTCAAGACTCTAACTTTGGAAGTTATGGCATAAATTTAAAAATTTTATTCTTGAAACAGAATTTAGCACAATCATAATAGTGATATTCAGCATTAGAACATGCTTTCTCAAAATAACATTACTTTTGTTGTATCTCAGTTGCATCGGATAATAGTTTGTAACAAATTAACAGCTGATTTAAAAGAAATTTAGTAAATAAATGCACTAAAAATAGAATTCTTATTTTTTAATTTTTTAAAAGAGTTTTTGTAAACAAGATGGAAAATGTAGTATCTAGTATGTAGCTTCTCATTGTTTAATTTTTCTAATGCTGCATATCTGCTAGGGGGAAAAAAATGTTCATAACATTTGTATGTGTTTATTGTATAATAATGTAATAATTGTACAATAATGTATTTCTATTGCTTTATAGGTTCAACTTCTTGTATCCGACAGTGATGTGGAGTCATATAAACAAATTAAATCAGATTTAGACATGTTGCGACAATCAGTGGAAAAGTCAGAACTCTGGGTGTATAAATCTAAGAGTGCTGAAGAACATACAAAAAAGAAAAATAAAGATGATGGCGATGATGATATTTTGAGAGAGAGGAAAAACTCTCACAAAAAGAACACACCAACTCTGTCCTCATCTGACAAACAGGGATCTGCCATTGATCTAGATATAGGACCACCATTACATGTAGACCAAGCAGAAGAATATAAAAAAATACAACAGGTAAGGCAGCTGTTATTGCAATAGTAAGGAAAGAATAGTTAAAAGAAACAGAGAAGAAAAATTAGGAGCTGTTTATCAATGATAAAAAATGTGCTTTCATATAATACATCATTTACCTTTGGAGTTGATTTATGCTGTTATGTAAAACAGAGGAGTAGCTTTCTTGTACACATAAACTTAACATTAAAGTTGTAACATTTATGTGTTCATATCACACATTTATCTATAAGTGAATGCTTCTAATAATTCCAGGCTGGGCTTTGCTTAATGTAAATAGTATGTTTCTCTGCCTCTTATATTTTCTCTAAATATATATACATATATATATAAAACAGACAAAAAATTGAGAAATTCAGATATTAGAAAAAGGAGTTTGGTTAAAAAGTTACATGATATTTTGGATGGCTGCATACCGTCTTTGCAGGTGGAGAATAAATTATTTAATTTAAGGTGGTGGTGGTGGTGGTGGCGATGGTGGCAGCTGCGTTTGAGAAAGTTTTTAAAGCTCCTGCACTTCAGCCATAGGCTTTTTGTGCCACCCCCAAATTTCTTATAGCAATTCAAATTCTGTATTTCTAACAAGATCTGGAACCTTACTTCCAATAAGGAAATCATCCACATCAAAATATGGATGTGGACCAAAGAGTTGGTATCTCCTTCTCTCCATTACCGCACACATCAGGAGTATACGCTTCACAGTCCCATGATGTTGGTTGCAAAGTCTACAAATGGGCACTTCCTTAAGGGGTCCCATTTTCTGGAGATGTTTTCTAAATTGGTCATGTACAGTGATTAATCTCACCACTCACCTTAACTTTTTCCATTTTAATTTCAGGAATGTTTTAGTGAGTGTGGAATTCGGTACACTGACAAAACTTTTCAGAAGGTTTGTCTGGGATAGTTGCAGCATATCGTGTCTTATGTTGTTCTCTCGCCCATAGCTTAATTGTTGTTCTTGCTGTGGATTTGTTAACCCCACAGTTTGGTTCGGGTACAATTAGGGGCTTCATGCTCCTTTCCTTGGCTAGTTTGGTACTTCATTCCCTGTAACACCTCAATGTCCTGGTACCCATCTCAATTCAACAGAGTTGTTGTGTGATGGGGCTATCAGTTTTTAAAGGCAATCCCACACCAACTTTGAATTAAATTGTTAAGAATTAACTGATAGAGCAGTTTGGCTATCCAAGAGGATCATAATATGTTTTCCATGACTATCCCTTCTCTATACTTTTTAGACACAGGTCAAGATTGCCAAGATCTCTGCCTGAAACACATTGCAGTACTTCCTAAGACTTATACTAATGTTAGTCCTGGGGATTTCACTGTAGATAATTTGACATAGGTTAAGGTTTCATTTTAAATGGTATAACCATCTCCATGGCAGTCAATTAGAGAGCTTTTCCACAAGCAGCTATAAAGCATGTTCCTGTATAGCTGCCTGATTGGGTTATTTCATTGGTAAACTTGCCCTTAACTTAAAGGATGAATGTTAATGTAGCTTTATTGTGAATAAATTCATATGATATATGTCGTACTAAACACTCTTATTGCTTCACTTACTTGTGTGATATTTGGAACCAGTTTCGAAGACCTTCGTCTTCATCTTCAGCCAAGGGTACAACTGATTGGAGAATTCAACAGCTCTGTAGATATGAAACCCCGCCCTGGTGGTGTTTTAATGTACTTAAAGTTGGTGTTTTCTACCTTTGGAATATCAAAGTTCATTAAACGATCTCTGTATTTATGAATGTAAGTTTTTTCCCAAGTATCCAGTTCTATATGTCCCTGAGTCTCTTTTAATAAATCCACGTAATAAAATAGATTATGCAACCAAAAATGGGCATCATAACATCTTATATAATTAACTAGGAAACTGACATTAAGACAAATAAATTAATTGAAATGAAAGCATTTCAAGTAGGATTTTTGCTTTTCAAAATATTTGAAATGTTACTGAATAATCCCAAGTTATAAAACTATAGAGTACTTACACACATTTGCTATCTGTTGCTTGTAATTAATTGATGAGTTATTAAGAAACCCTGCCAAAAGTTAATTAATCCTGGTCTCTTGTATTCATTACTATTGATTGCATTATGCTAGCAGCTTTTTTAAATAGCATTAAAATTTTTTTAGCTAAAGTAGAATAAAATCTCTGTTGAAATGCTCCAGCTGCTGCAATAGGCTTAATCTTTTTCCAAATATTAGAGAGTGATTAAAATCAAAACTGTTGTGAGTATACAAAAGAAAGATTTCTAATGGTATATGGAGAGTGCATGCATCATTGTATTTATAAAATATTTAAATTAAAACTGTAATAAAATAGATAATGCAACCAAAAATGGGCATCATAACATCTTTCTTTTCTTTTGCATTTCACCAGTTTTAACTAATAATGTCGAATCACCCCACAAAAAATGAATTAATATCCAAAGTATGAGGGTGATTCAGAAAGTTCTTGGCCTGAGAAAGAAAGCACTAGATTTTTGACCAAATTTTTTTTTATTTTTCAATATAGACACTTTTTTACTTGATGCACTGATCCCATTGTTTGAACTGCTGCTTCATCTCTGGTGTGTGGTGAATCCACGGTTTTTGTCCACAGCAATGTAACATTGCAAAAAGTCTATCCATTTGCATCTAAACATGTCCAAACACTCCTAAGACATGTTCATTCATATGCACTTCTGATCAAATGCTAGCAAAAGTGCCACCCATCGCACTATGAGCTTTTGCATGTGCAAATGCTTATATAAAATGTTCAAAACACAATCTATTAAGATCTTTGCAATTTCAGCAAGTTCATGCACCTTGATTCATCTATTCTTTAAAATGGCATTGTGAATTTGTACAATGTTTTTTTTTCAATTATTATGGTAATTAGACATGCTGCATGTTCATCATCAAAAATGGAATTGATTGCATTTAAACTCAACAGCCCATTTCTTTACCGTATAAAATGATGGTGAAGAGTCTTTCAAAGTGAAATCCACTTACTTTTTTTATCTATGGCATTAAAACTTTTAAAACAAAGTATTTAATCATTGCACCACATTAAAATTTTCCCCCATTTTTCTTAAAAAGTCTCAACTTATTCTTAATTAAACAGTGAGTTGATATGATGCTCTTATGCTCCATTACCATTGAATTATACAGAACATGTTTCACTGGCCTTCACCTGCATCATCAGCTGTGTGTCGACTGCTGAATTCGTTGATGGAATGGACTTGGTGTAACTCTTGTGGACATTTTATGAACTTTTGGATTATTTTGCCTTCTGTTGGGATCTGGAAGTTCATAACCTTATCTGCATATTTTTTTAAAAAAAATTTCCCATATTCCCAGCTCCAAGGGTATATCCATGAAATTCAATAATTTGACTTCCATTTCTGTATCATGTTTATCTCTCCAAAAGTGATGTAGAATTGCTGATTTATCTATGTGATTGTACCTGATGTCTCTCCAGTGTTCCTTTAGCCTAATTCTAATGCTTCTTTTTGTTTTGCCAATATATACTTTGTTGCATTGCAAACAATTGATTTGATGTATTCCTGGCTTCTTCTCATCAGGTATTCTTTATTATCACTGGAGTTGATCAGATTATTTAGGCTGAATTTGTTCACTGGGGACAAAGTAACCCCTAACTCTTTGAGTATTTTCTGGAATTTTTTGATGGCCCAAAGATGATAAGTAAGTTTCTTGTGAACAGTAGTTCCTTTTTAGCTGACAATGTTTTAACCTGTTTTAATCTCTTCTCTTGTTTGATTTTCCATTGGTAAGTGGAGCATAAAGGTGTCAAATCGACTCACTGTCTAGTTAAGAATAAATTAATTACCTTACTGTATTAGTTCAGACACAAAATTTATTTTGAATTTAAGCCTCAACTTGTTTACTTTGTTGGGCAAGAGCAGGCAAACACATGAAAGCACATTTATAAAAATGCACAGTATGCCATCTAAAGAATTTTACTTTAGAGTTATCCCTGCTATTTGTTACTGCCAGCGCCCCCTTTGTGTCAGACTAAGGACTTTTTGAACTGCGATTGTAGTAATCCGTATATTAAAACCATATGTTTCATAAAAATTTTACTCATTAAGTGAATAAATTGTACTTATGAAGCTGTAGACAATGGAGAGGTAATACATCCCACTTTAATGTAACAGGTTGAGCACATTAATGTAGGATATTCTACTCATTGTTTTTAATTTTTTTCAGTTCTTACATAAATAATAGGAAAAATAGAAGTTAACAATTATGTCTTCAAATGTTCCTTCATTAATTTTTTATTTTTCAGATTTTGATTCGAATGAACAAACTGTGCACGCAGATTGTGGGTGGTACAATAAAGCCACGAAAGCATGAACAGCGCTTGTTACGCAATGTGGGAGTGCATACTGTAGTGTTGGACTTACTCCAAATTCCATATGATAAGAAAGAGGATGTGCGCATGAATGAGCTTATGCGACTCGCACATGAATTTCTACAGAATTTCTGTCTTGGAAACCAGCAGAATCAAGTTCTACTTCACAAGCAGTTAGATCTGTTTCTTAATCCAGGAGTGAGTATGATTTAGATGTTTTCTTTTGCTAAACCAGTGAAAATAAAATTAAACATGTAAAATGTTGAACTCATGTACTTTGAATCTTGGTCTGAAATATTTTGTTGATTGGAAAAAGAAAGAATGTACCTGTACAGTATCAGTGGAATGTGTGAAACTTAGGAGTATGATGACATAGTATTAACAATGTGCATTTATTGTGCAAAGCCTTTCATTACAGTGATGAAAAGCATAATTATGTGACTTGCTGACTCACTTATAGTGTATATGTACTGCATTCAGGCTGAATGTTTTGTTGCTGTTCTCTGTGTCCTTTTATTTAAAGAAAAGCACTTGGACCCATATAATCTCTAATTTTATGAAAGCATGTAATACATATTTTGTCAAGTATCCATTGTAAGCCATTGTTTAGAAATATGAAAATATTAGTAATCTAAACTTATATACACATTTATTATTGCTTGATACATATAAAGGAGATTTACTCAAAGTTGAATTCAGAATATGAATAAAATAATGTGATATATGTCGTACTAAATATTTCACTTACTTGTGTGATATTTGGAACCGGTTTTGAGTATCACACAAGTAAGTGAAGCAATAAGAGTGTTTAGTACAACATATATCACATGATTTTATTCAAATGACTTGACTTCACTGTGTTAATTCCATATATTTTTTAAAATAATTTTATTTTTTTAAAAGATATATTTTAATTGAATTCAGAAGTTCATATCACAACAATAGGAACAAATAAATAAATTTGCCAAACATGTCAATATTTGGATATTAATGGATTGCCTACTGTATGATTATTTCAAATCTGTTAAGTGTTGAAGTGAGACTGAAACAAGTGGCTGAGGTGGTTAAGGCATGAGCTCAAGAGTGGTATGTCTGCAGTTAGATTTCCTTCAGGACTGGCCTTCCTGACTTGAGGTTTTTCCAGGTTTCCCTGTCCTCATAAATGATGGACAAATGGTTGTAAGGTATCCTAAACTTAGGCCTGGAATGCTTGCTAAATATATATCAATTCATATCATCTGTGTACACTGCTTATGGTGTCTCAGCAGTGAAAACAGGCATTAAGCAATATTAATTAAAATGGAAGTGAGTATTGATTTGAAATTGCACTTACTCCAGTATCAGGTGAAGCAGACAGCTTAAGACACCTGTAGTTTCATGGGTGGTCAAATTCTAAAGAACAGAAACTGCTATTAGTAAGCTGTTAAAGCTATCATTAGTCATTTATAAATAAAATTACACAGCTATGACTTAACAATAAATAGAAGTCAAAGCATAGCATGAATCGAGGTAGATTTTACTTGTGGTATCATGTTAATAAGAACTCAACCATAGAAATTCATGGTATTGCTGGCATCTGTTCAAAAGTATATTAGTGTGTCTCAGTTATTGAAAAGCATTATCAGTTATCAAAATTTATTGAACCCAGGCCTGCCATTTGATAAGTAGACAGGCTAAAATCAGAGCTATGATGGTAGACCATATTATTATGTAATGTAACAGTTGACAATTCAGTGAAGAAGGTAGCAGAGAAACCAGGAAAGTCCCCGTTCCATATTTCTGTTATTTGTTAAAAAAGAACAAGAAAATGAATAATGCCATTTAATATACCCAGTAATATTAATCAGTTGATTTAAGTGAAATAAATATATATTTTTTCACATTTTTTAACCCTCATTGATTACAAAGGCTGATTGCTGCTACAAAGCATTTAAATTTATTTTTGTCCTATGGGCCAGTATTATATGTCTTCATTAACTTCCCAGGGAAAAGAGGTCTATATTCAGCATTAGTTTTCATAGTGCAGCATTACTCATTAGTTTGCAAATACTTTATGGAGATTCTTTAAACAATTTCTGGTATAAATTTGAACAGTTTGGAATTTTCTCAGTGAAATATAGTATCATATAACAAATTATTTATGAGGAAGTCACTCAAAGAGTGGAACCGTGCTGACAATGAAGGAAATTTGCCTTTGAAACATGGCCAAGTAAGTGGAATAAAACTAGTGAAATGTGAGTGGCTTCCTCATAAATTTCTGGTATAATTGTGTCTTGTAGTTAATAAATTAATAATATGAGTTTAAATATAACATTGAAAAGGAAGGATTAAACATTAAAATAGGGAACAAAGGCTAAGATAAATTACAAATATAGAACATTTCCAAAACACAATCATCAAAATATATATAATTTCATTATTAGTAAATCACCTGTAAGTCTAACATTTTAATAAGATATCTTGTGAATTTTTGGTCTCTTAGCTGCTAAACACAATAATTATCAAATAAAATTTAAATGTCAGCAGATTTTTTACTATGAAAATGAAGAGCATAATTTACTTTTGATATCTTTTACAATGTTAACATAGTATAAGAACATTGTGTGATTGAGTCGAACTAACACTCTTTTGCTGCATTTACTTTAAACAAGTAATTGGAGCAAAAGAATGTTAGTTCGACTCAAAAATACAATGATCTTAACATATGAATAGCTTGACTATGCAATGTTCCAATTAACAATTTTAGTTAATGGTATAAGAATTTTAATTCAGGTCATAGTCTGAAAAAGGGAATGTACTGCTATTTGCCCCTTTTCCAATCATTGCTGAATAGATAAATAGGGTGTCTGCAGTTCATGGTTACAAAGTAGTGGATCTCTAGGTTTATTACACACAATAGGAAACATGTTTCATCATAGTGTTGTGCATGCATCAGTCTAACTGGGTAAATAAGTAAATAAGTTGTTCTATCTAGTCAGTCCAAGCAGGCTGCTCCTGTTTGTCCCATATGCTATAGAAAAACCTTGTCTGAAAATAAAGTAAAGAGAAAATGAACAAAAGCAAGTGGAAAACCAAAGAAAAGAAGAGTAATAGAAACAGTGATAAATCATACACAACTTCTAAAGAAACTAAAAAAATTAAAATATCATTTCCATTGGTAAGAAAATGTTTTATTAAAATTCATCATCATAATATGTCTGAAGATGTTCAACAATCCATTTTTCTATCATTTTGGTATATGGGTGCTAAAATTCAAAAGATTCCTTTCTTGCTTCTTGTCTGGAAAGAGTTCAGCTGAAAACGATATCCTTTCAGTCATCTAAAAAACAGGAATATTTGTGGAGCTACAGCATGTTCTACGTGAGAAATAAAAAACTTGGCTTCTGCCATTCTTTTCTTTTAAATCTGTTTGTTACAGGCATCAGAAAACTGTTCAAAACAGAGCGTTCTTAGGTGTTATGCTCGATGACAAAAGGGGCATGCACTTAAATTGCACCCATAAAATCAGTATTACTGCATAAGAGCTTCAGTTACAGCACCCCAACAGTTTACTTCACATTATTGTTAAGCTAACACTAGACTGAAATATTTTGAGAATCCCAATTTGAAAATAAAGCCACTCTGCACAATGTTTAAAGTATTCTACAAAGAGAGGGAATAAGATGCTCTGAAGATAACTTAATATAGGTATGGTAAGTTCTTCCAACAAAACTGTGACTTCTTCATTTGTTCTCCATGTGCAGATGTTTGTGATTACCATGCCAATGTTGAAATATAATAAAAATAACATTTGTAAAGTAAAGTTCTTGCAGTATAAGAAAAAATGTTGCAGCTTATGAAGCTCTAAAAAATGAGAGAAAATTTTAAAATTCTGAAAGGCTCTGCACACACTTTGACTGTGCTGAAAGTCTACTCCTCCCTAAGTTACCCGTAACTGTATGCTGGTGTCAGGAGGATCCCAGCAAACTATGTTTACTTACAAAGCTGTAGACAATAGAGTGGTAATCTATCCTACACTTATGTATTCAATTTGTTTACACTATACTCCACTTACATAAACTAAGACATTCTTCAGGAGCATTCACTCCCATCTTCAGTTGTTCATCTACTCCTCCCTAAGTTACCCGTAACTGTATGCTGGTGTCAGGAGGATCCCAGCAAACTATGTTTACTTACAAAGCTGTAGACAATAGAGTGGTAATCTATCCTACACTTATGTATTCAATTTGTTTACACTATACTCCACTTACATAAACTAAAACATTCTTCAGGAGCATTCACTCCCATCTTCAGTTGTTCATTAACTACTGTGACTCAAAATGGTGCCAGCTGAACTTTTTAGTATGTGTATCTGCCATTTTTTCCTTTGACCATGTGAGGTCGAATTTGCTTCTATAGACTTGTTTGTCTTGTTTACTATTAAATAAATTTTACTTAAGAAGCTTTGGACAATAGAGTGGTAATCTATCCTACATATCATATATCTATGATTTATTTCAGCCAGAAATGGCAGCATCCACATGCAAACAAAGTACATTATATGGCATGGTATATTTCATCAACCTCATGTAAACAAATGAAAACTGATGACCAGAAATTTGAAGAATGGATGTTATTGATAGTAAATGAGCTAGAGAGTGACTTTAGTGTCATTGATGATTCAGATCTTGACCCAGACTGTGGAAGTGTTCATGATAGTGGCTCATAGCTTGAAGGGGAATTACAAAATGGGGATGAAATGGTGAGGTTGATATAAGTAGTGAAGAAAAATAAGAACAAGAGGGGTATGGAGCACCATAATTTCAAGAAACTATTATAGAAAGAAGAGATTCAAGTGTAGCTCCACACCACCTGCCACAAACATGTGAACTCGTGTACATAATTTATTATTTCATCTGCCAGTAGTCATTGGACCTGCCTAAGGTCTCTGTAAGCTTTGCACTGAACTGAATGCCTGGTCATGTCTGATAGTGGAAATCGTTTGGAGAACAAACAAAAAGCTATAGCAAACCAGAAAAAGGCTATCTGAAAACAACAGATATCAAGCAGCAGATACAGATATAACAGAGTTAAAGGCATTTTTGGGCTTTTTTTTCTATTAAGCAATTTTTAAGTCTAATAATGAGGGTTTAAATTCAATTTTCGCAATTGATGGGACTGGGAGAGAGAATTTTAGATGAATAAATGTACTGCGGATTTGTTCAGTTGTTATATTATTTGATTTTAAACACTTTTATTAGTTACTGCTATTCTTGAATTTACTGTTTCAAACACCTACTGAAGAAATAAGTGATTATGTCAGTTTTACTGAACTATGAATGAACCAACAATGTATTAGTTTTAATGGAAAATTTTACCAAATAATTTCTGGATTAATTATGGGTAATCCTCTTTCACTTTTCTTCTCAGACCTGTTTATGAGTGATTATGACATTTGCATAACTGAAGTATTTCTTATGATTTGGAAAACTCAGCCAAATATTACTTATCCTTACACACAGATACATCTTGTGCAGTAGTCACACCTTCTTTCAGGAATGGCGGCAGAGAAAACCAAGCCTAATACAGAATGTGATTAACTATTAACATGCATTCTAAAAGTTAATTTTGCATACGATTTCTTGTTTCTCTGCTTTACCGCTGTTCCATCCACTTGCATTTGTTGCAACTACCACTCAGTTCTCTCCATTGCAATTCATGAAGGGAGGCTTGACTACTGCGCAAGATCCATCTGTTTGTATGGGTAAGTCAAATATATGGATGAGATATTTGCCATGATACCTAAACATCGGGTTAACAATATTTTTTAAATGACTAAACTTACGGTAAAGATCAATTGGAAATTGAAAAGAATAGGTGATCCCCTTTTTAGATTTAAAGATTATAAAAGACAATAAGAGATTAGCTTTTGGAATATGTAGAAAGCCTACCCACAATGATTATGACATTAAAAATAATAGCTGTAATTCCAACATACCAGCATGCCATCCCATACAGATTGGTGAATCTTCCACTTATTACAAAAGAATACAAATAAGAATTCCAATTTATCATCATGACAGCTCTAAATAATGGTTTCCATTAAAAAATTATTGGTTAAAACTATTAAAATTTTAAAAGATTTAAAAATGTCATAGACACAAGTTTACTATTACAAAGAAAAGAACATATGCTATTAATACAATTTGCATATCACCTTAGAGCACATTCTATAAATTTTTAAATATTTTAAAAAACACAAAATTATTTTGGCTCCTCCAAACATCCACAGTATTATAAGTTTATTAAATTCTTCCTGCAAAGATCCTATACCTTCTGACAGGAAGTCTGGTATCTACCAAATCAATTAGGTCACATTGTGCAAACAAAAAGAAATTTGGAAAACCATACCAAAAAAATTTTAGAAATGTCCATTATAAAACAGAATCAGCATTGGCAGCCACTCTAGGCCAGAAAACCTTGAAATTTATACAAAAACAAAATTATTGAAACACTTGCAACTTGGAATTAATGACATAGGGAAAAAATCAAAAGTAAACCCATAATGAACTTTGACACACCAATGTTGGATATGTTTGATAAATCTCTCTGACTCTGATTCATACAGAGTATGAATCTGATTTTCTGTTAATGATGGGAGCAAATGTTCCTGAAACATGTCCAATTAAAAATCAAGTAAGTGAAGTATAAGTGTCATTAAACCAACTCTATATGAACTTTATATTTATACCTGTTTAAATAATATTTTTTGTTATTTTCATCAGGATATATTGTTATTCTCATATAATAAATGCAAACAAGAGAGATGATTCAAGAAACTGGCATAACTGGTGTAAAAATAATATGTCCAATTACAAACCATGATTTGTAAGATTTTAAAAGCTTATTAAACATATTATAGGACTTTATCAGAAAAAGAGCATATAGCAAGTTTCACACTCTCTGTTATCACTGAACTGTAATGCTATTTGACAGTAGTTTCTTTTATTACATTTATTCTAGAAAGAAAACAAATAATAATGTTCTCCTTAATATTTACATAACTTGAATTTGTTCGGCATAGCAAGCTCCGAAACATTTAAATCACTTGTATGTAAAAAAATTTTTTTTCATTATACACTCTTATTCAGACCATGCCCTCAATTTCTTGATATAGTTAATGAAACAAAACTAGTAGCTATTGAGAAATAACTTATAATTAATCATTGTAAGCATTAAATATTAGGTTCATTTACAAGTTATATTAAACTTAAGTTTTGTTTCTATTTCATTCATTTGTGTAATTTTAGATTCGTGAGGCACAGACAGTGAGAGCTATTTTTCAAGATAACTCCACACTTTGCAATGAAGTAAATGAGAAAGTGATCCAGCATTTTGTGCATTGTATAGAGACACATGGTCGTCATGTTCAGTACCTTAAGTTTCTACAAACCATTGTGAAAGCAGAAAATCAGTTCATCAGGAAATGTCAAGATATGGTGATGCAGGAGGTTTGTATTAAATGGAAAATATCTTGTTTTCATTTTTTCGTATTAATGATTTTTGTTAATGTTTATTATTATTATTATTATTATTATTAAAATTTCTTTCGAGAGCTACTGCCACTTTCAATATTTTTTATGTACACAGCAACAAAATGGCAATTGGGATAGTGTTGTAATTATAGAGATTTATCTTTGAACTCAGATACGCCATTTCAACAAAAATTTTGTCAATAAGAGCTTTTTCACAAAAATTATAAATATTTATGAATTGTCATATTACCATTGCTAGTCAATAGAAGTCATTTTGTTTATCTATTTAATGGTTTCAGGCAACTGTTGCCTTCCTATATTCATTGTTTTCATTTCCATCCTCTTAAAAATTACTACATGATTATTTTGATAGTTTATGTTGGAGTTACCCAGTCTCCTGAGAAGATAGATAAAACATCAATTTTGAGCCAAGAGCATACACATCAATTATTATTTTGCTGGCAATGATTAATTTTTTTCATTTCATTTCTCTGAATAGAAATGCTAAATGTATCAGTTAATTAATAATAAAATCTGTTTTCTCAAAAATATAGGAGTTGTAATGCAGGCCTTAAATTTTCTCTTTTTATTCTTTTACTTCATGATTGTCTTTAGGTATGTAAACGTAACTAATTAGTGGTAGCAAAAATGAATAAAGAATAGTATTTTAAAGCATTGAACATCCCATGCTAACTGCAATATGAATGAATGAATATTATTTCTACAAATTACAATTAGTTTTACAGTATTTCCTTGATCTTTGAGTGCTTGTTACTTCAGGATCCTATACAACTAACACCCTCGTTGTTGTGTACATGGATCCTACATCACTGTAACTATAAATATTATCGAGTGAATTTTGCAAATACTTCCCTAAAGGTGATCATCTTCTCTCATTGTTACCTTATCATCACCTTCTTTTGTCTTTATCACTTCCCTCCACCATTTTTCTCTTACATTCCCTACATAATTCCATACTAATTCCAAAATTATTTTCTGCTAATCCAAAAAATATTTAATCCCACAATTTCTGGCTGCAAATTATCCCACATTTCCTCTTTCCATCCTATGGTTTCTGTACATTCTAATATACAATGCAAGTTCTTGTTCACCTTACCACACAGTGGGCACAATTTTTTGTCAACTTTTACCCCACCTAGCATCTTTGTTCCTGTTCTTGCTCATGCCATACCCTCCCCATTTTGTCACAAACCACAATATAATCTTTCTTTCTATAATCAATCTTTCTTAAAGCTCCTATAGTATATCTGAGTACTCTTTATCTCTTCGGCTACCAAATATTTTCTGTTAATTATTGCTTTCACTTTATTCTGCATGCCTTGCCCATTTTGTGATTTTAAAATATCTAGCTCTCCCAAACCAATTTCTTTTACAATTTCCTTTAATATACCTACCCAACTTCCTACTCATTTACTGTTTTCTTGTCCTCAAGCAGTCTTTGAAAATATTTCCTTCCTACAATAATTGTATCCACTGCCAAAATTTCACAAAATGTTTTATTACTAGACTTTATAGGCCCACCCATCCTAGTTTCATCAGGGCTACTCCATTGGGTGCAGTTCTAGGTAATCCCAATCATTTTACAGACTGCCCTGTGAATCTGATCTACACATTCCCACACTTTTTCTGTCCCCATATTTCTATCCCCTGCAGCATTACCAAGTGTAAGTTTTCAGAATAATAAAAGCACAAATGAGTATAGAGTACTTCATTGCACAAAATTATCTGGTATTTGCTAATTCAAGGTGGGAGAATCTCTAAAAAAACCTCATCTAGGTAACTAGCTCTGAGTGTGTATAGCATATATGTACAGTAAAACATTAAATAAAGGGGCAATGCCTAAACATTTTGAAATTGAAAATTGTAAACAGATTAATATCCATTGGAAGAACACCATCTCAGCTGAGGTAAAAATAGTTGTGCAGGGACCAGCTCTTGGTCCCCTGATATTCATGACAATAAATTATGTATTTAAATGCTTTTCTTGCCATACATTAGTTTGCGCAGATGATATATCCTTCCTTTAAACTCAACAGAGATCTTAAATTGCTTTCCTACTCAACTCTAAAAACCAGTGTGTGATTACAATTCTAATTCTGGTTTCTCATGAATGAAAATAAATTGCAGAGTATTCTTTTTAGCTTAAGAAAATAGGAATCTATATAAAGTAACACAAGTGAAACAATAGGTATATTTATTGACAAAATTCTTTCTTGGAACTCTCACATTAATCTGATACATGGTAAATTGTCACATGCCACTAGTTAACTTTAAAAAAGTAATTTTAAAGGATTTTATTCCAACAGCTTATTCTTAATTTTTTCAGAATATATTTATATCTGGGTTAATACTACAAGAAGGTAATTCATAAATATCAGAGGTATTAAGAATTCATAAAATGTTGTTAAAATACTGACAGACTCAAAACAAATTCAACATTATAAACCATTCAATAAAATGTACTTACGAAGCTGTTGACAATAGAGTGGTATATATATATATATATATAAAACCACTGATGTAATAAACTTGTTTACATTAACTCCATTCACTTACATAAAACAATTTGCAACAGATGCACTTAAACTTCTAAATTTGCAACACATATCTATAAAGTTCACCATAGAGGAAGAAAGAAATGGATATCTCCCCTTCCTAGACGTAAAAAAAATAAGAAATAGTGACTATCTTAACTTTGCAATTCACAGAAAAGATACTCCCACAGAAAATTACATAAAAAATGACTGTTTTAACCCCATTCCACATAAATATGCAGTGTTTTATAGTTTGGCACACAGATTAATTAACATCCCACTCTCAGAAACAGAATACGAAATGGAATACAAACAAATCATAAAGATAGCAGAAACTAATGGGTACAGCAAAGGCACAACAATAAAAATTATGAATAAATTAAAAAAACACAAAGCAATAAGAGATGTTTCCACACCAAAAAGCGCAAAGGAAAGGTACAAATTCAAAAGTTTTACATACCACCCAGTTTACCACAAAAAATTCAAAAAGATATTAAAAGAGCAAGGAATAATGTTAGCCCCAAAGAACAATTTTAATATAAAGAACTTATTGGGATGCAAGTAAAGGATAACATACCAACAGAATTAAAGTCAGGTATTTATGAAATAAAATGTGCAGATTGCAATGATAATACATTCAAAAAATGAAGAGAAATTTGGAAATCCAAAAAAAAGAACACTTTAGAAATATTCATTAAAAGCAGTTGATAAATCAACAATAGCAGTGCACTTTTGGAATAATAACCATGAAATTAAACCAGAGATGAAACTACTGAAACAACTCCACAACACAATAGAACTTTCCACTTGGGAAAGAATTTTCATCATAAAATACAAGGAAAACTTAATGAATTTCGATTTCCCTCCAATGAACGAACTCAGCAATTTCCTAATAGAATCAACAGATGCCACCACAAGAACATCAAGGGACCCAGCCAACATTTCTAGCAACATCAGTTGGTCACCAGACTGAAGATGAGAGGGATCACTCCGGAAACATATGTTCAATTTTTATGTAAGTGAATGGAATTAGTGTAAACAAGTTAATTACATTAGTGTTTATATTATAAACCATTATTTGTTTTCCATTAAACATTCCAACAGTTATTAATTTATACATCTGTTATGTACTAGTGTATATTAAAAACTTATTTATGTTGATTTGGTTTATTTACGGACACCCCTTAGGTCATAAGCATCCCATTCAATTCAATGTGTGAAATGGGTGATAAATTTTGTTCAAGGGCCTCTTCTTTCAAGCTTAAGATTTTTATGTGCCGTAAATCTATGACACAGACCCCATGGCTTTATTTCCATTCCAAAGGAAGCCATATTTATGATTTTTGCATCTGGAAAAATCCATTGACCCTGGCCAGGATTGAACCCATGATCTTGGGTCTATGAGGCAAGAATGGTTACCACTAGACCACCAGTATCAACTATATATATAATCTGAGAAATGATATGCATATAAATTAACCTCAATATATGACTAGAATTGATAAATCATTCCATAGACTGTAGAAAACCTCAAGCTACCATAAAGTAATTGGGATAAGGTTATAGACACTTCCTCTTGAAATGTATATTTAAAAATATACATACAAATGCAAATGGTTGGCAGAAAATCCTGTACATACAGTGTACTCCAGATAATTCAAGTAATTAATGCACGTCTTTTGCAAATGATCAAAATTCATGAATTACTCACAAGAGTTTGTTTCTTTCAAGTTTAGTAAAATGAACTTTTACAGACTGAACAAATAAAAATCAATATATTTGAAAATTTGCAAAAACCTAGAGTGATAAAATTTTTAAAAACAATAATCATATCATAAAATGAAAAGTCATTACTATTTTCTGTATATAATAGAATTGTGACAGTGATACTAGCTAGCTTGGCTCTATGATATTTTCACATCTCCCCTGTTTTTCTCTTTATAGTTCATTTTAAGACCACCCACTTTTAAGCATGCTATAGAACACACAACTATAAACTGAAAAAAGACTACAGAATACAATCAGCTTCACCAGTCATACTGGTCACAATGCTACTGAAGGGAGCAAGCTTGGCTTCAGTGCGTTACATGCAAAAATTCCAGGGGAGGGGAATGGCTTCAATGAAAAGCAGAAAGATGCATTATTGCAAAAATTTTGGGAAAGAATTTAGCCAATCACGTAAGTCTTAAATATTTCATATATAAACTAAATAAATAAAAAAAGAGATGGAAGACAAACAAAGAAATATCCACAAGAGAATTATTGGGATTTGACTGTAGTTTACAAGGATTTAAGGAAGCAAATAAGAGCAAGTAGAATTGTAAGCTGTTTACAATTGCTAATCTGTCAGTGGTCGATTAAAAGTGCCATAATTGTCTCTTATAAAATATTTTATTTGACAAAGTGTATTTTAATTTTTGGAATTACTGAACAATCAATAATAAATTAATTTAATTTTGAATTATTATCATTTAATTATCATTATCATCAATATTATTGTATTTGTTACATGCAGAGCCAACCTATCGACAAGCATATACTTAGCTTCAGCTATGGTATTGACAGGTCTAGTCAACTGCCATGACTCAGATGCTGATATGTATGCTTGTCAATTGGCAGGCCCAGATTTTATCTTTGACCAGTACATGTTGCCTGGGTAAGGTTTTTTCCAGAATTTTCCACTACCTTAACAAGGTGAATACCATGTAACTTTAGAAGCCAAGGACCCCTTGCTCATTTGTGTCAACAGCCTCAAAAAGCTCTGGGCATTAAATATTTAAATCAATGAGTGCAAAGTTCATGTGTAACTATACTTAGCCTTTGCCATTTAAGGGTTAGAAGACACACTGAAAGAAATGCATTTAGATAACTTTTCCTATCTAGCAATAGAATCTGAGTGGTATGCGTAGTAAACATGCATGCCATCTTGCCACAATGACTTAGGATGCATGTGGTCATGTTTACATCAAATGAAATTAAAGCTGTAATGCAAGATGCTGTGCCCTGAAATAAGAGCACAATGGACCATTGGTATAGTAAGAAGAAGAAGAATTGATTCTGGCATAAGAAAGCACATGGAAGATAGAGAACAAGTAGCATCTTTGCTGAAAGTAATAAAATTACTACTTAAAGATTGAAGATTAAGCAGCATAAATGTAGTAGGCTACATCAAACCAAATGCTAAACTTATTCATGCAGCAAACAGTGTTTTAAATGACGGTAGTACAGATGTAATGGTCATTATAGCATGTGCAAATGATGTACACAAAAAGAAGGCAAAATAAATCATTGTTGAAATGGAACTAATTTCCCTAGAGATAGGCGAATAGCAGTAGCATATGTGCCCCATAGGAAGGATTTAACTGTTAACTCTTGTGTAAATAAAAAATATGTAAAATTAAAGCTCGTAAGTTCTAATTTTAGCAAAGTAAACTTGATTGACATGGGCAAATTAGGCCAAAACCTGCATTCAAAGCATGGTACACATTTAAATTCAAATGGGAAAAGCTATATGTTGCAGAGGTAATTAAGGAGTGGACATGTTGGGCGTCCTATGTGAAGGTAGCTTTTAGGTGGGTGCCACATGCTGACGCAAATTTAGTTGTTGGTTTAAGATGGTCGGCTGGTTGTAGAAATCTTCTTATCGTTCCTCTTGCTCTGGCTATATGAGACATCAAGATGGGGATTTTTGGAAGGTAAGAAAACCCAATTCACGGGTAGAAGAAAATGTGAATAGGCCTATGTTCCGTAGACAAGTTTGAAAAAAAAAAAAAAAAAACAATCGGTTCGTTCTAGGAAAAAGCTTAATAAACTTCCGCCCTACACTCAGGGTTAAAGTTGATTTTAACTATGGTTCTATTATAATAAGGCACTTTACCGCCACAATTCTCAAATCGCAAGCTGCACATAGAATTATACACGGCTCCACTGCCCTCAAAACTCTCACGACTCAATTGCCTTCAAACTGTCACAAACTGCCCACTGAGGTTTAAGGTTTTTATTAATCTTAAGTGGGCCTGGAGCTGGTACATGGATCCCACCCATGCAGGCAAAAATATTACAATATTGTTTATAATTTGTTAGTTCCTTTAGATACATTTATCGGGCTTATACATCGCCCATGGGAGCCCCTACTTTTGGGGCTCGAGAATAGCGTTGTTTAGAAAATGTCTGTTGGTTTTTTCTGTTAGACTGAAATTCTTGTCTCGTGACTGTTTGGTTGTCGAAAGTTTTTTTTTCCCCACTATGTACACAGTGTATTATGTACATATATACATATTTACACTCCGCCGCCACGTGCTTGCTAAAGGTGTGAAGGTTGGCGCATGCGCCGTACGCGCCAATGTTTTCTGTAGAGGGCCGGGGCTTTCCCTCCAATGCCCCACGTGCATACTCTAGGTGTTAGTATTGGCGCACGCGCCGGTGTTTCCTATGGAGGGGCTCCCCTCCAATGCCCGCAAGGCACGGATTGGAATGGCGGCGGATTCTTTCCCAGGTACGCCTGGCCCATCTCTTGATAGATTGTGCAACTGAGGGTATTCCCGTCTCCTCGTGGATTATTATGTTGTTGGTGAGAAGCAGTGCCCTTAAAGCTTTCCTCAGCGAGAGAATTTGTATCGTTTGCAATTGTTTTAGTGCCGACTTGGACGCGTGAGCCCATGCCACGCAGGCGTACAACATCGTTGAAAGAATGAATGACCAGTATAATATTAGTTTACTTTTAAGTCCAAGGGACTTACCGCGGAGAATGGGCGCGCATAGTTTCAGCCGCTGCCTCCCTCTGTTGGCCACGTCTCTCAAGTGATTGCTCCAGAGCAGTTTACGGTCCAAGGAGACCCCTAAGTATTTAAGTTGCTGACGATATGGCAAAATCTCGCCATCGATCCTTAGATCGATTTCTGGAAGGTGCCGCTGTTTGGAGAAAACAGTAAATTGGCACTTGTGAGCATTTACATTGATCTTCCATTTGTGGAGCCAGGACGTGAATTTTTTCTATGTAGCGCTGAATTTCGCGCGTGCCAAACTAAATATTTTGAGTGGTGATAGATTGCAGTGTCGTCAGCATACATGGCGACCTTGCATTTGGCGTCCACAGGAAAATCGTTAGTGAAAAGTATGTACAAGTAAGGGGGCCATTATGGCCCCCTGTGGAACGCCCGCTTGCATAGGTCGCACGATGGATTTGGAGCTATCAACTTGGACATAGAAGCGTCTGTTTTCTAAAAAAATCGCTGTAGAAGATACATATAATTTTGAAGGCGGGGAAAATTTTGGTGCAGTTTGTAAATATGGCCATTATGCCAGCACGTGTCGAATGCGGCTTCTATGTCGAGAAATAGGGCGAGGGTTGAGGCCTCGTTGTTAAACTGTTGCGTAGTATCATCGATTAAGCGGAGCAGCTGCAGCTCCGCTGAGTGTTCCTTCCTAAAGCCAAACTGAAATTTTGAGATTTCATTAATGTCCGAAATTTTATTTTTGAGTCGGGAAAGAATGAGCTTTTCGAACAGTTTACCAATGTTCGACAAGAGACTAATGGGACGGTATTTTGAAGGGAGCCTGGTGCTCTTGCCCCGCTGTGCAACATGATTATTCAGGCCTCCTTCCATTTCAGAGGGAAATAATTATGGCGCAAGCAGGCATTAAAATTTTTCGTCAGTTGCACCAGGGCCTTTCTCGGTAAGTTTTTAAGGTCCTCATTGGTAACCTGTTCGGGCCGGCAGCTTTACGATTCCTAAGTAATCGTAAGTGTTTGAAAACTTTCTGAGGTGTAATAAGGCGAAGTGGTTGCTCGCACTTCCGTGCCGTCCATTCTCGAACCCAGGCCCTTACTGTGAATCTTGTTGGTGGTCGGTGGTGCTGTTTTCCTGAAAATGTTCTGCAAAAACCTCTGCTTTTTCTGCAGACGAGAAAACGGCCGGCTGGAGTATGGAGCGCAAGGTTGCCAGTTTGTACGCTGGAGGCTGCCTTGAAAGAATTTACTACGTTCCATAGCGTGCGGTTTGGTATCGAATGACATGGCGCAGCAACGGGCTGACGTCGAGTAAATTCTAAGGCCAGTGTCCCTCCATAGTCTCATAAGACGCCGTTTCCTGGCAACCAGTTGCTCCACCTCCTGGTACGTAACAAAGCTGGGCGGTGAAACAGTTTCACCGCCCAGCTGCGTAGAGTAGGGGGAAGGTATGTGTGTGTTCCTTGCTGGCTGGGGAGCGGGGTTTTCTCCGCCAGCCATACCTGCCTGCCATAATCGGAAAGTTTTATATCTTGGGGGTCGGTCGGTTTGTGACGATCCTTCCTAACTTTAGTTCAACTATTTTAAAATATTATGTCTCGTTGCTATTGGCTGTAGTGTATGAATTTGTATTGCGCAATCTTCTGGTTGGTATATTTTTCCCTGTGGCTAGAGGTGGGGTGATAGCTTCTATTTGCGCGAAAAATATACCTTAACGGCTTTTCGTCTGTTGTTTACCAGAAGTTTGCGTAACACCATTCCTTGAGGATGAACAATCAAAGTTCCTTTGTGCAAGTTATAACTAACGGTACCTAGCTACCAGTTTTATGGTCACAGGGGATCTTGCAGGAAAGAGGGTGTTCGCATTTTATGGCTTATTTCCGCTCTTTCTGCACCTAAAATATTTTGGTGCTCGCCAAACTAACGGCCTTGTATAATTCAAGAAGGAGCTAACTTTCAACTTCTCGCTTAAAACGTTATGCTAATCACTTTTTTTAATATTACTTTAATATTTATATAATCTTATATTCACCTAGTTAAGGTGACTACCTGGGGATGTGCGTGGTGTAGAAATCTACCGTTTCATATGCCGCTTCATACGAAAGTTAGTTTATCGACAGGATAAAGAAATTTCATATGAACATCCCTGCGAAACATAAACAAGTCTGTAACAATTATACAATTTAAAACATATCTCAAAAAGTTCCAAAACCTTAGTAGCTAAAATTGAATTGGTACACATATTATGAAGCTGTTTGTACATAAATTATGAAAATTGTTGGAATTAAATACTATGATTACCGTTATTCTTATTCTTTTTTTTAAATGAATGGGTGTACCATTCTGAATTATTATTATTATTATTATTATTAAACATGTGGTGCTATGACAAGTATTTTTCATGCATACTATTGTTCATGTACTTATATCTAGAGTTGAATGCACATAACTATATGCATATCTTTTGTCAAAACCACATTATTCACTTCTTTTGTCGGTCACACGCGCGGCACTCTATATTTTCTTGCGTGGATTTACTAGTTCCTCTATATTGTTTTGTTTTGTTTTTTGTTTTTTTTTTTTTTTTACTTTTCACAACGAGTTCACTATCACCTTCCATGTCTTAAAACATGAATTTTCTCATAAGGAGTACTGTAGCACTTTACAGTTTTCAGTTTACTTCAGTTTTTTTTTTTCTTTATTAACACGACATTTGCATTTTACTTAACCATATTTTCCCTATTGACACTTACCATTCACAATATGTGATACATTTATTCTAAAACAAAGAATGGAAAAAAGGAATACTCTTTTCTTTTTTTTAAATACCATGCAATAAATTTTCATTTCTATCTACAAAGGGTTTAATGACACACTGCTACCAGCAGGTGTCATTTCCTAATAGCTCAGCTTCCATGTCACCTTCACTTTCGTTCGTTGGGGTCATATACCTGGTTTGGATACATCAAAATAAACAACACTGTTCCCTCCTAGGTAGTTTCCTTTTATTTGTAAGGGTAGAAAGTCAACTTCGCTCTATCGTATCAAGAGAGTGATATTGTCGTAGCATTCTCTTACGGTATCTACCGATAATTTTGTTCTCTTTACGATCTATTAGTTCATATGTGTGGTCACCTAATATCTGCTTAATGGAAAATGGTCCTTTAAAGATTAGTTCTAGTCGATGACTGCGTACTTTTAATTGATTGGATACCTTTTTTTTTTTTTTTTTTTTTTTTTTTTTTTTGCCAGAACTAGGTCATTCTGCTTTTTAATCTCCTATTATAATCCATCCATATTCGGATTTTATCTCGTATACCTACAAATATTTTCTCATGCGACTCGAACTTTCGTAATTCTTCATTTTATACAAAAATTTAAAATAATTTAAAACGATCAATAATAAAATGTATTTCATCAATACCTTTAGAAACCCTCAGAGGCCCAATTTTTTTAGGTACGGGGCGTAGCGACCCCGAGGCACCCGAGCTGCTCCCTCAGGTCCGAGCTCAGCGCGTTTGACTCCTTTTTATTTCGCCTCTTTTATGGTTTTATTTGTCCTACTTCCCTGTTCTTTGTCTGATGGGTGCCCCCGTGTTTGACGCGGTAAAATGTGACTGGGTAATTGCTTAACTCCCAGCACAGGGTTATCATGTAGGACGGGAGCGTATCCCCTGGTAAAGGCCAGGCCCGGGGAAGGGCCATTGCATGAGCTGTTTAACTTCCTGCAGGCGATTGGGTCCCTTCGTCAGCCCACAGGAAGGTGTGACCCTGAGGTTACTTTGTTCAGGCCAGAGCCAGTAACCTAAGCCGGGGTGGCGCCCAGGAAGCAGCCTATCATCGGAGACAGTTGCACTGGTGGAGGATTAAATCGCTATGGTACTGGAAAACAATCCTTTACATTTTAAACGTAAGAGAGTTGACGTAAAAGAAGTATGCGAGAAGTCTTTCCCGCGATACTTGGTTATTAGTCGTACTGAAGAGAGTCAGTCGTTTACGACCGTAAATCCATTTAAAATTCAGAAGGGCATTGATGCCATAGCTGGACCCGTTAAGTCCTGTAACCGTCTACGCAACGGATCACTTTTTGTGGAGACACTTGGCTTGTCTCAAAGCAATTCATTGCTCAAGGCGACGGTACTCCACGGTTATCCCGTCTGTGTTGAGAAACATAGGACAATGAATTCGTCGCGAGGAGTTGTTACCACCAATGTTCTAGACGGAATGTCCGAACCGGAAATCCAGAGTTGTCTGGAAGACCAAGGGGTCACCTCTGTTTATCGTGTACAGGCAAGGAAAGAGGGGAAATTACAGTCAACCCGGACTCTTTTCCTCACCTTTGACAGGGTCGAATTGCCGTAGAGGATACAGGCGGGCTACCAGTTGATAGAAGTGCGCCCATATATCCCGAGCCCGTTGCGATGTTTTCAGTGTCAACATTTTGGACCACTCGCATATCCTGTAAGAGTGCCGTTTCCATTTGTGCAACCTGCGGTCAAGCAAGTCACGAGGGAGCATGTCCATCCGCTCCTGTCTGCGTCAACTACCGCGGTGATCATCCAGCCTCGTTCCGCGATTGCCCTAGTTTTAGAGAGGAGCGCTGTATCCAGGAGATCCGGGTGAAGGAAAAACTCTCCTTTACTGAAGCCCGGAAGCGATTCCAATCTCTCCAACCTGTCGTGCCTAAGACCGGCACCTACAGCGCAGCAGCTTCTTTTGCGCCCAAGAAGTGCGATAGAAGTACGCAGACTTGCGACCTTGTCTTTACACGGGTCCCAACTACGCCTAGTTCTCCAAAGCGCTCTACCGTGAAGCCCAAAGCAATAGTTTTTAATGCCCCTGAAATTAAGTTCAGGACGAGATTTACGCGAACGGATTTTTTAAAGTCGTCAACTCAGGTAGAGAAGAAAAAGAGCCCTTCTCCTCCTCGGAGGTCACGCTTCCATGATGGGAGCAAACCCGCTAGGCGGTCGCCATCGCCGCCTATACCCACTTCCAACCGATTCCAGGCGCTGGAATCGGCGGATGCTTCTCAGCGGGAGAGCCCTCCCTCTGAGAAGGTCATGGAGCACGATGTGCCTGCTCCAGAAAAACTACCGAGCCCCACGCGAATGAAAAAAGGACGTTTGATTCGCCCTGGACCGTCCAAAAAGTGAGGTGGTGAATTTTTAGCTTATTTTATCTAATTTTAACAATGGCTATCCTTTCGTGGAATGTGCGTGGTCTCCGTAGTCGAAGACCTGACCTGGAGTTAATTTTACGCTCTACTGAGTGTCCGCTAGTGTGTCTCTAAGAGACCAAACTTCGCCCACAGGATTCTTTTAATTTACGCGATTACTTTTCGGTGAGATTTGATCTCCCTCCCGAAGATGGCACTCCCGCTCACGGTGGAGTTTAAATTTTAATTCGCCATGACGTGTACAGTACTTCACTACCGCTCCAGACTCCGTTACAAGCTTCTGCAGCTACAGTTTACTTCTCTGGCCTCAGTTTTTCCATCTGCAGTATTTACTTGCCTCCGTCTGGTACAGTCGCCATAGTTGATCTGGACAATCACCTGTCTCAGCTACCACCCCCTGTGCTACTTTTGGGAGATTTCAATGCACACCATCCCCTATGGGGTTTCACCACGGAGTGTGCAAGGGGTAGCCTTTTATCCGACTTTTTGTTTCGTCACAATCTTATACTTCTCAATACTGGTCAACCTGCTGTTCTTTCTGACAGCACTCTCAGCTTTTCACACTTGGACTTATCCATTTGTTTTGCCTCACTTGCCGTACATTTCACCTGGAACGTCATCTCCGATTTATATTCTAATGACCACTTTCCGTGTCAGATCCATGTACTCTCTTCAAACGCACATTCTCTGCGCGCGCCAAAATGGCTCATTGAAAAGGCGAATTGGCCTCTCTTTCGATCTATGGCCGATTTTTCGGGGTGTGAATTTCCATCTATCGACGTCGTGATCGAGCACCTCCGTACGGTCATCATAACAGCCGCAGATCAGGCCATTCCCCGGTCGCCTTGTCACCCCAGACGCTTACCGGTTCCCTGGTGGACCGATGAATGCCGGAATGCTTTGCGTGCACGCCGAGGTGCTCTCCGAGTTTTTCGTCTCCACCCTACTTCAGCGAATATGATTCGCTATAAACAACTGCGCGCCAAGTGTCGCCGAGTCATTAAGAATAGCAAAAAGGCTTCTTGGATTGCTTTTACCTCTTCTTTTAACCGCACAATGCCTTCATCTGTAGTTTGGGAACGGCTACACCACGTTGCAGGCTAACCTAGATTTACGCACATACCTGGTCTTAGGTTATCGGATCGGGTGATTACTACTCCGATTGACGTTGCCAGTATTTTAGGACGCACCTTCGCTGATGTTTCGAGCTCCGCCAAATACCCTACTTCATTTCGCGCATTAAAGGAGCGGGTCGAATCGAAAGGTTACTCTTTTGCCTCTGATCATCAGGAGAGCTACAACGTTCCTTTTACCGCCAGGGAACTGGAGCATGCCCTCTCGACATTGCGCACTGGGGCCAGATGACATTCTAGTTGCTATGCTGCAACATTTGTCAGCAGAAGGCAAAAGTTTTTTATTACGAACTTTTAATTTTATTTCGTGCAATGGCACATTTTCTAGTGCTTAGCGAGTGGCCACCGTCATTCCTATACCTAAGCCTGGAAAGGACCCACATCTTCCTTCCAGTTACCGTCCGATTTCCCTCACCAGCTGCGTCTGCAAGGTGTTGGGACGCATGATTAATGGGCGGCTTATGTGGTGGTTAGAGTCGAGGCATCTATTAACGAACGCTCAGTGTGGTTTCCGGCGTCATCGTTCCTCAGTCGACCATCTTGTGTCTCTAACCGCCCATATAATGGACGGTTTTATGCGGAAGTGCCAAACGGTTGCTGTGTTTTTTGATTTGGAGAAAGCGTATGATACTTGCTGGATGGGCGGTATCCTCCGAACGCTTCACGATTGGCACATACGTGGGCGTATGTCTGTTTTTATTCAGGAATTTATGAAAGACCGGGTTTTTAATGTTCGCGTGGGATCAGTTTTATCATCTAGTTTTATTCAAGAGAACGGTGTACCTCAGGGCTCGGTACTTAGTTGTACTCTGTTTGCCATAGCAATTAATTCTATCACCGAGTGTTTACCGCCAGGAATACAATCGTCGTTGTTCGTTGACGATTTTGCCATCTTTCTTTCCTCTCGGAGAACTTGTCTATTGGAACGCCGCCTCCAATGCTGTCTCGACCGCCTTTACGCTTGGAGTGTGAATCACGTGTTCCGTTTCTCCGCAGAGAAGACCGTCTGCATGAACTTCTGGCGCCACAAGGAGTATCCTCCACCTTCGCTCCGTCTTGGCCCAGACGCTCTTGCTTTCGCAGACAAAGTTCGATTCCTTGGCTTGGTGTTTGATAGAAGATTATGCTGGTCATCGCATATAGCGCAACTCCGTGGCAAGTGTGAACGTTCTCTTTGTATTTTACGTGTTTTAAGTGGCACATCATGGGGAGCTGACCGGACTATTCTTTTACGTTTTTACCGCTCTCTTATCCGGTCCAAACTGGATTATGGATGTGTTGTATATGGCTCTGCGCGACCTTCTGTTCTTCGCCGCCTGAACCCGATTCATCACCGGGGTATCCGTGTTGCCATTGGAGCATACCCCACCAGTCCTGTTTTAAGTTTATGTGCGGAGTCTGGTGAACCTCCGTTTTTTGTCGTAGGGATGTTTTACTTTTTGCTTACGGTTGTCGCTTAGCTGCGCAACCTCTTCATCCAACGAATGGGCCGTTTTTTTAATGTGTCTTTAGATGGTTTTTATGCTGCTCGGTCTTTTACTCCTAAGCCGGCTGGCTTTCGTTTTCGGGAGATTTTAAGGACGCTGGACTTGGATTTACCTCCCTTTTTCTTAGCCGGGGAACTTTTTCTACCCCTTGGCTCTTGGCAGAGGCCCCCGTTCATCTTGGGCTTGCGTCCTGACCTAAGTCTTCGACCGCAGCAGATATTATTCGTTGTTCTTTTAGCGAGATCAAATCCTCTTTTAATGGCTGGAATTTTATCTATACCGACGGCTCGAAATCTGACACAGGAGTAGGATGTGCTTTTGTTTTTAATGGAGCAAGTTTTACGTATGGTCTTAACGTTGCGACATCTATTTTTATGGCGGAGCTTTATGCTATCTATCGGGCGGTTTTATTTATTTCTGATCAGGGGCTGGGGAACAGTGTTATATGTTCCGACTCATTGAGTGGCATTTTAATTTTTAGATATCTGCACAACCACCATCCTCTTGTACAGAAGATCCAGGATGTAGTGTTCACTCTTTTCGACGCTGGCGTTCGGGTGACACTACTATGGGTGCCTGGACACGTGGGACTCGCAGGTAATGAGGTCGCAGATGTCGCAGCTAAATCCGCTCTTTTAGACCCTGCTGAGGACGAGCAACGTTTTTCTTTTGGCGATTTTAAACATTTATTACGTAGAGACATTCTCTCGCGCTGACGCGATGAGTGGGATTTAATTCCCGCCAATAAGCTTCAGGAATGTAAATCATCCCCTTTTAACTGGTCCACTTCTTCTCGCGCTGTTCGTCGCGAACAAGTAATTTTAGTCGTCTTAGAATTGGGCATTGCCGTTTTAGTCACCGTCACCTTTTTAATGGTCAACCCGCTCCAGCTTGCCCTCACTGTGACCAACCCTTTACAGTGCGTCACATTTCACTTGATTGCCATCATTTGGCAGCTTTTAGACTTTCCTTGGGTTTGCCCTCCTGCATTGCGGAGATGCTTGCAGATGATGTGGTTGCTGTTGGGCGAGTGCTCCGTTTTATTCGCGTATGTGGTTATTGGAGCAAGGTGTGAGGATTTATTTTTTTTACCCATGACGGCAGTTTTAGACTCTTTTAGGACTGTTGTTGTTTCAGCTTTTGCTGTATCGTTTTTAGTACCAGTCTTTAATTGAGTTTGTGGTGTATTGCCCTTGTTATTGTTTTCGGGTTTTATTGTTACCATTTCAGACTTTTATATTACTGGCTTGTTTTTCAGCTTTTGCTGATGAGTTTTAATACCAGTTTTTATTTGTTGAAATGTTGTTAGTTTTTCCGGTTTTATTGACCCATTTTTAGACCGTTATAGTTGTTTTTTTTTTTTCACTCTTGCGACTGTTTTAATACCAGTCCTTTGTTTGTTGACCAGTACACCCACTTGTTATTTGTTATGGGTTTTTATTTTGTTGCGTAACGTGCTACTGTTATTTCACCTACGCACTGGTTTGTGTTTACTATTTATTTTTTTAGTTTTGGCGCAGTTTTTAGTGTGTTTGGGCGCTAATGACCTTAGATGTTGTGCGCCCCTTAAACAATAATAATAATAATAATAATCATCATCATCATCATCATCATCATCATCATCATCAATACCTTTAGAACATATACTTCATCATTGGATTAATGGAATAATTCAGGAGTTAATCAATCCGCGGATAATGGTTGGCCCAATTTGTATGCGTTTGTGACCTAATAAGCGAAGAAATTCCCCTGCTTCTTTAATTGTCTTTTCTAAACGATGTATATAAATTTAACATTTTCCCGATTAATCACTAAAGGTCTTCCAAAATCTTAATTAAAATTCTCTGGAGTTTCTTCTTCTTCTTCTTCTTCTTCTTCTTCTTCTTGTGCAGGATTTAGTCCGTAAGTTTGGTTCACTTTATCCTTGACTTGCTGTCGTAGCTTATTCGGTGTGCCTAATCTCAAATTGTTTATTTCCACGTCCGGTGTTGGTTTTAGGTTGTCGCGTGGATTAATTCGCAGGTATTTAATGAATTCTTGGCAGTCATGGCATTTTCCAAAAGATTCACAACAATATACTTCCCTTTCCTTCACCTCCCGGCTCATATATTAATAACAATAATTGAATTTTCGACACCTACGTCAATTTTCTCGACGAAAAATACTTCTCTGACCTCACGCTCCTCCTGTGACGGCATTATATTCAATACATGGTCTTCGTCTACAAGGGGAGTAATCTCGGAGATAGATTCATCCTCCATTTTAAAAATTCTTTTATTAAAGTCAACGAGGGCTTGTCTGGCGAAGGAAGTGTCGCATCCCAAAATAATGTCTGTTGTTAGCCTAGGTACTACCAGAAACACAATGTCCAAAATTGTGTCTTCTATCTTTACTTTACATACAACCTGCAATTTAACTCGTTCTTTTTGTTTCCCAATAGCGACTGAACAATATACACCACAAATGGGTAAGCACTGAAGGTTTTTGTTGTTTTCTCTTAGTTTTTCCAACAGAGCAAGGCTACATACATTGTTTGAAGCACCAGTGTCTACTAGAGCCATTAAGGAAAGATCATCAATACAAATTTTTATTTTCGGAGTATCGAAAATTATGTCTATCTCAATGTTCGGTGTTTGGTAACTCCGTTTTATAATTGAATTGATTTGGGTCTTTCTGGCCAATATCCGGGGAAACTCCGGTTAATCCCAATGAATTGTCCAGCTCTAGGCAACCCGTACTGTGCTGGAATCTTGATTTTCCGGCATCCTGATGTCCTGCGAATTCGTCGTGTTGGACGTTCTAGTGTTCTCGTGTTCGCTTGGCCTTGGCGGCGTTCTCCTTCCCGGGGATTGGCGTCTGTAATTGTTCCTCTACGCCGGTTGAGATGGTCCTCGCTGAATCCAGGTTCTGGGTTCGAAGTGCGATCCTCTCGGGGTTTCATTATTATTCCTTCTATATTGGTATGGGTGTGTTCTGTAGGGCATATTCCTATCGTCGAACCGTCTCCTCGTCGTCCGCAGCAGATTTACCTGCGGTCCTCTTGGTCTGGGTGCTGCATGTTGGTTGTTGTTTCATCCATAATGTGCCCCTTTCTCTTCGCTCTCGGTAATTACCATTTCTTGGTACGTAAGGATATTCCTCCCTGAAGTATTCGGTTGGCTGTTCCTGCGTATGTCAAAAGCAGAAAGCAACTCTATCATTTCAGCAAGAGAATTAGGTCTTGCTACTATGAGGTGGTTCCCAGTGTTTTGCGGGAAATGATGGGATACCAGGCTCATTAGTTCTTTATCACTCATTGGCGGTTCGAGCATTTTGCTGCATTTTTCCAATGATAAGAAATAGTCTACCATAGTAACACCCAAGTGCGGGCCGAATCTACTGTTTGATAATTCCAGCCTTATCACATTGGTGTGCCGAATTCCAATAACGAGCTAGAAACAAAATTTTAAAATTGCTCGTAAGAAGGGCAGTCAGCTACTGTTAACTGGTACCAGCTGGAAGCTTGTCCCTTCAAACAGCTCTTGAGGATAATAATTTTCATTTCCTCCGGTACATGTTTGATTTTAAAGTACTATTCTAAATCTCGTAAAAAAATTCGGATTTTCTCCGCGCTCTCCGAAAAAATCTGGTGGGCTGAATTCATTTATCACTGGGCAAGGCCATGGGTAATATGGCATGCTTGTCGTGTAGTAGGGAAAGGGACTCCTTTCAGGTATATAAACATTTTGTAAGTTGGAGTTTGTGCATGTGGGTTTTGCACGGAACTGTTGCCTGTTGCGATCCCACTGTCTGACACAGCTGATTGTACGTCATTGTGCTCGTAAAAAGGTCGGTCACCTGTACTTGCCTGGGTTTCGGAACACAAGTTTTGGGAAACAAACTGGTGTATTTTGCTCTAAGCTTTCGTGAGTAATTCTATCCTCCTTTAACTTGGATAGCTTCCTGTTCATTTCTCCCTGGCTTTTGTCAATAGCTTGTATTACTGATTTTACTTTTCTCAGCTCAGCATTCATTTGTTCCGCGATTCCAGAGTATTTTGAAGTAATAACGGAACTTAATTCGTCCCTAACTTGTTCTCATGGACCTATTCTGTTTTCTAAATTAGCATATTCCTTTCGGACATTGATGATGTCATTTTTAATCTCCCCTACATCTTGGTTCAAAATTTCTTGTCCTTCTTTAAGCTTTGTCACCACTTCTATCTGGGATTCCTTAATTTCTTCGATTCTCCTTTCTAGTTTTGAGCTAATAGATTCTTCTAATTGTTTAAATTTTCGGTCCATTAATGCCTCTCTCTTTTTCCCTCTCTTCTAACTTTCTATCTCTCTCCTGGTTTTCCCTCAATCTTTCCTTTTCTCTTTCCTTGTTCTCCCTAACTCTCTTCTTTTCTCTCTCTTTCTCCCTCTCCTCTAACTTTCTATCTCTCTCCTTTTCCCTCTCTTCTAACTTATCTTTCTCCTTTTCCCTTTCTTCTAACTTTCTATCTCTCTCCTTTTCCCTCATTTCTAACTTTCTCATGATTTCAATTAAGAGATTATCGTTTCCTGTACTATTGGTTCTGTCCCTATCAGTTCGGATATCTACTTCTTCCATATTTTCCCTTTCTACCTGTACTTCTCGATACTCTTCGAACACTATAGGTTGTTTGCGTTATTAGTTTCAGTCATGTTACGTGTTTTATGGCTCCTCAATATCATAAATCAAATTGTACAGTCTTATATTAACCTACAAAAAGATGGTGTGTCAAAAGGAAAATTGATTTGTTATGGCGTTAAGAATAGAAAAAAAAAAGTTGGAATGGTCTCTACCTGGGCGCGTTGAGATGGCTTCTTTTTTCTCGTCCGCGTTGTAGGCTCCTAGTGTCGATCCTGGTCCTCTGCGATGTAGCTCTTGGTGTCTGCTCCTGGCGTCGATCCTGGTCCTCTGAGATGTTGTAGAGCGTAGTGTCGGCTCCTGGCGTCGATCCTGGTCCTCTGCGATGTAGCTCTTGGTGTCTGCTCCTGGCGTCGATCCTGGTTCTCTGCGATGTTGTAGCGCTTGGTGCTGGCGTCGATCCTGGTCCTCTGCGATGTTGTAGAGCTTGGTGTCGGTTCATGGCGTCGATCCTGGTCCTACGAGTTTTCCTTTGGTCTACCTGAGATTTTTATAGTTTCACATCTATTCAGTTTCTACCCCCCATCACTCGAACCCTGACACGTTGGGTGCCATATGCGAAAGTAATTAAGGAGTGGACACGTTGGGCGTCCTTTGCGAAGGTAACTTTTAGTTGGGCGCCATATGCTGAGGTAAATTTAGTTGTTGGTTTAAGATGGTCGGCTGGTTGTAGAAATCTTCTTATCGTTCCTCTTGCTCCTTGCCTCCGTCTGCTCCGGCTATATGTGACATCAAGATGGGGATTTTTGGAAGGTAAGAAAACCCAATTCATGGGTAGAAGAAAATGTGAATAGGCCTATGTTCCGTAGACAAGTTTGAAAAAAAAAACACCAGTTCGTTCTAGGAAAAAGTTTTAATAAACGTCCGCTCTACACTCAGGGTTAAAGTTGATTTTAACTATGGTTCTATTATAATAAGGAACTTTGACTACCGCCACAATTCTCAACTCGCAAGCTGCACACAGATTTGTACACGACTTCACTGCCCTCAAAACTCTGACGACTCAATTGCCTTCAAACTGCCTCCAACTCAACTGCCTCCAAAACTGTCACAAACTGCCCACTTACTGCCATAATCGGAAAGTTTTATACCTTGGCGGTCGGTCGGTTTGTGATGACGCTTCCTAACTAGTTCAACTATTTTAAAATATTATATATGTCACGTTGCTATTGGCTGTAGTGTATGAATTTTTATTATGCAATCTTCTGGTTGGTATATTTTTCGCGGTCCCTGGGGCTAGAGGTGGGGTGATAGCTTCTATTTGCGCGAAAAATATACCTTAAAGGTTTTCCGTCTCTTGTTTACCAGACGTTTGCGTAACAGCATTCCTTGACGGTGAAAAATCAAAGTTCCTTTGTGCAAGTTATAACTAACGGTATCTAGCTACTAGGTTCATGGTCTCAGGGGATCTTGCTGGAAAGAGGGTGTTCACATTTTATGGCTTATTTCCGCTCTTTCTGCATCTAAAAGATTTTGGTGCTCGCCAAACTAACGGCCGTGTATAGTTCAAGAAGGAGCTAACTTTCAACTTCTTGCTTAAAATGTTATGCTAATCATTTTTTTTAATATTACTTTAATATTTATATAATTTTATATTCGCCTAGTTAAGGTGACTACCTGGAGATGTGCGTGGTGTAGAAATCTACTGTTTCAATGTGTAGTCAAAGAGGTGTGTAAACTAACAGAATACATAAACAGAAAATTAAGTAACCCTCTTAATGTGTCACCAAGTGGGGAAATAACCTTTCCGTTGGAAAACTCAGTGCCCTCAAAGGAACTAGAGCAAACCTATACAGTAAAACAGTAAAAGTTTTCCACCAAAATATCCAGTACTTATCGAATAAAACAGATGCCATTAATGTAATGCTCAACGATTATACAAATGTAGTTGTACTCGCAGAGCATGATCTTTTAATAGTCCGATTAAATTTTCAAACTTAATAGGTTATAATTTAAGAACTAACCTTAGTAGGAAAGGCCATAAAGGGGGAGATGAATAAATGTAAAGAATAATATTGTATATAGTTCTCAAGAATGGTTGCAAAAACCTTCTATTGAAATGACATTAGAAAGCTCAGCAGTTAAATTATCAACATAGAGGTAACATTTATTTTAGGAATAAATAAATTCCCAAGTTCTAACATAAGTGATTTTCTAAAAGGACTTGAGTTATTAAGTACAATTATGATGAAAGAGCAAACTATTGTTATACTAGGTGATATCAGCATAAACTGAAACCTCAACACAAATGAGTACAAGCAACTTTGTGACTTATTAAAAAGATACAACTTGCATGATGTAATTAACTGCCCAACCAGAATAACTTCCAGATCTGCTATACCAATTAGACTATATAATAACAAACATAAAGTTGAACCAGTTTTCTGCATTTGTAAAGGAATATCACATATCTGATCACTGTTCAGAAACACTGCCATGGGTGGCCGAGGTTGTTAAGGCGCAGACTCGTGAGCGGGAGGTCTGGGGTTCGAATCCCACCAGGTCTGTCCTCCCTGACTGGGGTTTTTTCCAGGTTTTCCTCAGTCCTCACAACTGGCAAATGCTGGGGAGGTACCCTAAACTTAGGCCTGGAATATTTCCTTCCTTACAAAATATCCTTTCCCAATTTATCATTCCATCTCATGTATCATCAGTGTCCACCGCCTGTGGTGCCTCAGTAGTAAAAACAGGCATTAAACACTACTGGAAAAAAAAATGTTCAGAAATTATAAATATAATTAATTGTAATTTTGAGGTGGAAAGGGAGGCACATGTACAAATAAGAGAGACTAGTAACACAAATCTAAGAAAGTTAAGGAATATATTAAAATTGAAAAAATGGGAATCTGTATACTTAACAGAAGATCCAAACAAGAAATGTGATTCTTTCATTGACACATTACACCAATATTTATACTTGGCATGACCAGTAAGATTAAAAAAATTACAATAAAAACATAAAACAGAAAATTCAATTACTTTTTGAAATAAAAATGCTAAGAGAGAGAATGAAATGCATGTATGAGTGTCATAAAAAGACATAATTTGAAATGTATAATAACAGCTATAAAACCTGAAAAAAGAGTATGCTAAAGCCCTTGCTACAGAATCTCAAACATACAACACTGAAATTTCAGAAATATCAAATAAGGTTAACTGTATGGAACATTATAAATAGACAAAAGAATCAGATAAGCCAAACAAAAAACATAACCCTAAATGTAAATTAACAAATTATAAACACACCAGGAGAAATATGAAACTATTATTTTACAAATATGATGGGACCTACACATACATAATCAAGTTAAACCTTATAATTTTCAGTTTACTGTACCATGCTCAATATACTTCAGTTATACATCACACATGGAAATAAGCAAAATAAATTAATGAATTAAAACATCAATCATCTTCAGTGTGGGATGAGGTTTCTCCTAAGATTCTTAGGTAATGTAAAATTGTTGAATTTATAGATATACTAGTATACCTAATAAAATATTTAATTGATACAAATACCTTTCTTGATTGTTTAAAGATAATATAGTGAAACCAGTCTTTAAAAATGGAGATGAGCAGAATATTATGAACTAAAGACCTATTACTCTCACCACTGTATTTGGTAAAGTGTTTGAGAAAGTTGTAAATGTCAGATTGGTCAGTTTCTTCAATAAACATAACTTACTTGTTAGCACTCAGCATGGCTTTAGGAAGAATCATTCAATACTCACAGCAATGACAGAGCTAATCCACGAAGCATTTGTACACTTGGACAATGGGGATATAGTATTGGGACTTTTTCTTGATTTATCAAAGGCATTCACCAGTATATTTATTGAACTTTTATTGATATAACGTGAAAATTATGGTATAAGGGAGAAAACGCTTGGATTACTAAAATCACTGACAAATTACAAACAATGCACCAGGATACAGAGTAACATTGGTAGTATTAAATATAACATTTAATTTCGTGTCGGAACCAATACAGTAAAGCGACTTTTATGTTCTTATTTACCTAGTGAGTCAATCTTAATAATCTTATGCTCCACTTACTGTTGCATTATGCAAAACTAGTTTCGCAGGCTTTTGCCTGCATCCTCAGTTGCGAGTCGACTGTCGGCTTCGTTGTTGGTTGGCTGGAGAATTGGTGTAGCTCTCGTAGACATTTTATTAACTTTTGGATTAATATATCTTCTGTTGGAATCTCAAAGTTCATAACCTTATCCTCATATTTTTTTATATAAATTTTTTCCCATATTCCCAGCTCAATGGGTCGATTTAGGAATTTCAATAATTTCACTCCCATTTCTATATCATATTTATCTCTCCAAAAATGATGTGCAACTGCAGATTTCTCTACCTGATTGTACCTTATGTTTCTCCAGTGTTCCTTCAGCCTGATTCCAATGCTTCTATATTGGAAAAACAAAAAGAAGCATTGGAATCAGGCTGAAGGAACACTGGAGAAACATAAGGTACAATCAGGTAGAGAAATCTGCAGTTGCACATCATTTTTGGAGAGATAAACATGATATAATAGAAATGGGAGTGAAATTATTGAAATTCATAAATCGACCTATTGAGCTGGGAATATGGGAAAAAATTTATATAAAAAAATATGAGGATAAGGTTATGAACTTTGAGATTCCAACAGAAGATATATTAATCCAAAAGTTAATAAAATGTCCACGAGAGCTACACCAAATCCTCCAGCCAACCAACAACGAAGCCGACAGTCGACTCGCAACTGAGGATGCAGGCAAAAGCCTGCGAAACTAGTTTTGCATAATTCAACAGTAAGTGGAGCATAAGATTATTAAAATCGACTCACTAGGTAATTAAGAACATTGGTAGTATTATTAAAACATTTTCATCACAGTATGACGTAGTAAAATATGGAGTACCTCAAAGCTCAGTTCTTGGCCCTCTTTTATATCTTATATATGTGAACGATATCCCTCAGTTTGGAATTATAAAGTAATTTCATGTGCAGATGATACATCGCAACTGTTTTGGGATAATATAGTAGAGATTGTAAAATGTTTAATAGCAGACCCCTCAACACTCATTATGAAAGTAACAGTTTAAAAACAAATTTAAACAAGAAAACAGTTTTAACTTCCAGCATTACAACAATAATGGTAATAATCCTGAAATAATGCTAAAAGGAAAAGTGATAGACTCAACTTAATGTGTTAATTTCTTGGGATTGTACCTTGATAGGAATCTGACATATAGCTACCATGTAAATCACATATGCAAGAAATTAGGCACTGGATTATATTTGTTAAAGGAGCTCTCAAAATATCTGGATATTACTTTACTGAAAATGGCATATTATGGTACAATTTATCCTAATATACAGTATGGCATTGAACTACGGCATTGCACAGCTATTTGTAACCTAAATAGGCTATTAATTTATATAGACTATATGTATATAGACTAATCCTATTTATTGTAAATAGCAATAAGCATGCTGGCAGTAATAACCAATACCACACCTATGATACATGGGGAAAAGCTAATCTACATTCTGTCACCTTAAACAAAAAAGCATCAGAACATGATCCACTTATCATAAGTATTATTTCATACAACAAATACCAGAGACAAATAATTTAAAAAAAGGAAAAAATGTAAGAGATCTAAAGGTATTCTTCACTGAAAAATGCCTATACTTGATGGATGAATTGTAGATAATTGTAGATAAAATTTGTAATTTTCCATTAATTCTTGTAAATGTATACTAAAATGATTTAAGAATAAGTTATTGTGTACTGATTCTGTTAAAATTGGCTATTATTATGCTATACTGTATAATTATAATATGAATTATTTCAAGTAATATTTTACACTTATATACACATTGTTAACTCTAGATTTTGACAATGTCTGAAACTTGTATACATGAGTGTATTGCCTGCAATAAATTATTACCATTATCACCACCGCCGCCGCCGCCGCCACTTTTACTAAATAATTTTGTTCTGCTAAATTCAGATGTCCATACAGAAAATATGCAGTAACTTGCATAAAAGCAATTAAGCTGCCTTTTCATTAAAAAGATTTTCATCAGTGCATTTTTTAATTATTATTTTGTTCTTAAAGCACTTTTCTGCCAGTACTCAACTTTTCTTTAAGTAAAATGAACATTTATTAAACAGATTAATTTAGGGGGATACGAAAGTTCAGCTTGCAGGATTCTTTAAATGCCAATAAATGGACAACCAATTTAAATGGGTGAATATACCAATCTCTCTATGAATGCCATCTATCCTAGATTTCAGGAGAGGTGGATACCAGTTGCAAGATACATGTTTAAAACATATCTGTTTGATTTTTCTGTTGATATTTTTAATAGATTTTAGATTTTATGTCAACAAATAACTCTGCTTTTATACAGTGGCAAATGAGATAGCACCAGGCATTTCTATTTCCTCTTGAAAATGAATAATCTTACTTTCTTAGATGCATTGTTGTATGCATTCATAATACAATGGCATTCAAGCTATATTCTTCAATGAACTGTCTCCACATTTAGTAATTCTATATTAATTAAGGTTCTAAATTTTGTCCTAGGAAACATCATTTCTTTTAATGAAGTTCTGATGATATCTAAAACTTCAACTATAAATTTAGAAAAAGTGGTGTAAAGTGTAATAATTCAAAGGATAATTTTTATATATAAATCTTGTTGTTTATGCTTAGTAAAGTTGTATAAACGGAAGCAAGAAATGCATAGTAAAGGAAAACAAACAGTTGCATTAGGTTTCATAGTGTAATTAGGTGTTTATTACTTTCAAAATATGTTGCAAAGAATTTAATACATTTTCACTTTAAAAAATTGTTACAGCTTGTAAATGCAGGAGAAGATGTCCTTGTATTTTATAATGACAAAGCTTCATTTAACCATTTTGTGGAAATGATGAAATCTGAACGTCATCGCATGGATGAAAGCAGTGCACTGAGGTGGGTCATTAAGAAGCAATTCATTAAGCTCATTTAAATTTATTTCTTTATTACTGAATTACAAAGATTAAGATAATTAAACTTTAAAAGGAATCATTTTAACCTCCTAACTAGTTAAGACACGTGCAAGGGTGAGGTGAAAAATGCTAGCCCTGGCAGTGAAAGACTGCTTTTTCTTGTTAAAAATCCACTTATTTTTCTGCAAGATCCTTTTAAGATAAATGTGCTTTGTCCAATGTAAATTCCATCCCTGAAGTGCAATGCTGGAAGGTATGCAAAACACCTATCTATGGCTGCAACAACCTCTTCATTGGAACACAAAACCTTTTCCAGTAAAAAGATTTCTTTAGTGGGAATAGGTGGAACCCAGAGAATGCCAAATTTGGTGAATAGAGTGGATGTTCCAACAATTTAAACTACATATCCCTCAGTTTTCCCTTTGCCAAGGCACTTTGTGGACGGTTGCATTGTCCTGCTAAAATAAGACTTTTTTTTCTTTTGCAACCCAGGCCTCATTTCACGTATTTTTTCATCCAGTTGATCCAAAAGACTCCTGTAGGATTTGCCAATTATTGTTTTATCCTTTATAAGATAATCAATAAGAAGAATCCCTTTTGCATTCCAGAAAACACTTGCCATAACCTTTCAGGCAGATGAAATCCAGTTTGCCTTTTCTGGTCGAGGGCCACCAGCTTCCATCCACTGCTTTGATTGCCATTTCATTTCTGGAGTGTAGTGGTGGACCATGCCTCATCCAGAGTAACAAATTCACACACAGAATCAGTTGAATTCTTTTAAAATTGCCCAAACATTGCTGTGAAATTTGTTTTTGCGTTTGCTTTTGGTCAGTATTCAACATATGCAGCACCCTTCTTGTGCAAAACGTCCTCATTTTTAGTTCTTCATATGAAAGGTACCACACACATTCTTCTGATGTGCCTGTGGCATCAGCTATTTCATGCACCTTTAATCATAGATTGTACAATGCCATATTGTGCATGTAGTCTGTTTTCCTCTGTAGTTGCAGTTTTGGGACATCCTTCATGTGAATCATTTTCAAGAGAAGTACAAACATGTTCAAATTCTGCTACCTATTACTTAACAGTTGAAAATGGAATATACTCTTTATAAATTTTAATCAACTTTGGATAAATTTCTGTTGGCAATAAACTGTCCATAATGAAGGATTTTATGACTGTATGGTATTCCAGTTTCTCCATTTGAATGAAACATATATTTTCAACAGCCATACAAACAAAACTATTCAGTAAATAAAGGTGATAGTTGACTAACTTATTGCAATACATGTAGCAACATGATGAAAAAAAATAATTGATGTCGATGCCATCTCTGTGCAATGCCAAAAACTTTTCACCTTTCCCTTGTACATTTCAGTACTGTGACAATGTATTTGGTATGAAAAAACTTTTCTGTCATACATATTTTAAGGCTTATATCTCCTGAATGTGAGTTGTAATGATTTAGCTGATGTTAGTTTGCAATATTTGGAGTTTTCTGTGCTAGATGGTATAATTTTCCATGACTTTCTTATAATTATGTGTACTTTTGGAAGGTTTTAAACAATGCAGACCAGCAGTTCATAAAAATGGTTGCCTGTCAAAAGCCAAGAATAATTTTCTCTTATATAAGAAGAAATGCTATAGGTTTTGCAAGAAATGTTAGATGGTCAAGTGAAAGTAATGGTATTGGAAATGATTTGGATGATTTTTCATCTATACAGATAAGAAAAATTTAGTTTCTAGCACCAGTGAATCAGAGGACAATGATTCACATAATGGCTCGTTCAGAATTTTGTATTTCTTGGTAAAAGTGGGGTAATTAGCATAGATCAATATATTAGTGCAATCAAATGTTTTGAGCTCTTTGTTGATAAAATTACTTGTGCCACAGATTGCAGATTAAACCAGTTTAAATGCACAGCACTTAGGCACACAACTTGAAGTTGCATTTTCAGCTAAATATTGGGTAGAGACAAATCTTAATGAAATAAAGGACTTCAATAGGCATTTTTTACTTGAAAGATAGTACTCAACCTCTTTCTGGGTATGGGTGAATAAACATCCAGAGTAAAATGGGCCTGAGCAACATGGACATGTCTACATGTCCAGAAAGTGCTGCAAATCGAATCATTTTCAACCCGTAATTAATTTAATATTTCTTTAAATATTAAACTGAAATAAATTCATTAAAATAGTTCATTGTTGCCTTTAAAAGTTGCATTTTGAATAATACACCATGAAGCATGGGTTGTGACATAAGGGCATATCTCTGCATTCACCGCAAATCATGTTGGTTTCCTTGCATGTGTCCCTTTTGTGGCATACTGGACATTTCCAAAATGGATGCATCTTTATTCCTGTGGACTGTATCCTTTTCAGAAAATGTTTTTCCATCAATCTGAGGTGGCAGGAGTTTTAGAATTTCAATCCCCTTTGTGTGCAGGCCTCTGAATTTCGCAGCTTGCATTTAGGCTGCGAGCAATTGATAAGCAAAAATCCAGATTATCATTGTTTTTTGTGGGTTTAGAACTCTCTAAATTACAAGCAATTGTATATGGTGAAATCCAACATATGATAAAATAGTTTTTTGTACCATTTTCCATTTTTTCGTAAAGAGGGACATATCTGCAATACCTGATACACTAAATGAACACCACTCATGTGCATATTGTATTTAAGTATAATATCAGGCTTAAAAATTGTCATTTTAGCTTTCGCTCTAGCTTTCGTGTATCATGCATTCAAATTTTGTAACTGCAATTAGATAAAGCAGTAACCACACTTCTGTTATGCCAAGCAATATAAGTCGAAGGTGGAAGCTGATGCACCTCCATTTCTCCTCTCTTTAGAGCCGGTACTTTGGCAATCCAATGCGATTGAACATATTTGCCTTTTGAGGCCAGATCTTGGTGCACTTTACACTCATATACATTTGTTTTAGTGATTATGAGAGTTACAAAATCTACATAAAAACCATGAAAAAAATCAATTGGTTGATTGTCACATGTGAGCTGTGTATGAGACTGTACGCCACAGGTTGTACTAAGAAAAACGTGTCTTCTTATGCCACAATGGTTTTCGGAATTCATAATCTTGTTTCACTAGTTTAAATCAGATTCAAACTGGGATTTACAAGTTTGTTTCACTAGTTTAAATCAGATTCAAACTGGGATTTACAAGTTTGTAGCTTTGTAATTCCTTGTCAAGCGAACCTTGCCTAATTATAATTTAGCTGAAATGAAAATATTCCCAATAAACAAACCCAAACATATGGTGTCAAGAACAGATTCTAGTATCAGGTTGCTAATTGATCTTTCTCAACAGGTCAAAATTGTATAGCTAACCTAAACATACAAGTTAAGCTTATTATGTCATGCAAATGCAATCATATTATTCAAGCACTTTGTCTATAGCCCCACATGTGTTATATATGAAAACCTATTCTCTATGAATGATAAGTTTAAATAGAAAGAAATATCGAAGAATGGGGACCTTTAAATACCTAGGCTCACTGATGACAGAGTAAGCAGACCAAAGTCCTACAAAGGCTATAGCACTAACTGAAGAAGAGGAAGAAGAAATTTCTTCAAGAGTGGTGCTGAAGTTGGCCAATGATGATAATAAGGACTGTTGCCTGTATTATTGCCTTGTTCTGATGGGCACCAGTTTCGTATCTTTGTATATACTGTACCCACATCTTTGTAGACATGTATATTAAATGAAGCCAGCTTCCATAACAATAACCATTCTAGAGATTATTATATTTCTATTGACCCAATGCATACATGCTCAAAGACAGTTGTGATAAGTATTTAGCTTGAATATAGAGTGATATTAGTGTTTTAAATGTGGAGGCTTTAGGAAAACATTTCTAGTAATTCAAACCAACCTTCCACCAATAATGATCAAGCATAAAGCAAGAATAATATGACAGAAAAAGAACCTTTAATGTTGCAAGTGAAAGCCTTTCAAATCTGATTGACAGGCTCTTTGGTAAACAATGTTAGCGACTAATTTGTAATATAAGGGAAAGCAATATTAGGAAGGAGTCTGTTATTGAAACAGCAAAGGAAGTAGAATTGTCTAGGCAAACAACAAAGTAGTTAATAGGGAGCCAAAACCTCTAAATACATACAAGAAATTGATGATTGCTTGAAAAAATATTTACAACATTACCCATGATTTGCTTTGTATAGAAATTTATAGATTTTATAAGTGAAAGTCACTACAGCTCAAAAATTTCTAATTCAATTCCAGCACATCCAACATGTGTCAGTTTCCTTTTAAGGAAACCCATCCCAAGGGAAAAAAATTAACAAAATAATTAATGAATGAATTAATCAATCAATTAATTTAAAAAATTAGTGTTCAGGTTTTGTAATTTAAAAAAAAATTACACATGGAATTATAATAGTAGCATGGAGGTACTGTCACTTAATTGGGCCTACATAATTGACTGCCTGTGGTGCCTGAATATTAAAAATGGGTAATAATAATAATAATAATAATAATAATAATAATAATAATAATAATAATAATAATAATAATAACTTGGTTGAAAGCATTTGGGAACAAATGCATATTATTGAATGAAACTTGGTTCAATAACCATGAAAGAAAGGGATGTTGCTCTTGTAATATAAAAGCGGCTGCATATCATGGTAAAAGAATTATGATTCTTCATGGGTATAATGATAACATCCGGATACCTTACAGTCTGTATCCTCCTTCAAAAATATTAAATGTCATAAAGCCAACTGTCATGATGAAAGGAACACAGAAGTGTTTGAAAATTGGTTCCAGAAAATACCAATAATGAAAAATCCTCCTCCCAACAAATGGTGTGCATTTATTATTGATAATATTGGTTACTGTTCATGACTAAAAATTAAAGGCCTCAATATATCCAGTAAAAACAAGAGCTCTTAAAGTTTATGCGTGAAAATAATTTGTGAGTACCTATAAAATTCATTTTAATATGAATTATAAAAGAGACTAATGTAAAACCAAAATATATGAAACTATAGCAAAGAATAACATTCATAAATGTTGCATTTACTGCCATATGACAGACGCTTTAGCCCTATCATACTTGTCTGGTTCAACTTCAAAATTGATAGGGAATGAAATGTCACCCCACATCTGGGTAAAAGTGTGCACACTGCAGTTTGTGAATGTGTGGATGTAATAGATCCAACTTTATGATTTAAAAGTTTTTAGTATGTGAAAAAGACAGAAGAAAATTACGTATACCAGGGTACACAAAACAAGAGCCCATTCATCATTCTTGTCAGCAATGATTGTGAGGATACAAGTATAGATGATAATCAATGTATGTTAATTCTTTTCACAATATTATCCCAAGGATATTGAAATTCATATAAACCTACTGAGAAAACAAATAATGAAATATTAATAATAAATTATATTAATTTGTCACTAAAATTGTTGCTTATTTAATTATGTACTAATACTAATAATCATTATAATTATTCAATTCCTTTGTATTTTACCTCTAATAACATTCTTAGTGTTAGCCATTTGTGCATTCCCTCTCTTTCCATTCGCATGAACAGTGGCAACTATGTATGTTATTCATAACGATAACCTGTGTGGCATCCCTTTTGATATATACAACGCATCTGATGGAGAATGTACAAAGATATGGGACTGTAACTCATCAGAACTAGAGGATAATACCTTGATAATTGGTATACCAGTCTAAAACTTTATGTTTATATTTCTGGTATATGTAACATAGCAGCATTTACAGATGAATACTTCCACATTTTCTAGCTAGATACTTTTTCATTTTTGCCTTTTTCTTTAAAACATTTTTCTAGTGCCCTACTAGAAGCAGGAGGAGGAGATATTTCATCAAGAATAGTGTTGAAGCTGACCAGTGATCTTAATAAGGGCTGTATTGTTGCCTTGCTCTGATGGGTGCCAGTCTCATATCTTTGTTTGTACTATTTCTTAACTTGTTTAAGTAGTTCATCATTTAAAAATGGCCTTTCTAGCTCTTCAGTACAATTGCATCTCCAGTTCAGTATTTTCCCGTGACCTCCATATTTTAAATAAAGTTTTAAAGAAATTCACTAATTTTTCTGGTGTAATATTAAATCCTAATTGTAATCTAGAATACTTTCTATTTCCCATATTGCCTAATTCCATTTTTGTTTTAATTTTATTTGCCCTATCCATGCTCCAATTTTTTCTCTTGAATTCCAACATATTTCTATAAATTTCTTTAAAATTCAGCATTTACCTTATGTTTATATTTATTTTCCTTCCAACATATAACTGCTGATCACTCCTTTTTAATAAGTAAAAATTTTCAATTTTTTAAACCACAGTTCTTAAACCCTTAATCAGCAGAGGCTGATCTTTACATTCAGCAGGAGGATTTTTCACAGCAAAATATTTTTTAGATATTTTAATAGTCTGAACTGAGTTTCCTTAGTAATCATGATCCATTCAACTCCTTTCCCCATTCAGTTCTGGTTGTGTAAATGCTCCCTACACTCTTCACTATTAGCTAAATATACATGTTGGATTCTTTACTCAATGCTTATTAACTGGTGTCTGCTCCAATGAGTTAACTATAAAGCTACCGTTATCAGGGTTAAATCCTGAGATTCGTCATTATTATTTTTATATTTTGATACGTAATATCATGGGAATTCCTTTACTTAGTATATGGTCAGGCACAGAGAATTCAACAATTTTATTTATCAAAACTTGTTAATTACATTACAGTCATTCTCTTAATTTCATTTCACTATATTGGCGATGTACTAAATACTCTCTCTGCTGCCATTTTGAAATTAAAAGAACTTGATGCACATCATCTATGAAAGTTTCGGATTCTCTATATCCATTACTGTAAAGTAGGTCTTGATATTAGTATTCGGCCCCAGTTCCATAAGAATATTACCCATAGTTTGTGAAACCCCAGACTTAGCTTCGGTGCTTAATTTGCAACGCCTAGCCAAACTCATTGCAAAGCCACCAAAACCTTAAGAGGCGAAACCAACTAGTGAAACAGAGGGACACTTAAACCTTCTAACGCTGAACGGTCACTGCCACAGAAAGGTTTGTCGTTTGTACCGGTGCTGAAATTTCTTTTGCTCACCAATGTTCTGAAATTCTACTGCCAATGCACTGGAGATACTTTGGCGTTTCATCTGGCAGGCTCCACTTCCTCTATGAACCCCTGCTTATTTCATTTTCGTCCCCCATCTACCAATAAACCACCAGCCTTAGCTTCCTCTCGCCTACTAGAGCGCTTCATTGACAAATCCCTCAATGAAATTAGTCATTCCAGGCTTCTGAAGCTACCTAACTTTTCCTCCAGTGAGATATTTTTTGCAACGAAGGTTATATTTAACCCAGACATTATTTTGCCAGCTGGTAAAGACTCCTCGGTCGTAGATATGGATCGGGCAGCCTATCTTCAAGAAGCATTTAAGCAGCTACAAAATGGTGAACATTACTCTTATCTTACCCAGAATTCCACTAATGACTTTAATTTAACAATCGAACACATTGTAGTTACACGATCCCCCATTAAAGGTCTTACCAAAATTGAAATTTCACTTTTAATTCCAGTTTCTCCACGTACTCCATATATCTACTTTCTTCCTAAAATACACGAGGAAGGTTGTCCCGGACGCTCCATAGTTACGGCAGTCCTACTGAAAGAATCTCGCTTTGATTGATTTTTACATGAGCCTACAGCCTCTTCCAGACGCTCTTGTATCAAAGATTCCTTCCACCGTTTAGAAATTTTAAAGGAAGTCGAGTTGGACGATTATGAAGATACCTTATTGGCCACAGTGGATGTCTCTTTATACACGATATTCCATTGGTTTAGAGGCAATGGAATATTTCCTGAACATGCTTAATCCTCCCCAGATTCCGTCTATTGAATTTATATGCCAACTTGTACATCTTGTACTTATAATATTTTGAAGGTCGGTATTTTCTTCAAGTTAAAGGGCTATCATGGGAACTAGAATGGCCTCCTTTTATGCCATGTTATTCATGGCTAGGTTAGAAGATTTTCTTAATTTAGAACTTAATACTCCTTTGTTGTGGCGTAGATTTATCGACATCTTCATTATCTGAACCCAAGGACAGCCTCTCTCCCTCTCCACGGTCTTCCGTACCAAAGTCATCTTTATGGAGATAGACATTCAGTTTAACACTTTTAACGTCAGTTCACGTCAAACCAACTAACTTGGAACAATATTTACATTTTGGTAGTTGTCATACTACACTTATGAAAAAGGTATATCTATTTGTCGCTCCGTTTTTTGTTGGTTTTATGTATTTACGGACTCTCTTTAACATCTCAGGTCATGCCGGTCCTGGTGGTGTAGTGGTAACCATACTTGCCGCCTAAACCCAAGGTCGCGGGTTCGAACCCGGCCAGAAACGATGGATTTTTTTCGGGCGTAAAAATCGTAAGTATGGCTTCCTTCGGAAGGGAAGTATAGCCGTGGGTCCCGTGTCGTACATTTACGGCACGATAAAGAACCTCAAGCCTGAAAAAAAGAGGCCTCTGAGGAAAATTTGTCGGCCGTTTCACACCCTGAATCGAATGGGACGCTGATGACCTGAAATGTTAAAGAGAGTCCTTAAATAAACAAATCAAAAAAAAATCTCAGGTCGTGAGCGTCGCACTCAAATCAAGGCGTGAAAGGGTCTATCAATTTTGCTCAGAAGCCTTTTCTTCTATGCTTGATGTTCTTTTTTCGTTCCTTAAATCTAAGGGATTAGACTCACGGCGTTACTTCCTTTCCGAAGGAAGCCAAACTTGGGATTTTTACGCCCGAAATAATCCATCGACCCTGGCCGAGATTGAACCCGCGATCTTGGGTCTACGAGACGAGTATGGTTACCACTAGACCGACTGTCCCTTCGTGGACATCACGTTTGCAATAATAAGTCATTAGATCACTACATCACTATGTTAATTAACAGACTCGTTGAACGCGATTATCCTCCATCTGTGGTACGTTCCAAAATTCTAGCCGCACACCAAAAGTATACTCCCAAGACCTCAAAACAGACAGATAAGAACCACTTTAGCTTTATTATCACTCATTTTCATGGTATAGAACGCCTTAAGTTGATTTTAAAGGACTGTTTGAACATACTAAGCCAAAATTCTACAACTCCCCACACTGTTCCATAAACCACCACGTCTAAGTTTTGGGCCATCACAAAATTTAGAACGCATCTTTCGTAGGAGTCTTAATCCTACGCAAGTTTCTTTGCCAAATATCGTATTCTTATCCTTGCAACGGAATTAATTGCAAAATCTGTTCCCTGATAGCGCCAAGTACATAATTCTTTAGTTAGTTTAGACAATAAAATTAGATTTCAAAATTAGTTCTTTCGCCAATTGTGCTTCTAAAAAGTTGTTTATATTATCAAATGCAAATGTTTTCCTCCATTGTATATTTGATTAACTTCCGCCGCAGTATCCAACAGAATGAACAACCATAGATGCTCTGTTAAAACCGGTTCTCCTCTGACGGTAGCCCAGCATGCCAGTCTTCATCAATCTGCTTTTGATAAGTGTTTCTCTTTAGTTCTCATAGATGCCGTATTTCGATCCTCTACAATACACTCGGAGAAAACCTTACAAGGAGAAGTTACCCGCAGTTCAGAGCGCCAGCGGAGAAATTCTATTTCTATCGCAGCTATCACTTAAAGGAAATAATTTTCACTCCAAGCCTGAATCCCTGGTAGCTCAGTAGATTAGAGCATCCCGCTACTGATGTGAAGGTCCTAGGTTCGAATCCACATAGGTAAATGTTTTGTTTTTTTGCTTGTAATCTTATTTTCTCTCACAATGAATGTTACTACTTTTTTAAAAAAATAAAAAGTTATATTACTCCATAATAACAATTTCTAGCTCATTTTTTTGATCTGTTAGGTTAGTTTAGGAACAAAAAATAGCAGAACACAACAAATTTATATTACTCCGTAATAACAATTTGTAACCCGTTACTTTTTTTTTAACCTGTTATATTCGGTTAGTTTAAGTTTAACAAATAATAATAATAATAATAATAATAATAATAATAATAATAATGGAACATAAAAGTAATATAACTATTTCTAACTTGTAATTTCTTTTAATCCGTAAGATTAAGTTACATTAGTTCAATAATAGAACATAAAAAAATAATATTACTCCATAATAATAATTTCTAACTCTTTACTTTTTTTTTTTTTTTTTAAGATCTTCATAATTTTTCATATTACCCTTAATCGAGTAAATGTTATTTTTTCCCGATAGTTCAGTTTAAGCTTAACGAAAAATGATAGTATATAAACATTTTATATTATAACAACAGCGCTTCCATACCAAACTAAGGCATCCATTGATTGCAGCTAAAGCTGGGGACTGAGGAATTCGGATTTCTCCGCTACTACTTGGAACAGGATAACTTCCACTCCTAACATCGAGCTACACTCAGAGAAAGAGAGATGGCAGCCATAGTATTGTACAAGGCTTGCACTCCTACGGACCTTTACTTTTCCCTTTAATATTTTCCTTATGGGCAACTAGTTGTTTTAGCTTTGCTTATGTTGGATGCCCTGCTAACCTTCTTAGAAACCTCCACGGTAAACCAGGTGGCGTACCGCCCACCTCAGCCTTGATTGTCTTAGGTCGCATTAAGAGCCACCGGCTCGAAATATCTGTGCTTTTAAGTAGTGATTTTACAGTTTTTAGTATCAATCCTTTTTAACAATGTCACTTCCTATTGCGTTTTAAAGAACTTGCTATGCCTCCACAGGAATCCTGTATTTATTTTAAAGGCATATGTATAATATAAATTAATATAAATGAAAAATAATGTAACACTGATAACAATAACTAGATAAGCAGAAATGGATGAAACACTAAGAAAACATCACAAATTAGTAATCACTATATTTCGAAATGCTTGAGCTCTATTCTTCTTGCCATAGAAGAACTCCAGCAGTTCGAAATATAGTGATTACTATTCCGTGACTTTTTCTTAGTGTTTTATCCTTTTCTACTTTTCTAGTTATTGTTATTTTAATTATATATATTTCTCAGTGAAACTGCATATAGCCATCAATGAACAAACGTTCGTTAACCAGCAAAATTGAATCATTGGGGCTGGATGTTAACCTAAAGGGGGGAAAAAATTGAAAAAATGAAAAATCGCTTTAATGGGACAGTATTTGTTTGTTTTCAACGAAACTACTGAGGCATGACACGAAAGCGATTTTTCATTTTCTTTTTCGTTTTCTCTCCTTACTGAAAAATCGCTCTAGCGCGACAAAATTTGTTTATTCTAAACGAACCACCTGTGGTGCCTCAGTAGTAAAAACGGGAGTTCAACACTGTTCAAAAAAATTCTTAAGGAGTTCAGTAAATTTTTTTAAAATAAATTAATAAAAGCATTTTTCGAAAATCGTGGCAATCGGGCCATTAGGAGTGGGGGTTAAAGTAAGTTTTAAAATCTCTAGCGGCATTAAGTTTTTTTGCAACGAAACTCCCTATATTACATTATAAAAAAGTTATAAAAATAGTTTCTGAAAATTATCAGATTATCGGGAGTGGGGGTTAAAGCGAGTTAAAAATTTGCTCCAACTGCCGCAATTTTAATTGTTTTTTTTAAAGAAAACTCATTATATGCCATTGAAATAAAATTAGCAAAATAGTTCTGAAAATCAGCGAAATCCTAGTATTATCAAAAGTTAAAAGGGTTATCCAAAATTTAAAAATTTCTCTAGCTGCACCAATATTTGTTTCTTCACAACAAAATTCTGAATATACCATTTAAATAAAATAAGAAAAATTGTTTCCAAAAATTAGGGAAATTGGACTATTAATATGGGTATATTTGAGAACCAAAATATAAAAATCATTTTTGCATATAATTTCCTCTATATTGTTTTAAAATAAAAGGACACATAATTCAGCATATAAACTGTATTTATAATAATGTGTATGTTTTATATTTAACAAAAGCATTGTCATGAAGATAGCAAATATGAAATGTTAATTTAATATATATTTGAGAATTATGTTTGTATCTAAGAGCACTCTGTAATAACCTCCAGTAAACGTTTGCATTATATGTTTTTACTTCATTAACATTTAAATTAAATTTCAAAGACAATGAAAATTTATATAACTTTTGATTGTTTTTATTTGCTTTCTTCATTGTAATTGTTTCTGAATAGTAACATGTTTTTGTTTTATTGACACATTGAACATCATCTCAAATATGCAATGTAACTCGAAACTTTGTTATTTCTATCTATTTCAGTGAAAGTAAATATGATACCAAGGACTCAGTTCATAAACATGGTTATATTTAAAAATGTTTAAAAATACTCACGCAGTACAGCCTTGTCTATCAGTGGTCATACATTTCATTTAATTAATAGCATACCATTCATTTTTGTGGTCTAATCTCAGTAATAATAATAATAATAATAATAATAATAATAATAATAATAATAATGGTTTCTCTTTTGTAATACCTATAGGTTGTAATAATTCTAATTTTGTTCCCCTAATACCAAACAGTAATGCCATAACTTATTAATTTCATTCATTTATAAGGACTAATTTGGATTTTATATGAATTTTTATTGAAAGTTATTCAACTCAGGGAGGAATTCGCGTAGTTTACACAGTTCCTGCATGACGAGCTTTTCTTTTTACATAAATCTATTTCTAATTTTAAACATTGTTCCTCCTGTATATTACTTTTCCCTAGCCTGTAAATTCCCTATTCTAGTTTTAAAATCGTCCACTAAGAAGATTTCAACCTGGGGAATATCCTCTTATTTCTTGTATTTCTTGTTCTATGAAAAAGATCTAGGATATAAAACTGGGAAAACTTTGGTGAATATATACTATCCCTGTATGCAGTACTCTATTAGGAAATGATATCCACATAACATTTTCTAATCTTGATCTTCTCTAATTAACTCTTCTTAATTCATGCAACACAAATAAACCTCCACCTGAAACCCTCCCTTTATGTTTAACTCTACTTTGTTTATGAAATCAAAGCCTTGCACAGTGATATTATCTTCTGATTTCATCCAAGTTTCTACTACTGCTAATAATTGCATTCTTCTCAAATTTTTTTACAAAAACCTGCCACTAAACATTGTTTTAAACCTTTGCAGTTCCAAAATTCCATTGTGAATACCCTTTCTTCCTTACCATTTTGTTCCTATTCTGAACTGATCTCATGCCTAAATGCTTCCAACTTTTTCTTAGTTCTGTGCTGTATTTTTTTTTCTTCGGATTTATTACAACCTGATTTTTGCGGCTCCTGTTCATTTTCTGTACCCATGCAATTTTAATACTATACAGTACAAGTTTGTTGTGAAATCATAATTCCTCAAGATATCCTCTTGCGCTGTCAACTCATTCCCAGTCACCAGCTGTTCGGCTTCAGGAGTGATTCTTTTCTGCTGCAGTGATGTCACTACTTCCATCCCTCCTTGATCTTTACTGCTCCCCCTCATTTCATCCATCCATATACTGATTGGTGTTTTAGCATTTGAATCTCAAGTTTCCTGCTCTCTATGTTGATATTGCTGATATCCCCTTCTCTCCTAATATTACCCCTTAATCCATCATTTCTCAATCTACCTTCTTTTCTCTTTCAATCTGGAGCTGCAAATTATGAATAAATTCTCTCTTTTGTGCTTGTCTGGCTTCTTCCGTCCTTCCATGACCTTAACTACTATCTCGCTCTTGTCCATCTGCATGTCAAGTGATGTTTTAGCCTTTCAAACTCCAGTTTCCTGCTCTGTATGCTAATATTGCTGATGCATATCCTCTTCTGTTAGTGTTGTCCCTTAATCCATTATTTCTTTCATCAACCTTCTTTGGAAATTATGAATAAATGCTCTCGTTTCTGCTTTCCTGGCTTCTTTCATTTGTTAAATTAATTGTCTTTTAAGAGACATTGTTTAGATGACATCTCTATTCATGTATATATTAGTTCCTTTCAGGTTCTTTGCACTCCTTAACAGCTCACCACCATATGAATGGAAGAAAACTTTATAACTATCATTCTCTTCCCAGCTATTCTTTCAACATGATAAGCCTCTACTATATCCCAAATTCTTAGTTCCATCTTTAACTTCTCCATTAGGATTTGTTGTATACATGTAAATGATATAGAATATTTTCCTGGTTAATGACTTTAATGCTTTATGGCACAATAGATAATATTACGTACTGAAAGTTTTTGAATACCAGCCTAATAAATATTTATTGCACTTATCATTTGTTATCATTTCCTTTAACTGAACCATACCTGCAGCTGAGTTATTCAGATGGTTTCACAGAGTTTCTATTACATAAATTACATGTGTTTGAATTAATTGAATTAGATATTGAAAATAGTTTTGTTAATTTAGAAAGTGCATTTGCAATTTCTGTAAAATGTGGGCTTGACCAAGATTGACCCACCTGTGGTGATTTGGCAATAACGACCATAGCTTGTATAAGGATTATGTTTCTTCTTTATGCTCATAGATCATGGCCCTTTCTGACAACTGTTTGGCTTGGAGTATAGCAGGTGGTGTGCTCAAATGGAGCACACATTTGCCCATATGTTGTTTAGGCTGATGGGAATTCACATGAATTATTATAATCCTTAGAATAATTTGTAATATTCTGATATTAAGACCTGAAGATGCATGTTGTGGTGGCAATAATTATAAATCCATCAATGAGTTTAATTTATTAAACTTGTAAGCTGTAAATAGAAAATTATTAACTTAAGTGCTAATTGAAACTAGTACAGTGAAGCAAATCATAATAAAGATTATTGTATGAGCCAAACTACACACCTTTATTGTCTTAACTTGCTTATTTATATTTGGAACATGTTTCGCAGACCATTGTCTGCATTCGCAGCAAACTGTCAACAGCTAGGTAATTCATGGTGTGCCTTTGAGGGTGCGTATTCTGCTCTTGTGGAGGTATGATGAACTTAAAGTTTATGTTTTCATCCCCAAAAGTGTCAAAGTTCATTAATTTGTCACTGTTTATATATGAACATTTTCTCCCACATTGCTATGTCCTGCCTGTGCTGACTTTAATAATTTTGCTTTTTTCACTATATTGTGATTCTCTGTCCAGAAATGAGATGCCACTGCTGATTTCCCCATTTGAATTTAATGTTACTGAAGTGTTCTTTTAACTGTGTGCTTATGTTTCTCTTTGTTTTTCCAACATAAATTTTTTGACATTGTGCACTTTTTTTTTTTTTTTTTTTTCCGGTAAATACCTGCTGTTTTTATTGGAGGAAACTTTCATTAATATTGCCATTCAAGAGATTTTAAACATTAATTATGTTAATTGATGCCAATCTAATATTAAAATCTTTTAGAAAATTTTGAAATTTGTGCCTAGCATATGTGAATTTTTTAAAAGTTTCTTCTTTCACTTATTTATAAGCGACCTAACATTTAAAATATCTCAAATAACAATAATTCAGTATGCTGATGATACAACCATTTTAGCAGAGAGTTCAGGCAAAGAAAATAAACAAATTCTGCTAGATAAAATCACCCACACATCATGAAATTGGTTTGATGCAAATAAATTAATAGTTAATACAGCCAAAACAAAAATTCTCTACTTTCATCTGAAGCAAAATAACTCTGAAGAACCAATAACTATTTTTAAAAATAAAAATATTCAAAGCACTAACAATATAAATTTCCTAGGCATTATAATTGAAATCAATCTAAAATGGGATGCACATGTACAGTACTTGATTAAAAATTTTAATGCTACTTGTTTCAACTTCAGGCAGCTTGTACAAAATGTAAATAAAGCACTCTTAGAAATAGCATATTTTGCATGTGAACACTCCATACTGAGATATAGGTAACTTCCCCCCTGCAAACAGTTTTTCATTATTCAGAAAAGACTAATACAAATAATAACTGAGTCACATACGAGAACTTCCTGCAAACCACAATTTAAAAACTTAAAAATTCTTCCCCTTGGTTATGTATGTATATATTTATTTATTGTGCTTCAACAAGCAGATTTAAAAATTAATAATGCAGTATACAATAATAACATGACAGAAAAGATATACATATCAAAGAACCAACAAAAGTACTTTATTATGTATTTATCGATATTCAAGCGTAATAATCCACTTTGAGATGACGGTCCTATAAGGCTACATTTAGGAGCATCAATTTCAGTTGTTGAAAGATGCCAGTAGAATCGTTATTCCCTTGGGTCATTTTATTAGTCCACTCATTTCTTTATATTTGTTTATATTGCTTAACAATCACATTCTCATAGCAACAAAAACAAAACAAAAAAAACTGGGAATATTGTGTCGAAAGGAATTATTTTCTTGGCATGTAGTAAGAACCTTAAAATACAAATGAAGAATGAAAAGAAATTATTTTCCTGGCAAGTGGAAAGAACCTTAAAAATACATTAACTAAGTTGCTGGTCTGAAATATGCATTTGGAATAGGAAATGTCAATATCAATTATAAGCTATACTTTATTTGCACTTAACCCAACTTTATCATTATACACAAATACATTTTTATTTTTCCTTTATACGTATTCCTGCTCATCATTATTATCACTTTCGCTAATACTAGCACAATTGAGTCAACTGGCTCCAAAAATCATTAAAAAGATAATAAATTTTATGCTAGTATTTGAAGTTACCAATGTTCCTACGCTTGTACAGAAATTTATACAAACTACCTGATCCAGACTAATACTAATACTTTCATGGAACAAAACTATGAAAATTCACTTGTACATTTGTAAGTATGGAGTAGTAAAGTACAAGTGTAGCAGAAATCTTTGTGGAACAGAATTTTACTAATAAGTACAAATTACCAGTCCATACACTTGTAATGTTTTTAGACCATACTTTTGTGAAATAGGATCCTGAAAGTATTGTGATTTCTTTAACAAGTTTTGTCTCTTGAAGGTCTGCACTTTTTTTTTATGAACCAGTTCTTTGCTAAATCCATTTTTAATTGCTGTTCTTTATATTTGCTTGTATTCTTTCTTGTTAATAGTAGATTAATGAGTCTGTGCATAAATCTGTCTGAGCTGTTGATTACTGAAAGTTTATGTATTTTGGGGCTTAAACTTTCAGGTTTGATGTGATTGTCTGCATGTATGATTTTTCTGTAGGTTCCAAATTCCAGGTTCCCTCGGTGTTTTATTATTTTAATGTCCAACAATGGTAGTATGTTATCTTCTTCTGTTTCACATGTGAATGATATGTTTTTATCTGGTATATTCAGAAGTTAAATGGCATTTTAATGTGTTTTTTGTTAACTAAGTAAAATATATTGTCCACATATCTGTACCAGATTTTAAATATGTATGGGAATGCTGGTGTGTATTACAAATGTGCTTATGAAGAAGTTAACTAGAAATGGAGTTGGCTGTCCATAGTAAGTTCTGATTCTTGTTTATAGAATTGCCCTTGATTAGTAGGTTATCATTTTATATCCTTATTCCCCCCCCCCCTTAAACTGAAATGATTTGTTTATATCCAGTCTTTGAAATTTTGGTAGTGTTCTGAATCTATTAGCTAGCCATTTTGCTAAATAGTATAATGGCGAGTTGATGTTTTTAATGATGGGTTGCATACTGTTACCCTTCGTGTGAATTTTTGGTACATTTTTACTATTGTTGGGTTATTCTGTTTTATTTTGTATTGTGCTACTTTTGGGATAACTGTGCATGTTTTCAAAGCCTTGTTGACTGATTTAATACATCCCTTTAATGAGTCTGGCTGGACATGTACAAATTTGTTGTTTTTTAGCAACTCTTGCATCCTCATAGTATATTCTTGTTCATCTAATATCACTATTCTGTTGCCTTTATCAGTCTTTGTATAAATTTCATTTCTATCATTTGACTATTTTATTGTATTTCTGCATATCTCATTTCCTTTTTTTTTTCCTTCTTTTTTTTCCCCCCATATTTATGATTATTAATATTTTTTCAGATCTATTTCTATCTTTTTCCTTTATGCTTTAGCTCTTCAATCACCATTTTTAAATTTACCAAATAATCTTCTATTTCATTGGAGTATTGTATACATGTTTTAAGGCCTTTATTTAGAAATGCTATCTCTTCCTTAAAAATTTTCAGGTTTTCCACATAATTGGGTAGGTTCTGCATTTCTAGACTTCTTAGGTTTAAATATCTAAATATAAACATGTAAGTGAAGTTAATAAGAGTGTGTAGTTATACTCAGTTATACAATTATCTTAATTATAGAAAATTATTTTTCTTTTAAAACCATGCAGTTGAATTTTTTGTGCTCATCTAGAGGTAGAAAAAGCAAGCTGAAAGTTATGTGGTAATTTTTATGTATTTAACACAATGCAATTTGATGTGAAATAGGTACCATGTATCCCATTCAACCATCTTCAAGCAGACTGATAATACAAGTTGGTGGCCAACTGACTTGTATGCATGGTTAGCAGATGGTTGACAGGTGCACATGGTACTAAAACCCTGCACCAGCAGCTTAGTATATTTTTTGATTATGGGAATTGTATTTTTCAGATATCATGTTGAACTGGTGAAACTGTTGGCTTGCTGCACAATGGGAAAAAATGTGTACACAGAAATAAAGTGTCACAGCCTTTTACCATTGGATGATATTGTAGCCATGGTTACCCATCCTGACTGCATACCAGAGGTAGATGAATTTTGCTAACCAGCACCTTCTATTGCTGTAACTGACAGAATATTTCTACTGTAGTGCACTTTGTGAATTCTGTAGCGCAGTTTTAGGAATTAGTAAAGTGTTCAGTATTTCTTTCTATCTTTGTGTACTGCACATTATGAAAGTTAACTTTTTATATCTACCGGTTAAAGCTGAAGTTCTTGTTTTTAAATAGAGCTGCATTGTATGTGAAAAAAAGTTGAAATAATTTGTACTATTGTTGCATAATTTATATTTTCATTTGTCATGCTTTTTTTTTGAAAAAATTGTTAGGCAAACTCAAAGTTTAGTAGCATAGTTATTCAACATTATACTGTTTAATGAGTTGTAAAATTGTTAGTGCATCCATTCATAATGTTAGTGCATTATATAGTATATATTGTGCAATTTAATTTGGCTATTTACTGACAAAAGAAACTTTCTCAAAACAGCTCTGAAATTACTTACAAGGCAGATCAAAGAGTCATCAGTCAAGAATGTGTATAATCCTGCAGAAACTGTTTGTGCACACTAACACCTGAAAGTTCTAAACTCACAATTCATTATGTTAAACTACTGGTGGGGGGGGGGGGAAATCCAGAAAAATGTCTGGTACGCATTCTAAATTATGTAGAACACTTCACTCAAAATTTTGAGATACTATACCAAATTTACCACTGTTAATGTGGGGGGCAGAAAGGATGGAACATTTCATTCTAGTTTACAGAGAGAGTTCAGGAATATATGTTTGTGCTGCAATTAAGTTGTCATCTACGTTAAATCTGTGAAAGAAAGGGGATGCTGGAGGCACATGCAGCCACATCAGTCTCATTTGATACATCCAAAAAGTAATCATTCTTACCCATCGATGAAGACAGATGAAATAAATTGTGTTTTATATCACACAGTTAATGGCTTCTATATATAAGAAAAGTAAATTCCATTGTTTAAAACATGGAAGCATTGAATAAGTTAGAATTAAATTGTGTAAATTAATTGAAAAAAGGAATTTCATTGGACAAAACTCAAGGTAACAGTTGCAGCCTATAGAAAGAAATCATATCCATTATGCATAAAAATGTTTATTTGAGAACTCTTTGAGAGAAGTATTTTGGGAAAATGTTCCAATAATTTATGGGATGGATGAAACATAGATTCGCTATTCATAAATTGCTGTAATACTTCAGTGATAAAAGGGTGTTAAAATATCATAAAAAACTGTTCATATATAAAGACCAAGCTGTAGTAGGAATATTTCGTGTGCAAGCCTCAAATCAATAGCATCAGAGTTACAATAACTTATTATTGTGCATTCCATCAGTGTATAGAAATTCATTACTAATTCCTGTCTATATTTAAACCTATAAAACAACAGGTAAATAAATTTCCCTTTTTAAACCAAATAGTTGAAAGAAATTTTAGCCAAATTTTGCACTTAATGCTCTGGTTTATCTAGTATCCAGTGCCTGGTGTGACAATGTCTGGATGGAAAAGTATTGATCTTCCAATGCCCACAAACAAAATGCAACATTGGTGTTTTTTTTTTTTGTAGTGTTTAACACCTGTTTTTACTACTGAGGCACCACAGGCAGTAACATTGGTTGTATGAACACAACATAATCTGTAAACAGAAGCTTTTGAAAATGCCTCCTATAACAGGATGCTGAAGCTGGATACTAGTTTTTAAGTCAACTCCAACAATTGTTCATATAGCAAAAATTCAAGAGGAGGAGAAAGCAAACCAAATATGGGTGATAAAGTCTGGGATGAAACTTAGTAATCTTGCCCTATTTCACCAAGTATATCAAGTGTAAATTTTATTGCTTTTGCCTAAACAGTAACCCACTGGCACTTGATATCTGGTAATTTCCCAGTGTTGTCATTTTTACTTTAGTACATCAAAATTTGAGCAGAAACTATGAATATTTCCCATTTCTGATATGAAGAATATTTGAGCATACCCTTAATTAACAAATAAAGTGTAAATGGATAATTATTTACTCTCACTTCCACACTCAATCTCTGTTGCACTAAACATGTACTGAAAGAGAATACAGATATGAAATATTGTTTTCCTTATAGAATTCTGATACATCTCATTCCCCACATGTACCATGTCAATGTAATATAAATAAGCAACTTGATACCTATAATTTCAGTTTCAGAATAAAAAGCAACCAGTTTGTTTTATACCATATCAAGAAGTAACTCCCATTCAAAATAATCCACTGTGTTTTAAATTGTCTTTGAAAGATCTTATTTTCATTTTAAATGGTTACTTTTTCATTTAAATAGGAATATTTTTAACATTTATCATTCTGTGATGGTCTGACAAAGTTTGCAGTGCCTTCTAGCATATTAGTTCCTCAACTCAGCAACAGCTGGAAAGTGTATGAGTGTGCTACCAGATTCACAGCTAAGTTTTGCATAGGTTAAGCTCAGAACTCTTACAAAAATGACATATCTGTGTATGTGTTATATATTTATGCTAATATGGGTAGAAACAAAAGAATTTGGTTTTGTATTATGTGTCACAGTCAGCCATCTGCCGGCAATGCACATGGCTGCAGCAGCCAGTCAATTGACCAAATTCTTGGCATTATCAAACCATAATCTGTCTGCTCAAGGCCATATTCAGGTGCCAAATCAGCTCCACCACATAGTCAGTTGGTGTTTTGCTAATACTGCTCTTAATGTGCAAATGATTTTATTATTATGTGTATATGAAATTTTGTGTTTTAAAATGCCACCCCATTAATTAACAATAGAACAGAGAATATTTTACATATAACCCTTATGTGGAAAAGGATCTTCTAGAGTAATGTATAGACTCATATGCATGGCTGGCAGATGGCTGACTAGAATGCATTGTGCATATGAAATATTGCATTTTTCCTGACATTCTTTAAAAGAAGAGTTCTATGTCAGATTATAAAAAGTATGAAAATGTTAATGTGTTTGCCAGGTGAAAGAAGCATACATAAACTTCCTGAATCATTGCTATATAGACACAGAAGTGGAGATGAAAGAAATCTATACCTCAAACCATATGTGGAGTCTTTTTGAAAAGAGTTTTCTGGTGGATATGGGTGTGGTGGCCAGTGCTTCACATGATCGCAAACATGCTGATACTGCTTTGGAAAATTACATCATCAACAGTGTGATGAATATCATCAGCACATTCTTCAGCAGTCCCTTCTCAGACCAAAGTACTACAGTTCAGGTAAAAATTGTTCTTATCTTTTATAAGTTGTAATTCCTATCAATAGTATAATATTCAGCAGAAAATAGTATACTATAGAACTCATAATATCTAATAGGTAGAGAATATTTTCTATTCTTAAGAGTGACTCTTATTTCTTTGTCAGTGAGTTTTTGATGTTTCTATTACTCTCCTCCTTTCCCCAGCTGATTATGGCAGAAAGGAAAACATTTAGATGACCCATTGGTAATTCTTATAACTCTACAGTCATGTGAATATTATTAATTTTACATCTATAAAACAAATGCAATCACAAATTGTATCAATTTTGTCACATGTTATAAATTTTCTCTTAAAAATTTTAAAACAACACAGCACATTATTTAGAATATAATTATATATTATAGAATATAATATAATTATAATTAATATAAGGTTTTCAGGCTGAAATTCTTTTGACTTTAAATTATGTTTTCTCTATCTTTTACTCTGCTTGATGGCTGATAAGCAGATAATTGGCTGTATGTTTTTTGTTTCATAGTATAGAATTAGTGTCACATTATACGTGTGTTTATTCTAATATAGGAGTGGATGAAATTGCTTCTTGGGGTCATACCCAGAATTCCAGAGTTATTTTCCATAAATGCATTGATAAAAATGCAAAAATATTATTTCTAGATCTTTTAGCTGTTTTTTCTATTACTTTCTATGCATAATATGATGGAAGATAGGTACTTTGCTGCTGGGAAATGTGATCTTGGTGGTATTTTCTTTTATTCGTGCACTAGGTTTTTAATAATTTAAAAAAAAAGTTATGTTAGAGCAATGATGAAGGTAGTTTTACAAGAGACTTTTATACTGGTAATAATATTAGGTTTTGTTAACAGACAAGAGAAATACAGGTAATAACCAGAGAGGTTGCTTTATTTGAATGCTTGTAATTTATTATTATTGTTGTTTTAGTGTTTAATGCCCATTTTTACTAATGCGGCACCAGAGGCTGTGGACACTGATGATACATGAAACGAAATTATATATTAGGAAAGGAGTTTTTAAAGAAGGAAACGTTCCAGGCCTAAGTTTAGGGTACCTCCCTGGCATTTGCCATTTATGAGGATTGAAAAAACTGGAAAAAACCTCAATCAGGGAGGATGGCCCTGACTGGATTCAAATCCCAGACCTTGCGCTCACGAGTCTGAGCCTTAACGACCTCAGCCACCATGGCAGTATTGTTGTTAATGATGATAATATAATGCTTTTAAGTTGTATTCAGTCTTCAGAAGCTTTTGCTATTTCATTAGTAGTAGCTTAAACAGGGAAGGCCTAATGAATGATGCCTATATTGGTCTAGAGCTTCAACACCTTAGCACACACAACCCACTCACATCCTTATGCACACATTATAGTGCTACGAATATACATCCTAACCATTCTAACCAAGGAAACAGTGTAGAGTGACAATACTGTTATCTATTGTTTTTATTTATTTATTTTTTTCCTACTGAAAGTTACGATATGGAAGAAGCTGTGTTTCACATATGGCACTCTATAACCAGATAATTATGAATAATTTTAGTTATATTTATAGAATTTCTTTTTTTTGGAAAAAGTTACCATTTGGGAAATAGTGATCTGGATATTTGGACATCTTTAAACACTGTTTTAGTAAGTATTCAGAAATGTTTAATAACTTGAAATGCTCAGGTGAGTGCATAATTTTTGAAACAAACTTTGCATGCAAATATAAAATGAACAATGTTCTGAAAGCTATGTTTGTTTCATGAATATGGCTGAAAACATCATTGTGGCTTATGCAAAATTGCTTATTTCATTTTTGCATCAAGAATTATATATGATTTAATTCTCTTTGAGCCTTCATGTTATTTAATGCACTTCTAATAAGGAAAGGAAGTGATTATAACCCAAATGTTGTATGCTGCATTCTATGTAAAAATGAATATGTTCATACACATGTTTGCTTTAAACTGTTAATAGCTAATTTTTCATTTCTGGCATTTGTAGCATATTTTATCATGAATGTAGTATAATCAATTATAAAATGCATCTCTTAAAATTCTTATGTAAATAAAATTGTACATAGAAGCACAGATAATACCAGTGCTGACAAAATATGTATGATTTTAATAGAAAAAATGGAAAATTGTCTGGTGCAATCACAGATGGAATAAAAGTAGTAATTGAAAGTTAACATTTTAAGTATAAATTAATTGTTCCATCGGTGTATTTTTATCCTTTACTATAGGCTAAATATAGAGCATTAGTAGCTAGTATATAACATTCCTATTCATGGAGTTATATGATAATTATTTTAGGTTTAACATTTTCATGAGATTTTTACTTTATTAAATACTTATTTGACATCAATAAAAATTGTTTTATGCTAGAATGTCTCGATTTCTCATCCCCCAACATTTGTTCAATACTGTATTGATTGCAAATGATCAATTGTTAAGGTTATGTAATTAAAAAATGTAAAGTTTCTTTAGGTGATGAGGTTGCAACTATGTAATGCAGAATATTTTTCTATATGCTGTTCCATATTTTTTAGATATTCCATTTCCCCATTTTGTTTCAGACTTCATATTGCCCTCCTTAGCTTATTAGCTGCCATACTTCTACAGCTGTACCATACTATCATGTAAGCCGCTTATCCATATTTACAGTAAATCATCTGGAGGAAAAGTTTTAGTGGAAATGTCATGGATGAATGTTAATTTTAAAATCTTAAGAGAAAATAGTATCTTAGTTGTTTAAATTTGTCATAGAGGGAAAACATTTTTTTTTAATTTTCTACAAGTATGAATTATCAATATATACACTGTTCTTATTTAGGTTTAAGTGCTGCTTTCTGCATGTGCAAAATGAGACATGGTGTTTTTATTACTACATGACTGAATATTTAACTTTCTCCTTTCAGTTTTTTGTAATGCTATTGCATGTAAATATGATTGTGCCACTCTCCATTTTCACCACAGAAGAACAGTGAAAATGATCCATGTTTTGTGTGTTAAAAATTTATTAAAGTTAAATGAACATGTAATCTTCCACAACTAGAGTCCTCCATCCATATTTGGCCCAAGAAGGGCTTACCTAAAAATGGATAAAACATCAGGAAACCCAAGTCTCTAGATCAAGAAAACCTATGGTTCATTTAAGAATTTTTGAAAAATAAGACATTTTTAAAAATTTCTGTTGGAACTTACACAGTGAAGCTATTTAAATGTAAATTATAATTAATCTGTCATCTAACACACTTTTATGCATCACTTACTTTTTTTAAATGTGGTGGGAATAGTTTCAAAGAGACATCCTCCCCATCTTCAACCAACTTGAACTAGTCCCACCAGTAAGTGAAGCATAAGAGTGTGTTAGATGACATATTAATTATAATTTACATTTAACAAGCTTCACTGTGCAAGTTCCAACACAATTTTTTAAAAATGTCTTATTTTTCGAAAATTTTTAAATGAATTACGAAGATATTCAAACCACATAGGAACAGACTTGGAGAAACTGACTCATTTACCGAATAAGAAAATGGGAGATTTACACATGAGAGATTTTAACCACAACTTTTATCTCATACCAGTCTTCAAGTTGGTTGAAGATGGGGAGCATGTTTCTTCGAAATTGGTCCCACCATATTAAAAAGTAAGTGAAGCATAAGAATGTGTTAGACGACAGATTAATTATTAAACCTATGGTTTTTTGCGCATGTCATTTCCTCTGTACACATTCTGCGATGGTAAGCAATCTTCCCTATTTGATACTTTTTTTTATTAGTAATTAATGCCCGTTTTTACTACTGAGGCACCACAGGCAGTGACACTGATGATTCATGAAATGAAATGAAATGATAAATTGGGAAAGGATTTTTTTTTTTGAAAGGAAGGAAAAGTTCCAGGCCTAAGTTTTAGGGTACTTTCCTGGCATTTGCCATTTATGAGAACTGAGGAAAACCTGGAAAACACCTAAGTCAGGGAGGACGGTCCTGGCGGGATTTGAACCGCAGATCTCCCGCTCACAAGACCGTGTCTTAACGACCTCGGCCATTGTGGTGGTTATTTGATATGAAAGCATTTGGTACATTATCAGACCACAAAAACTGATTCTGCACTTGATGTACTTTGATGGAAATGGAGAATGGCATAGGTATGATTACTATACAGCAGCAAGGAAAACAAAGCAATTAGGGTCAAGGATTCAATCAAGTAATAAAATAAGTACTATGTCTCAACATACACATGCAGGAAACAGTACAGCTAACATAAAAAATATTAAAGCAGCAGTGCAGAGATTTACTGACTCATTCATATATGCTATAATAATATACTATCACTAATGATATCTTTCCTTAAGATTTTGGTCATAAATTTTTATAAACATTTTTTCATCAAATATTGCATCTTCCTATTGCTTTCAAATGCCTCTTGATAAATTTTCAGGAAATGCTAATTGCTGCAACTGAGCATTCTATCAAAAGGTTAAGTACAGTAAAAGTAGCTTATAAGTACCACAATGTAGATTGGCCAACCAGAAGATCTACCCTCCTCCAATGTTGAGATTTGCTAGTCACTATTCCCTCTTCCAGTTATTTGCAAGTGGGATTTTTACAGAGTGGGCAGTTGTGCAGTCCAGAATGAGATTTCACTAAATAGTGTAGTAGTGTTGTGCAATGGTGAGATATTCACTGATCACATATTCATCTTCAAGGCATGTATGGGGGCCTCCAGAATAGCAGAAGCTTATGCACCAAAAGCTAATTTCAATAAAAATGCATTTACAGTGTTGCTACATATCACACAGAGTAACGTCTACATACACATTAAAATATTCTATAAAAATTTTGTAGAGTATTCAGAAATGAACCGGCAGGCATTAATACTTTTAATTATGGTTATAAAATAAAATTTTGCAGATATTCTTAAGTTTTTGAAAACTAATTTTACATACAACATTTTTAAATGAGGTATGCATTTATGCCTGTTATGAGCAAAATAATTTTCTTGCAAAATTGATATATATTAAATAAATATATAAAATAATATGAATAAATAACAAAATGAATATGAACAAATAAATACAAAGTATAAAGTTTAGCTCACTAAATCATAATGTAAGGGCTGGTCTAGGTTGGGCTATGCTGTATGAAACCTCTGGTCTCTAGGAGTATCAGCAATTTAACAAATCATCATCCACTGCTGCCTCTTTTCCTTCTGGTATGTTATCCATAATTGCTTGGTCAGTAAATATATAATTGAAGTATGTGTGATGAGTTGCAGGAATGTAAGGAAGAAGTGAGTGAAGATCTGCAAGTTTCATCTGGCAAATTAACTACGCGTTTAGTGTACTTATTTGGTAAACCAATTGACAAAAGGTTGCACTGATGTTAGTAACACTTTTCACATTCTTTTTGCAGATTTACTTCACAAGGTTCTCCGCTTTAAGCAGGTTTAATACCAAATCCCATTTTGTACTAACTGGAGAAAACAAAAGCTCCTCCTTCTGCCCTGAGCTTGCTGTTTTTTATATGATGTTGTATAACTCCTATGTCTTTAAACTGGTCTCTTATTTACTGAAACTACATTGAAAGGGTTCTTTCTGCAAATTCAGATTTGTTGGCCATACTGAATCCCAGTAAATGCTTCTCGTCTCCTAAGATATAATACTATATTCCCAAAATCATGGTCACAAGCAGGATATAAGTGGCTGGGCAACATGAATATTTATTCAATTTTTGAGAAACGGTCCACATGGATGTATTGAAACAGGTCAAAACCATGTTCAAATTTTTATTCTGCCCACTGCAATTATCACTGAAAATGTGTGATGTCTTCACTTCTGGCAGTATTTTATTTTCATTGTAGTGCGTGAGACAACTTGAATTTTAATAGAACCTTGTTTTCTAGTGCTTTTATCCCAAAGGTACATTGAAGCAGCTCTGTCCTTTAAATTGTGAATATCAAATTTATAAGTTCATGAATTCCTCATGTAATATTAGATTCCATAATTTATTCTAGTTGATGGAAGTGTTTGTTTTATGTATATGGCAATGCACCAACTTTTGGATCCTTATTATCAGTTATCTGCTGTAACAATGTTTGTGTGATCTTAACTGTTATGTTCATGCAAACACATTTCTTATTTTAATTCTTTTATCTCTTCAGAATCTTTGTCTTCTCTCACTTTTTTCGTCACAGTAGTTGCAGGTATCAGACTTGGAATGTGAAAATCCAAGGTTAAATCCAGAGGTAAAAATTTAATGATAGAATAATTCAGAAACTGGGCAGCATGATTTTCAACAATCCAATCACAATAAGCCTCATATATTTTGGAGATATTTAAATCAGAAGCCAAGTATTTTCTATGTAATTGTTTAGCTCTGCTACACTAATTGGTTAAGGCAGGGAAACTGTTAATGTGTATGATTACATTTTCTCTGTCTGAATCTCAGATTCTTCTAGTATTTATTCATGGCCAGAATCTCTTTCAATTGTACCAATTTCTCTAACTTTGCCAAGAGCAATATACATGCAGTATTTTTTCGCTCAAACCATGCATGTTCCAAAAAGTTACTGCTCAAACATTGTAACTATTATTTCCATGAATGACTTTATAAACTACTCTGCACAATCTGTGAGATGACGTGCTGTTACATGCAATCTTTTCACATCCACACTTGTCATTAATTTATTAAATAGCTGTCCTGTAGATTGTAATCCCCTATTTCCCTAAATTCTCAAAATAATTAATTTTATCTCTCACTACTTTCTGGAAATAACCACACTGACAAAGTGGCACTACTTCTTTTGCCCTTACAACATTTTTTATTTCCTATGTGTTTTTCTGCATGCAGTGTTTTCTAGGATGACTTATGTGATAAGTGGAATCACTGTGTGCATCACTCATTGACTGTGCATAATAAAAGTAAATTATAATGAAAAATCTACACTATGGATTTGATTTTTATGAATGAAATGGTTAAAAACACTAATTTAAATACACAACAATAAATACACGAATAAAAATTACTGTGAGAATTCTGCAAGACATTAAGAATGCATGTTGTAACTATTTTTTAAACAAAAGACTGAATGAAAAGCTGAACTTTCAAACAAATAACAAGAAAAATCCATTAAAATGGTTAAGAAATTTATGAGGGTCAAAGGACTGAAAACAAATAACACCCTCTGTTGAGTGATTTACCCTGTGCTGTTTACAGCACTGCCCCATCATAACAATGAACCGGCAAGCTGGCTCACACACCTTTGCTATTCTGGAGATTTAGCTGCAACATGTAAAGTCCAACACCATGCTATACTCAAATGGATATTTTATTCATAACCAAGGCATATCTACCATTCACACTTAACAGACCTCAAAAAGTATACTTCATACAATATGTTACAAGAAAAAAACAAAACAGTGTACTTTGGCATATATGCCTCTGCTATTCTAAGCACTTCATATCAGGTACAGGAAGTTATGTGGCAGAATGAGACAGGCATTTAAGCATACATTTTCTGACAGATTGATTCCAATGTGAAAAACAGTATTAAAGCTAGTACAGAAGTTTAATGAAACAAATTCTGTAATTGACTGGAAAAAATCTAAGATTGCTCATCAATCCATGATGGAATTGTTTCATATGTTTGACCCCAAGGTTATTAAACATGGTTTATGGCCTTTCTATTCCCCAGATCTTACAGTTTGTTTGGGAGACATTGAGAAATAGAGTATATTCAACTAACCTTAACACACTGAAAGAACTTTTATTCTAAATGAACTTAGGCCAATTAGTGATGGGGAACTGATGATAATTTCCTTAAAAGATGTAGATTGTGTTTCAGGAAAATGGGCAATATTTCTGGAACCTACTTTAAGGAGAATGAGTACCAAATCCTGTTATTTAATATGTTGTACTTAAGTTTTAAGTACCTTGAGTCTATATAAGAAAATAATAGCGGCAATATGGGGTCTAAATGCTGATCAGCTGAACTATGTGTAGGACTTGTAAACTACTCTCACTTTATTGTGAACTCTTTCCATAACTTAATCAACAGTAACCATGCACATGTGTCATAGTAATACAATCACTAGTTTGGAAGCACTAGGTAAAGAAATATATAGTGAATATCAGTAAGTCATTTAAAATGAGCAATTAATGCATTTCTTTGAGGCTGAGTTTAAATTGAAAGTTCTTGTATATACCAGAATCATAGATGTAAGAATGGCAACTCATTGGTCTTTCATCCAGTCAAACAATGCTTAATATTGGAGGATTATATCTCCTATGTGAATACTGATTTTAAAAATGAGTGTGTATAAAAGTTTTATTATTCAAATCATTGGAGTGCAAGATGTTTTATATACTCTGCTAGCTATTAAAATTGTAAAGCCCATAAGAGAAATGTTAAACCTGTCCCACATTTTCCCAGAAGGAATGAGTATGCTTTGTCAAAAATATGACAGCAATACCAGCAGATGTCTGAATTTGAATGTGAGAGAAGAGAGGATTGTGGCATAGGGATCGTGGAGGATATAATTCAGAGAAATTGGTACTTGTGCTGAATGAAATGTTTCTACAGTGAAATGAATATTAGATCAGTGTCTACATGGCTATGCACAATATGTTGCAATTTTAATGGCCAGCAGTGTAATATTAAGTGAAAATATGTGTTAAAATAAAATTAATTCAATAAATATTTTGAACAAATTGGTGATTTTAAAATTATTTAATATGTAATAAAAAGCAGTTCAAATTAAAATTTGGATTAACATTTTAAAAAAATTGAGTCGAGATTGATGCCACTGTTAAAAAAGTTCAGTCTATTTTATACAATTAAAATTAAAATTTAGATACTTGCCTAATCTTTCCAATTTCTGAGTCATCTTTAATGTTTCACCTGTAGGAAAGACACAATCATTTTTCCTCCAAGAACTCGCATTAAAAAGTGTAGTTACACATTAAGCACTGTATGGTTGTTGAGCTGATACTGATAGAGTATATGGTATGCTGGAAGTTTACAGTTTTGGGAATTTTGCATCCTCTTCAGTGCTACTGGTCGAGAACCCTAGGTTTCAAAAACATCAGTTGAAAATAACACAGTAACTGCTTCAGCCCCTAGACTAGCCTTGTGAATCATGCAACCTTACCACATTAATTATAGTCCTAAAATTGTATGATTTTCTATGACTAATATTGAAGTTTCCATCATTTCCAAATATGATCTATGTCTTATGTAACTAAGCCTGTAACTAAAATAATTTTGTATGCCTAGACAAGATTGGTTCTTCTGCTTGAAGTAAAACTTCATTTTTGTTTTATTAGTGTGATGGGGAATCAAAAGGAAATTTATGCTTGATTATTCCAGGGCAAGAATGGTGCATTACAATACTACATTATAGAGATACATCACACCATTTTTTGATATAAGTACTCAGGCTCTGTAAACATGTATATTTCACTAATTTTTCAATTACCTGATGAGGTAATTTGTTTGTTTCTTGGTCAAGGAGCTATTGCAGGACCCATTGTGAACACAATTTGCAATAATTCAAATGATTTTGGATTATGGAATGAGCACTGCCTATTGAGATAACAAATTTCAATTCAATTTCTGTGACAGTGACTTTTAGATGGCTGTAGATCATTGATCAACCTGCAGCACAATATCTTCTATGCTTGATGATGTTAGCCTTCCTTGCTAATTAGAATTAGAATGCAGCCTTATTCAAACTATTGACACCATTTCACTGTGACTGGTGCAACATTATATTTGGACTGTACACAGTCAAAATTTCATGAATATCTGTGCAGTCAAGATATTTTTGTCCAGAAAAATCATGCTTTAGTCTTGGAATATGTATCCCAAATAATGAAGCATTTTGCTCTTACGCAATGGTGACTGCTTATCACTATTATAGTGTGATCAGTGTTACTTTTTCCTCAGCCGCTGGCTAACTTGCTAATGAGCAGCATGCTCGCCCACTCTGGGGTAAAACAAAACTATTGCATGGTATAATGAAATTAGATGTTTAGAAGGCTTGAACACAAACCCTGTTCTGTGCATGTGCCACTCTTATTGCACCACAGTGCTGCCAGATTTATGTTACATGTTTAAATCACTTTATAAGCATAATATATTGATAGCTCTCATCGAGAGGAAAGCGTGATTTCAAGGGGGATTGATTCATTGTATTGGAAAATCCCACCTTCAAGAATGAGGTAACCAACAATATAATTAAAAAGACAAATTTGATGATATTGTAATTGCATCATTTTATTCTTTATTTTATTTCTTTTAATGTTGTTTAACACCCATTTTTATTACTGAGACACCACAGGCAGTGGACACTGATGATACATGAGATGAAATGATATGTGGGAAAGGATTTTTTTTTAAGGAAGGAAACATTCCAGGCCTAAGTTTAGGGTACCTTCCCGGTATTTGCCATTTATGAGGACTGAGGATAACCTGGAAAAAACCTCAGTCAGGGAGGATGGTCCTAGCCGAATTCGAACCCCAAACCTCCCGCTCACGAGTCTGAGCCTTAATGACCTCGGCCACCCTGGCAGTCCCATTTTATTCTTGCTGAGTGACTATCTTAAAATGTGCAATTTTGAAGCTAAAACCTTTGCCAAATGGAGCATAGTTTACCTAAATGAACAGTGTTTTTGCTTATAAAGTCAAATAAAAACTACTACAGGTACAGAAATGTGATCAGTACTAAAAATAATAGAAAATTAATGGAAACCTTCATATTGAAAAAACTTGTTTTACAGGAAAGATATAAAATGTCTTATAAGAATATTAACTGGTATATTTTGAAGTTAAACATTTTAATAAGAATTATTTTACTTTTTATAAGGAAAGGAACTACTTTTTACCTTTACCTAATACATATATGTACACCTTTAATTACAATCTAATTTTGGAGATAGTACTTAAATATTGGCATAGGACCCTAGTTTTAAAGTAGGATAACTTCTTAAAACAGTGTTTAATTTACCAAAAAGCATCTTGTTGGTCTTTGTGGTTCAGTGGTAAGCATACTTGTGTGTAAACCCAAGGTCGCATGTTCAATCCCGGCCAGGGTTGATGATTTTTTTGTATGTAAAAATCCTAAGTGTGGCTTCCTTCAGAAGGGAAGTAAAGCCATGGGTCCCATGTCATAGATTTATGGCACAAAAAGAACCTCTAGCCTGAAAGTAGAGACCTCTGAGCAAAATTTGCTGGCAGTTTCACACCCTGAATTGAATGGAATGCTGATGACCTGAGATATTAAAGAACATCTGTAAAAAAAAAAAAGAACATCTTTAAAGGACAAGGAATGAATAAGTGTTATAAGAAAAAAACTTGAAGATTGTTGGTTAAGGCAATATTTGGAGAAGGGGAAAAAACACACAGTAAAGATTTTTGGAAAAAGGTACGATTACGAGTTGAAGATAAAGAAAAACAAAACTTTTTAGTAACCTAATAGGGAAAAGTTCATTGGTATCTTACATTAACATTGAAATACTAATGGGACAGAGAAAACTATATTGATAAAGTAAGAAAGGAGTAAAGAGGGGGTATAGCATGGGTAAGAGTTGTAGTGTGGAAGTTAAAAGGTCAGAGAAAGGGTTTTTTGCACTATGTGTCCATTATGTGGAGAGAAGGAAGATTTAGAGCATATATTGTTTGATTGCAAAGGACCTGAAAATTGGAATAACAAACTAATAAATCATAAGTAATTTGAAGAGGATTGAAAATAAATTGTATACAGAATATTTTTGGAATTTGTATATAGTATATTATAGAAACAATTAACTGTGTGGGTCAGTTATTATATAAAGTAAAAAGTAAATGGATATAGTCTGTAAATAGAGGAATAGATAACTCATTTGTGGGACAAACCAGTTAGTTATTAAATTGGTATGAGTTAGAACCTCTATATTGTGGAATTCTATTACGGGAGTACTGATGGACCAAAGAGAGAGGGTAGAAGAATTGGAGTAAGAATAATTAAAGGAAATTATTGTAATATAAGTAGTCTTACTCATGAATGAACAGGAATAAAGGGGTGTAGATATATTGTATTTTTTTGTCTTAATATTTAAAAAAATCTCAATTACATTTTATGATTTGAGCTATGTTTAAAATGGCAATATAAATTTTGTGAATTTTTTTTGTTTTTGTTACATGTGTAAAAAACAGCTATACAGCTATATATATAGCTGTAATATATTTATATGTGACCACCTGTGATGCCTCGGTAGTTAAAACAGGCATTATGCTATAAAAACAGCTATATATATTATTGAAGTTGATCATTACTGGGCTATTTTGGCGTGGTTGTTGGTGTAAATCAATTTTAAAACTAAAGTTTTCATCGATGCAATGATTGGCATCATCAATGGACTGAAAGTGTCTGGAGAGGACTTTTAGAAATGGGGGGGGGGGGTAGGAGAATTGGAAAAGCTGTGGTACAGGCATTGTTTGTTTTTCCAGGAATGAATTCAATGTAGTATTTCTAAGGCCTTTCTTCTGACTAGATTAAATATCCTGTAGTTTTTACAATTATTTTTCTTTCTTTCTTTCTCCCAAGGCATTTGTAAATTGCATGTTCTGCACCACAGATATTTCTGGCTGATAAGGCATAAATGTTGCTTATGCTTTCTGAGATGAGTTGTTAATGGATCTTCCAGTCATACCAATGTACACTTTTCCACACCATGGTAATTTATATATTCTTGTGGAGTTGAGAGGATCCCTTGGGTCTTTCACAGAGCACAATTTTGACCTTTTTTGTGATTGTGAAAATAGTTTTTATGTTCTCCTTTCTCAACACCTGAGCAATATGTGGCATGATGTCTCCTGTAAATGGAACGAATGCTTTAATTTGGTCTTTATGGTCTGATATAGATATCATGACTTTTCAAGGTTCCAAGGCAAAAGCTTTGGTTTTAAAATTGATGTAAATCAATGACCATAGCAAAGTAGCCCTTTAATGATACATTTCAATTACAAAAATACGAGCCATGAAAGCATGAAGAAAGTAATATGCTACATATCTACTTCTCAAAACAATGCTGAATTTATTTAACCAAATGTTTTGCATTATGGCATTCAATCACAATTTTGTACCTTATCTAACCCTGTGTAGGTATTAAGTTTATTAAGCTAAAGGTTACAGAACCAAGGAAGTAAGAGTCTTACATCCAAAAAAGAACATGAAACAAATTGACTGCTTGTCTAAGAAGAAGGACCCAGCTTTACTTCTTATTCTGAATAACGTCAATGACAGCACCAATCTACTTAGGTTACATAATGTAGAGACATTTTTTAAACCCACAAAACAGTAAAGAAATACATTCAACTCCATACAGAACACAAGAAAACCACTTACCTCTGCCAGTGTCTACAGAATACCATGCTTGTGTGGTATGGTTTATATTAGTACCACACAGCATAACATTAATACATGTCTTTCAGAACATGAGGAACACTACTACCTAGGTCAGATGGATCTTAGCATGCCCTCCTAGCTAATGGAGAGCATGAATTGAACATCCCATTATCATCCTTGCTTATATCAGGAGGCAATTGAAATTTACAAGTACAGTAACAACTTTAATCTGAAAGAAGCAGTGCAGAAGTTGCACTCAGCATGGTATCTGGCTTTATAAAATAGTAAGACAAAGAAATTATGTGAACCTTCAATAACCAACGCCCTACTAGAAACATTCACAAGCTCCAGCTTATGTCCAACCCCCTTAGCCAAGCGAACCAATAAGAGCTCAGCTCCACAGGCACCTCCATTATATATACATCTACAATTTTGATTAACATGTCAGGTACTGCCTTATCTCCTAGAAGATTATATCGAGCACACCACTGATGTCCGCTGCAGACATGAACAAAGCATTTGGGAAGATCAGTAAAAGAATTACATTATACCATGACCTTACAGCCCAGGAAGACACGGGTTGCATACTTGGTCATTTTATCTTGGAAAAATGAAATATTTTATGTGTACAATCTTTGAACCATTGCATCCTATCTCATGTAGTTTTATCTTTCTCTACTAGGTGGCAGTGATGCAATTGACTTTCAAAATAGTTTTTCTAAGTGATGTGCATTATAAATAACAAGGAATTAATTGAATATCTTAAGGTGGAAAATGAGGCCATCATCAACATTTAAAAGCATTTAAGAAGCATGAATTGAGAAATGGCCATGGACGGAAAAGCTTACAACACCAAAAGAAGGTTGAGGTAGTCTGACTGATTGTCCATGTGCCAGATCACATCTGCAATAATGGAATGTATTGATATAGTTATTCTGAACAATCTGCAAATAACCAGATATCTCACTATTCAACTCAATATATCCATCAATTATAAGGGACAGAGAAGCATATCTTTCCAGATTTGTTTGCATGTTATGAGGCTGAAGGTGCTAATTTCTAGTCTAGCATTGTTACGAGAAATGAAATATGAATTCATCACTGTAAGTTTGAGACAAAGAGACAATCATAATTAGTGGCATTACAGAATTACTTCTGGGAAAAAAATATTTCAAGAAATAACCTCCAGCTAGTAAAATCATACCTACATTCTCTGGTATTTTGAAGGGATTATTTCAGTTGATGTATTGCCTTGTCGTGAAGCAGTTAACTTTGAAGTGTATGTAAAGAGTCTTCAGAAGATGAATTAATCAATTCTAACAAATTGGCCTTGCAAAGATAGAATCATAGTTCTTTTTCATGGCAACACAGAGCCACACATGAGTTTATGTGCCCAAGAATAGATCACTAAACCTCAGTGGACTATAGTTCCTCACCCACTTAGATCTATAATTACTATATTTTGGGGATTTAAAAAAGGGACACACAGTTTTTTCTTTCTCAAAGGCTGGAGATTGTTTTCTAAACATAAAAATGAAAATCTGTTAAGTTGATAAAATTCTCATATTTATCTTGCACAACATATTTGTGATAAATACACTCAATATATACAATACATAAACATTGAGGGTCATCATACTTGCAACTCTTCTTGACATTATCTAGTAATATTTTATCAGCATATAAGTCTTGCCAGCTAGCATAAAAATTTAAAATTTATTGGAATATCATTCTTAATTAAATTTAAAGGAAATTTTTGCCATTCATTGCTCTGTTTCTTATTTGATATTGAAAACACCTCTCTTCAAGTGTATTAGGCTCAGGAATGCCTAAAAAATATAAAATGAATATGGTTATATTGGGAACATCTATAGGAAGATGGATACTGAACATTTTAAAAATAATTATCTTCTATTGATTGAAACTTTAATTCACTTAAAGACTTTAAATTGGGGCGAAATGTACAAAATTTCTCATTAACAGACAGTATCAAACAGGAAATAAATGTTTAACATGAAACAAGTATGCTGACCAGTGTTGTAAGCTTACCAGTTCATCCATGCCACACTATCCCACCTCAAGAATCATATACCCACCAATTGGCATTAATGCTCGATTCCAATTTTCATAAGTATGAAAAATTTAGAAAAACCTTTACAATTTCTGGATGATTTCCAAATTTAGATCAAGAGATGAAATATGGGATTTTTGATGAACTATAAGACTTCCAAAAGGACAAAAATTTTTCCACCACAAATATGGTACATCCGGTTTTGTACAGGACATCTGACAAGTCAGTTCTTGTACCTTCTGATTTACATTTCTTGGGTCCTCTAAATGATGAAATCTACAGGAGGAAATTTAATGGTGATGAAGTCATAACCACAATATGAATATGACTTGGGAGACAGACCTGCAAATTGGTCATAAAAGTATACAAACCTTGTACATCTGAATGGCACAAAGTCAAATATTACCATAGAGATTATATTAAAAAATAGCACTGTATAGCTAAATAATTGATGTATTTGACACTGAAATAAAACTAACCCTTAAACAGAAAAAAATACATTTATTGAAGCTTCTCTTATATGTTTATCATTAGCTTTGTGTTGTTCTTTATGAAAACTTATTACTTAGAAATACTTATTTCTATCTGTATCATAATAAATAAGTGTTTTAACACTATGCAATGTAAAAGTAACCATCCCTTAACAGGAGAAAACAACATTTTTTTGGATTTGTATTAATTCACTGACTACTTTATTTAGAAAGGATTCAAATGTTGTGCCATATTGCTACTACAATCATAAAATAAAGTGTCTAATTATCAACACGATGATTAAATTTTAAAATCTTTTAGATTGCTTTCAATTAGTAATCTGGAAACTTTATTATAATTTTTAAATGATCGTCTCTGTTTTCTAATAATAATAATAATAATACATTTAACTAGAATGCATCGTGGGCAAATAGTTCTAACTTAATTAATACCAGTTTTCGAACAATTCTTAAGAATATTTATAATAAAGTTATGTAAAAATCTTATTTTGTGTGGATTTGTTATTAAAAAAATAATTATAGGAAAAATAGCAGATACAAATAACAGAGTACTATATTTGATTCATTTCTAATTTTAAGATCAGTGTTTTCTAATATAAATAATCATAAGCATATTTGTCCTTTTTATAAGCATAAAAAGACAAAAATTTCTGAATATAATATTTTTTTTTCTTTTGATATAATTTGATAACACCAACATTATATGAGGGCTGTTCAATAAAGAATGATCATAATTTTTTTACAGACATAATTTCTCATGCTAAAATTTAACTATACAATATTTTGTATGTTAAATGTGTAATGTACAAGTGCTACTTGTTCAATGTTGTTCTCATATCCAGTTTCAACCTGTGTGACATATGCAAGTTGAGACATGTTCAGTTCTGCCTACAGCAAAATAGAGCTGACACATGAGATTAACAATATGCCGCTTTGATATTCTGCTTTTGTCTTTACAAATCTTAGTTCAGCATATGCAATGTTACAGGAGGCCTGTGGAGAGGTTGTTCTTCCATATAGCACAGCTCAAAGATGGTTTAATATATTTTAAGAGGAGTATCCAATTTCAAAGAAAGGTGAACCCAGCACTACAGTTTGTGCTCTAATGGAAGAATTTGTTATCATCGCTGCTGTCATTGTGAGAGAGGAATTGCTGAATAACATTAAGAACACTTTCTGAAATTCTGAAAATTTTGCTAGGTGCATGCAGTTGGAGATGTTGCAGGAAGATGCAGAGTTTCTGTGCATGTTGTCAAAGGTAATCACTGCTAATGAAACTTGGCTACATCATTTTGATCCTGAGAGCAAACAGTAAAAGCTCTCGTCTGTGGGGAAGCCACTTTCATCTCTCTCTCTCTCTCTCTCTCTCTCTCTCTCTCTCTCTCTCTCACACACACACACACACACACACGCACGCACGCACGCACGCACACTCACACACACACACATACACATGCACGCATGCACACATGCACACACAGAGAGACAGCAAAAGTGGTTGCTTCTGCCAGGAAAGTTATGGTCCTCTCATTTTTCAATATTCAAGGAATGGTTTATTAGCAACATTTCATACCTGCACACTTAACTATAACTGGGCAATACTGCAGAGATGTCCTGAAAACTCTGCAAGGTTGATCACTTTCAAAAGTCTTACATTTCCATTCAACAAACTGGATGCTGCACCACAAAAATGCATAGCTGCACATTGCAAGTGCTGTTGTTGAATATCTCTCAAAAATAAATTTAAAGTGTGTCCCTAACCCTTTCTATAGTACATATTTAACCCTGTGTGACATTTTCCTTTACCCAAAATTGTCTCCTTGGGAGACATTTTTCATCATCAGTGGTGAAGCAGTGATGAAGGCTGCAAAGGCAGTTCTCAAGGACCTGTCAAAAATGGTTTCCAGCACATTTTTGAATACTGGCAGGAATGCTGGAACAGGTGCACTGTATCCAATGGAGACTACTTTGTGAAAGATCATCAAACTTATAAGGAAGAGTAAATGTATGATGTCAAAAAGAATTATGATCATTCTTTATTGAGCAACCCTTGTAATATCTTTTCAGGAGATAGTTTTATAGTTGTTATTTCAGATTCTATACCTGATTTAGTTACTTTCTTTAAATATGGGGGTTATTTCTGTAGACTTTATTTTTTAGTGATAATATTTCAATACACGTACATCAGTTGCCTGTAATAACAAAAGGAATTGAGTTGTACCTATTTCTTAATTGCAGACTGAATTATAGAAACATAAAGACAGAAATAATGCTTGCTCTCATGCAGCAAACTGTGACTGACTGTCCACTTGCAGCCATCCTTTTGAGAACTGTTTTTATGACAGGTGACTGATGTGTCATTGGTCCAGTGCATGCTGCACTTAACTGCAGATATAAGAGAATAATAATTCTTCATATTAAGCTGGTTGGCCTTGCATCAATGTAATATAGTGTAACTTTCCTGTGGTTAGCACACTTTTAACATTATGGTGTTTTCATGATAGCTACATACATGTTCAAATAGAGCATTGCAAATTGATTTTGTGCCTTAGTGTGTAAACTGTTAAAGATGGAAAGTGGTGCAGATAAAACAAATTAAAGCTCACAGTTGTGAAGAATTAAAACTTTAATGTACGTGGAAAGAATCTCAAAAAATATACAGCAGCAGAAATGGAAGCAATGTTGTGTTTGTACATTAGTGACAGTAAAAAAAAATCATTAACTTCAGAAATAAAATTATTTCAATCATAAATTTAGAACTGAGTTCCTGCTCTCAGCTGCATGTTTAGTGAATGCATATTGAATCACATGCATGATTAACACGTGATATCAAATCTATTTTATTTCTAATTGGGTTTGTTTTCAAGATATAGAAACATATAAACATTAGTACCAAAGGTATTGACTTAAAAAGTCTCATTGCATCATTAGTGTTTGGCAGTTCTCTCTATGAGAATCTTCATTATGACTGTGCATGTGTGAGTGTATATGTATGTGTGCATTTGTGTTTGTATGTGAGTATAAGTGTGTAGTATGCTTGAGGAAGAGAGAAAGAGAATAGAAAAATTGCATCCTTTTCAACAGATATATCTCAAAATACATCTAATAATTTCTTTACAACAAGGTTATAGTAATGTACTCAAGCATTAACATCTGCCTTATCTTCTTGATCTATTTCCATATGATATACATACATTTTTGGGTACTATTTGCACTGAACATGTTCAAGTTGTATATGTTAATGAAAGTCATTATTCGTGTAATTAGGTGCAATAACTAATGGTAACTTTCTTAAGGAAACACTAGAAATATTGCCAATGTTAGCACCATCTTCCTTTACTTGGATAACTAAAAAGCAAGTGTAATTAATATCCCATTTTTGTCATAAAGCATATTGCATTCCTGACTAACAGTGAACAATAAGCAGTCCATCATAATTATAAGCATACTCAATAGAGTTCAGTACCAGTTGCTGATCTTGATGTTCTTAGTGTTCTGTGTACGTAGGTTTAAATTCACTTAATCTGCTAAATTCATCATGGAGGTATCTTTAATTTTTCATCTAGCTGTGATGTAAATTGTATGTTTCAGAATAGAAACAGTAGTCCATAAAATAGTACAGATTATGTATTAGTATATAAATATAACTATATAAGTTTTTGAACTTTTGTTTGTATATATTCTTTGAGAAGTATTAAGAATGAACTGAATTAATTTTGTAATTTTTTGCTAGGACAGTATCAATTTTTTATATCACATTTACATTAAGCAATCAAATAACTTGCAACTTATAGCCTTAGTATCCTTGACAAATTCTTTACTCTAGAAAGGTGCCATTAGTGGTTAATTGCATGTTGGTTATGTATTTTAATGTACAACCTAATTATACAAATATGTACTGATTTTCTTTTAAACTGGGATATTGCTCAACTAACAGTTTCTGTTAATCAGGCAGACTCTCACTTCTCATCATGCATGATTTATTTATTGTATTTGCTTATTGCTTCATAAACATTTTTACTCAGGCATACTCTGTTACTGGTATGCACATGATTGAAAACATTTTAAGGACTGGCACTAAATATTTATATTTTGTGATAAATAATAAATTTATTGTATTATGCAAAATTAACATATTCTAACATTAATGAGATATTAACAGAAGTAATATTTAATAGGCTGTGGTTGCGGTAAATATGTGAATATATTTGGAAAATTTGCTGTCTTGTGAGTAGGAACTTGAATTACCCATGTTTAAAGAATTGCTTACTCAAGTATTTTTCTGTAAACAGTGTCATGTCTCTGGCTGTGTTTCAGATGCTTTATGTGCATTGTGTTTATGTCTTGCATTGACTCTTCACTGAGTACCATCACACTGACTTCTATAGAGCTTTATAGAAGTTTTATGTTGCTTCTTGAAGCACATCAGTCAGTGGGCTTGGTCAGTTATTTATGCATCCTACAGAGTAAATTAATTTTTTCCTACCAGTTGCTTTGAGAACTGAGAGTCATGCTGATACTGTTAAAAAGGTGACTTTGGAAACAAACTTTGCTTCTTTTGAAAGACTATCGCATATGGTGGCCTAAGGCTCACAGGTGGTGTTCAGAAAATACTTTGAAACTTGTGCTTTCAAGTTCTTTTCTTAGGAAGAAAATATCTAATAATAACTATTGAAATTTATTTAAAGATTTCATTACATTACGTTAAAGTTGCATTTTTAAAGAATGTCTTAAGATTTCATAATTTTCATAAAAGCCAAGTCTTTAAATACTCCTGACACCTGTAAAGGTTGTTGAAAATGTTGCTAAAGCAAAGTTGGTTTCTGTATTGCCACCACCTTGTGCATGAGTTGAACTAAATGCTCTTGTGTTGCATGGTGTGGTTGTCGTGGTATTGGGTATGTGTACCATAGAAACACCTAATGGAAGCAAGGATCTACTGGAGCGAACATACTTGTGACCTGGATTGTGATTGTTCTCCAGTAAGTAAGCTTTATATTAATAACCAAAATTGCTTTTAGGAGAGTATAAGTTATAGATATTTTGATATTTTATGAATATTAATGCATATTTAGTGTCTGCATTGATTACCATTTTCAAGACTGTAGTGATTTTCATGTTTTGTGTGTACTGGTGTAGATTTAATGTGCAGCCTTTAACTTTAGAAAAAAAAATTTTGGAAAATTGTTACCAGCTTAATAACTTTTTTTTTTTTTTAAATAAGGATGCCTTTCAGTTCCTAGGTAGTGCAGATAGTAACAAATACCAATTGGATGCTCATTTTCCTTTTGCATTAACATCATTCTCATTCCAAAAATGCATTTGAAGCTTGTCTGTGGTAATATACTGTTATTGACATTGAGCTTATATCAACATTATTAGCTATTTAAAATATGTTTATCAATTTGGTTCATTGCAAATTACATAATTTAAAACTAACCTTGGAAATGGGGTAGAAAAATAAATATATATGTAATAAAATAAAATGTACCTCTTGGAACAATGTAGGTAGAATAAAAACTACAGAAGCAGAAATACATTAAACACTTAACTTTTGTGTTACTATTTAAGCTTTCATCTATTTCTACTTATCTAGTTCTTGTGATATATAGCTAAAATAATAACTGGCTGAACAGAAATTATGAAATAGTCGCACAAGCAGTGCATTATTTGGAACTGCATGTATTCTTCAAAGGCAGAAGACAAATGAAGGTGGTAAAGATAAGTGTTGTATCTTAAAGGTAACATAATGTGTGGAAACAGCCAAAACAAGCCATAAGGTGAAAATGTTGGGAGGGAAAAATAAGTAAGGGTATTATATTAATAAATAAAAGAATAAATAATAATAACTAGGAAACTAGAGAAATATTGAACCTGGAGGTATACATGCCAAATGCAAAATATTGCTACTGTCTATTTCTAAGGCATTTTAAGAGACATGAGTTGATAATGCACCAGTAAGGGTTAAATTTTTATATCCAAAAAACAAGGTTCTTCCTTTCCTGGATATAAAAATTATAAAAAATGATGACATACTGTAATTTGGCATATTCAGGAAGGATATCCACACGGATAATTATATAAAAAGCAACAGCCACAACCCAAAACAACATAAACTAGCTATAATCAATAGCCTCACATTCAGATTAACAAACCTACCAGTAAATGAGACGGAATACAAATTGGAGTACCAAAAAATCATGGGTATAGCACCGAAAAATGGCTACATAACAGATCTGGTCAAGAAAAAATAGAAAAATTCAAAAAACAAAAACAAATAAAAAAAAAAAAATCACCGCACTGAAAGGTTACATAGATGAGCAGATATATAAAAAATTTACATTCCATCCATGAGCACACCAAAAATTTCAAAAGATTTTTAAAGAGGCCAACATTATTTTGGCTCCAGTGAATAAATGCAGTTTGAAAAACCTCCTAAAAACCAGCACAAAAGACAAAATCCCACCAGGAAAACAATCAGGTATTTATGAAATCAGTTGTAAAGATTGCAATAATAAATATATAGGTAAAACAAAAAGGAAAATTACCATGGGGTTTAAGGAACACATGAGAAGTGAAAAATATAAACATATGGAAAAATCAGCAGTAGCATACCATTTCTGGCAAAAAAACCATGAGTTCCAAAATGAACCAAAACTCTTAAAAGCTCTTCAAAACCCATAGACTTATCGGTGTGGGAAAATATATTCTTGAACTAAAACAAAGAAAATTTAGTTAATTTTGATCTTCCAAACAACAGCAACCTCATCAAAAAGTCAAAAATTTTGTAAAATCCAAAGAGCAACATCTTAATACCATCCTGGAGAACTGACTGTGGAACCGTGCTGATATTGAAGGAAATTTGAGTGACTTCCGCATAAATAATTTGTTATATGATACTATATTTCACTTTGAAAATCCCAAACTATTCAAATTTAGGATATTATTTATTTAATGTAGTAATAGTTGTATTTCAGTGCTTTTTGTTATTGGTGCAGTTGCTGTTCCACAATATAAAAATTATTCATAGGGTTATTTCTAAATAACCATTGTTGAATATGTGTTTTCTTGTTACTTATTATTGAAAAATTTTCTGTATGGAAGAGAATATCCTTTTTTATTTAAAGTTTTGCATTCTGGAAGAAGAGACATACTGTTGATTAGTGTGGCAGTGTTATATAATTTTAAAAAAAAGCACGCCCATTTTAAAGAAAACCATGGGAATATTTTAAGAGAATATTGTCTCAAGAAGCCCATCAAGCAAAAATTTTAACAAAAACTACTACAATATGGTGAAGCACAAGAAGCCAAATATGCTGTGACTGAGATACAGTATATATGTGAGTAATCCCTGCACCCGGATTTTCAGAAGGTAGATCAGGGAAAATGTTGTTTGTACAGCTGTATTCAATATTTATATTGAAAACTGTTTTTTTAATAGTGTTTAATGCCAGTTTTTACTACTGAGGCACCACAGGCGGTGGACACGGGTGATACATGGAATGAAATGATATTTTGGGAAAGCATTTTATTTTTTAAGGAAGGAAACGTTCCAGGCCTAAGTTTAGGGAACCTCCCCGGCATTTGCCAATTATGAGGTCTGAGGAAAACCTGGAAAAAACCTCAGTCAGGGAGAACGGTCCTGGCGGGTTTCGAACCCCAGACCTCCCGGTCACGAGTCCGACCCTTAACGGCCTCGGCCATCCGTGATGGTACTGAAAATGTTGAAGAGTACAATAACTTATAAGTTAAAATGTTCTTGCATTTAAGAAATTTGTTGCATCTTAATCTTCATAATTAGGTCGCTGGTGGGGAACCAACCAATACTCTGGAAGAAGAAAATGTGTGCACCTAAGTCAGCGTGTTAAACGTTTTTGTTCTATTTAGCATAATTAAGTACGGTAAAATATCGTTTCTTCTATAATTACGCGCTGCCTTACTTCTCTAACTATTCATCATTACTCATCACCACTGCATGGAGAGTGTTGTCATCGTCAGCGTCACGATCTCTATCCTCCATCATATCGTCCTCCGTTACATCCAGGGAATTCGAAATTCCTCACTTCTTGAAGTTTCTTTGCATCAATGATAGAGAAATCGAGTTCCGTGCACACTTTTCACCTATTCGCTGATTTGGACCACTTCCGGGCGCTTGGTTTTACCTCTCTTCCTCGGCCATCCTTCTCGTATAATGTTTTAATGTAACTTAATTGACGCAGACATCCAATGGTTGGAGAATCGATGTAACTCCTCCAGGAATGACAGATAAGTCTGTTCTTCCTTCAAATCTTTATGTACAGTCTGTAGTATGTCCGCGGTTATATCCAAAACAAACATGTTCTTTGCTTGCCCTTGCAGCAAGAAAGATCTGAGTCTGCTGGAGCGGTAGAGTGGTTAGAGCTGCAGTCCCGAACGACAGCGGAGAACTCCTCAGACGCAAACGGGAGATAGCGCACTCTGTGTGGCCGCGTGTAATAGTGTAAATGTTACATGTATTATTTTTTTGTTAAACGTAATGTAACTTAGCGCACAGTTTGCGTGGCAGCTTGTAACAGTGTAAATGTTATATGTATTATTTTTTTGTTAAACGTAACGTAACCTATGGGTTGTCCTCCGCTGGCTGCAATATGATGTTTATTATTACAAAATTGAGTTTTTCACTTTTTACCGCGTGTTGTCTTATTGGAATTCGCAATTAAATAATATACACACACTAACCGTAACGCTAACCGTGGGTAAATCCTATAAACCGGTGGACCCAGTGGTTTGCTAGGGCTTGTTACGGTTTGATGGCCTACACTGGCCTCCTTTTCTAGATATAAATTGATAGGGGTGGGTAATCACTGTAATGGTGGCAAATCTCCTTTGATATCAGCAGAATAATAATAATAATATAAATAATAATAATAATAATAATAATAATAATAATAATAATAATAATAATAATAATAATAATAATAATAATAATAGTGCATTGTGTGCATGTTAGCAAGTACATCGTTGTAATGGTGGCAAATCTCCTTTGACTCTGGGAGAAAAATCATATCCGCACGTGAAGATTGGAAACCACGACCTTCAAAACTATAGCATGACACACTAACTGACTGAGCTATAATGCCGTTGCGCTTTAAAATCTTATCATCTTGCCATATCCGTGCAAGTCAATAACTTCGGTTCTCTCCGCTGTCGCTCGGGACTGCAGCTCTAACCGCACTACCACTCCAGCAGACTCAGATCTTTCTTGCTGTGTGGGTAAGTTGTTCTTTGAGTAGCGCTCCTAGGCGACATTGCCAAACTCGCGTCACACAGTCGACTACATACTCATTAACCATCCACCATTTAAGATGAACTCGTATGATGACGCCCTTAACATTCACTTTAGGAATGATTTTAAAATGAATGGCGACAGCTTTCTTCCATCTGCAGTTACACACAGCATAACAGTGCATCTGTTTGTCTCTGCCGCCAGTTTTAATTACCGCGCTGGATTCATCCTTTTTATTTATTGTGTAGTCTTGTGGCATTTCAAAGTACACAGGCGTTTGTTCTGCATTACCAATTTACAGTAAATTATGATTTCTCTGATTTTGATAATTTGGAACTTAACTATCATTTCTTCGTAATCGTTGAGGAGGAGTTAGTAATGCTCCTTTTTCTACGAAAACGGAAGCCATTACGTTGGAAACGTGCCTTAAAACCAGTAACGGTTGTTTAGTTCTCTTGCTATTCCTATAGCTTTCAATTGACACATTTCCCTCGTAATGGCATATCCAAACTGTTTCTTTTCGTAACATACTCTGTTGTGGAAACTTTGCTTTTTGTCCGCGAAACACCCCCCGGTTAATGTTTGTCTGCTCAAGTTGGTCTTTATTTCTTTCGCCAGTCACGAATACAGCTCTCATCCACATCGTATTTTCATCCAGCAACACGATTGCTAATTTGTTTTACCTTTTCAACGATATGGGACTCTTCTTTAGCCTCAGTAGTATATGTACCTTCTTAGCGCACTCTCCGGGTATGGTACCTACCGTACTGCGATGCATATCCTACGATGCGTTTCCAGCAGGTATACATTCAGTGTTGTAGGCGACCCCACGGGAAAGATACGCTAAGAAGGGACGTTTTTATGTATTATACAAAATGACGGTAATACTGGCCTGCAAAAAGATTTGTTGGGATGGGAATTTGCCGACCTTCAAAGATCTGTTGGAAGGGGTTTTATTTTATTGAATGGTGGGACATCTCGCACACAGTAGCCATCAACAGCCGGCTTAGGAGGGATTATTTTATTGTACAAAAGTGTGGGTCGCAAGTGAACACGTTGCCTATTCCGATAGTTTCTCAGTACTGACGGTGATGTGCATTGGGCAGTGTTTTGCAAGAGGGGCTAAGAAAAATCTGTTGGAACGTACACGTGGCGTCATCAGGGTTCTGTCGCAAGTCTGTCCGGTCATGTACAAAACCAAACTCCTGACGTCGGAGTATGCAAATATTTGGTGGAATAGCAATTTACTTCCCTATCGATCTTTTAGATCTGGTAGGAAGAGGATTGTTTTTATTGAATGGTGGGTGTAAAGCAAGGTGTGTGTTTAAAATATATTAAAATAAAAGCAAAAAATATTTCGATGCATAAATGTTTTTATTATGCAAAAAGATGGAATGCCAAAAAGAAGAAGAAGAAGGTTAACAACTGGAAAAAAAATTTAGGCCACCGCTGTGTATATATTGAGGTTATGTTCCAATGTTAAATTGGTAAATGCTGATAACTACCAATATCTTAGGGGTAAAAAAACATATAATAGCATTTACGACATATCCTAAATCTAACTGCTGCGGTGCTGGTTCTAGCTGGTTCCAACAACCTTACTGAACATAGCAAAAGGTGCGTGGCACAAGTTTTATACCCTAAACAGGCTTCTATCTGAGGGTCGTACCTTTCTGATCAAGACTAAAAGCTTTTCTCCCTCCCAGAGTCAGATATTTTTTACTGTTAATGTTTTCCCTTGGGTTAGGTATTTTTACCTATTAATGGGTTGGTCTGGTATTTCTAACAAAAAAGTTGTTACCTGTTAAGTGCATTTCGATGCTTTGCGAATTTCTCTCTATATGAGGTTTTTTTTTTTTTTTTTTTTTTTTTTTTTTTTTTTTTTTTTTTTTTTTTTAACGATGGTTACGAATTCCTATCTAAAAGCTTTACCTTAAGTTGTACCACTCCTTCACCGACTTACTTCCTCGGGCAAAGAGGTGCACATGCGCAGTAGAACAAACCATTTAATTGGTTAAAAACCAAAAGGGAATGGCAGGTGTAGCGCATGAGCAGTGGTGACCGAGTCCTTGAAAAAATAAACATTTCCCGGTTTAAAAACAAACCAGAATGTTTGTACAAATCTTGTACTGTATTCTCTCGTGTGTTACACCATTTATAACAAAATACACTTGTGTATGATTTGCAATTGTCTTATTTTATGTCGTATTTTCTCATTTACTTGTTTTTATTCCTCTGGACCATCTCCCCCTCCTTGCCAATAGGTAAATATTTCACTCTGATATGCAGTAGTTTCTTCAAGTATATTTAATTAAATACTCATATTAAATACATGACATCACTTAAACCACTTTCAAAATACCTCTATTAGACTAACAGAATGGCTATCTTTTTGCGAAGTGAAAGAAGGGTGACTATGGAAAATGCACACCACACACTTACCCCACATCTTAAAGTTAAAAGCAATGAAATATATGGAATGTATGGGAAAAATCAGATTTTTACTTTGAGAAAATGTCCTTTTGCAAGCAGAAAATATTTTCACTCAATGATTTACTATTACTACAGCAAGCGAAGTGAGAAAAAATATATTTCAGCACTTAAGGCACTTGTATTTTTAATAAAATAGGTTTCACTTAAAAAAAAATAAGGCCCTTAATAAAGCAACTGATCGTTTATTTTATTGTCAGATGAATGTTTGGGAATTTTTACAGGGCATAAAAACACACACATGCCTTACTCCCACATCATAAAGTAAAAGTAATGAAATGTACAGAATCCTATTTGGGAAAAATCAAATTTTAATTTTGAGAAAATATTATTTTGCAAGTAAATTACGTTTTCACTCAATGATTTACTATTATGAAAAAAATTAAATAAAGATGTTATACCTTAAAGTAAATGGCATCAGAAGAGCCTCAAATATGGTGATGGATGCTCCAAAAACTTAACACATGGCAATATATGTTTATCTTTTTATACCAAAACAAGTAAAACTTTATGCTGGCATTAGACAGAATATCGACCTGCCCCAGGCAGCGAGGCATTAATGCCAGCATGTTGGATCAAGCTGTTCCTCTGCAATATACATTCAAACAAATTTTTAATTCACAGTTTAAAAGTAAACAAAAATCGTACATTGCAACTTGAAACATAGCTGACTATAGAAAAACATGAATGAAATATAAAATATGTACAAAATTCTTGGACATAAGAAAACAACTTAGAACTGTAACATCTTAAGATTGCACAAAGTAATGGAAGCGCTCTGAACCATTGAAACTAACATAATATATGCTATGGAGAGCTGAAAAAAAGCTTCTTTACCCAATAATTCACACCACTATGCACTGAAGTTAAATATCAATATGACTGTGTGTTAAAAAATTAAAAAAGAATTGGCAATTAAAAATGTTTTCACTCTCAGTGTGAAATAGTCTTCAGCGTGCTCAGGGGGAGAGGTTACGAGACACACTTGGGGCACAAACGTGCAGCCATTAAGTTATGTCCTGTACTTACACATGAACCTCAAAACATTGTATTGTGTTCTGTACTTTTATGCTAATGGTCATCATAAATTCTGTCCAATACTTCATTCAACATTCAAAAGGAATACCAACCAATTCTTGAAATGCAATTCTAACAAATGAAGCAAAAATATATTGTAATAGTAATAATAATAGTTAGCACTTTTAATCTTTTCACATTAGGTTTAGACTATATTCTGTGTTAATTTTGACTTCAGGCAGGCAAAAACTTTCCTGATACAGTTCTGTTAATTTCACTGTATAACTGCACAATTTATGCAGGCATTTCCATAATGTTTAAGGCCTTAAAAGTAAGAATTTCTTTTTCAAATAGCCACACAGAAAGAAGTCATAACGTTTTAAATCTGAGCTTAAGGGAGGCCAAAATATTCTGTCAAGATATCACTGTGGCTAGGCATCATGACAGATCATACTTATCACTGAATATCCCCTAAGAAATTCCAGTAGTATGTTGCCTGAGATGTTGCTCCATTCTTGCATCAACCCTGTGTATTTATTATGAGTTTCGTGCCAATAAGTTGAGACACAAATTTGTTCTGCAACATAGTCATATATCTGACAGTATTAACAACTTTCCTAAGGAAGAATGGTCCAATTAACACATAACAACAGAAATGACCAGTCATTTTTAGCCCATGACTGGTTCCTTCATGAACATTATGTGGTTTCTGTCTTCCTGGAAACCAGACATTTTGTTTTTTAGCAGTTCCATTGAGGTAAAAATAAGCTTAATGGGAGAACCATGTATTTAAAATGATTTAAATGTACCTTGTGTCAATTAGTATACTGCAGTCTTCTCTCTTAGTTCTGATTCAATAGCTTCTGCACCAAGGTCATTTTGTATGGAAAGAAATGTTCCTTTTACTACACTGCAAGATATTCCAAGTATATTTTACTGCCCAACAGTTTGACATTTTTAGATGTGCAGCATTGCAACCCATACTGTTGCAATATTTTCAGAACAAACAATGCTGCCTGAATTTTTTTCCCTTCCAGTACACTACCTATTTGTTGAAATTCTATGCTTAAACAAAGTATCATTTCCTTGGTGAGGCCCAACATGTTTGAAGTATTGCTTAGAATGATATTTGAGAATCAGTAACACTTTTTATTTGGATATAAATTAGAACTGTATAAGTTTACTGCTCAATGGATAAATGCCTGTGCTTGTCCATGGTGAATCACTAACTCAAGGATAAGTGGAAATAATCTTTAAGTGTAACTTTTATACAATTTTCAAATTTTTTAACTTTTCATATACCAACATGTGTAATGAAAATTTGAGCATAAAATTACTTATTGTAGGACTCCAATATTAGGTATGAAAAGAAAAGTTTCTTGAGTCAGTCTTATAAAATGAACTCATCTGTAATATTAATGGTATAATTTCAGGGCTGGAAGTTGAGGTGTGTTACTCTTCCTTGTAAGACACCATACCTGCAATATTTCCTTGTATTATCAACTTAAAATTTTACAAGCATTTGTTGCATATATGAATGAATTTTTACTTCTCACACACACCAATATACATTTGTATAAAAAAAAAACAATTTAGATTAAAATATAACAAATAGGATCAGTGCCCTCAGCAATTCCAGAAGGCGCAAATCAAAATCCAATTTAATTGGCTACTCCCCCCAGTTCATCAGCAGCTACCTACTGGAATATCCATGGGACCAGACTCTATTCAGACTAAAAGAAAAAACACAATATTATAAATAATTTATATTCAAATTATTATTATTATTATTATTATTATTATTATTATTATTATTATTATTATTATTATTATAACCAATTGACTGCAATTTCTACACTAATAATTCCCATATTTCTGAATTACTCAATTACACCTAAACAAACACACACAATATCTAAAAAATTTAACATTATCAAAATTAATCTAAAATTTATCAATACCAAAACTAAGATTCTCCCATACGTTAACTGCCTGGTTCTGCTGCATATATAATAATTCTTTGAAAAAGAGTGAAATCCACCCTAAGAATTAAAAAAAAAAAAGAAAATATTGAAATAGTGTTCAAGAATAAACTGCTTTCAAACATATATGGTTAGTACTTTAATGTAATTGAATGATGTAATGAGAATTGATGCAGTTGTTGCCAAATATTCAGCCTAATTCTCACTGAATACATATTTGATCAAGATAATGCATATGTAACAAAAGAAACTGCCACTTTTATTTAACATGATAAAACAATCATTTGGCCCATTAGTGTTCTGTATATACAGTGAGATTATTTGAGCCTGGCTGCTTACTGGGAGGTTGGAACTACACCTGTAAAAAGGGAGATAGAGTTGCTTGCATGAAGTTAGTATTTATATTTATACTGAACATAATATGGTACTGATTTAAAATTTACTAATAGTAAGCATAAACCTGTCTTATGAGAGATGTTGAAAATTAATGCCTTTAAACAGCAATACATTGCTAGTATCTGCATAGGAAATTCCTGTATTTCATCTAACTTCTCTTCCGTAAGAACACAGCAGTTTGGAACAGCTTTCTTGTCATTGAGAAACCCTTTCTCTCATAATTTTTTAACAAGTTACCAAACAGTTTCTTTATCTGTAGCACAATTTCCAGGATTTTTCTTCCAAATCACACCAGTTCTATGCAAGAATACTTTTTTGCTTATATATCATACATGAAAACTCATTCTTCAAGACTTTATTTGTGTAGTGCCATTACTAATGAAGAACAATTAGTACACAATTTATGCACAGTAAAAGTACCAAGTAATACAGCACATGCCCACTTGTTGACAAAGCCTCCTTCAAACTTCAACCTGCTAACTTCATGTGCATTATATGGCCTTGAGAACAGTTTTTTTTTTTTTTTGTCAGTATGCAGCTCTGCTGCTAGCCTGCAATTCAAATAACCTCACTGTACACAATTAATTTAAAATTATCACAGTTTGGGATTTAATGACAAAGTTTTCAGTCATGCAAGGTAACTGCTGATTTGCTGCATAAGGAAAGAAAGTTAAATTTTTATTTTATATGGATGAAATGAGAGAACGAAAAAAGAAGAGTAATTAGATGAAAACAATTTATTTTTAAGTTAGCTTTCCTTCCACTCAAACATTGAAAAGTGTAGCTATTAACAAACATGAAGGCAATAAAGTCTTAAATATCATCTGAAAATAAATGAATAAACTTTAGTGTCTAACCAAATTTCTTTTATAAAATTTATGGATATTTGATAATGTTAAATCTTATATGTTATGTGTATGGCTTATATATTTTACCATCGAGTCTGTTAGTTTCCAGCCTCTGAAAATTAAGTCAATAAAATGTATTACTTTCATCTTTTGGCTACTCCTCAGAAAATGAAGGTAATGTTTCTTTCTCTGTGACACTTAAATGTCCATTTAATTTTCATATCTTTTGAAAGGCCAAAATGCAACTAAAAATATATTCAAGCTGTCCCAATTATTTAGGTGTCTAATAAATTCAGGGATTTGCATGTGTAAAATAAAAATGTTCTTAGTGAAACAACCTGTTAAAAAGTAACTATATTTCAATATAACAAATATGTTAATATCTTAAAAATTACTGTATTCCAGGAAGGACTTCATGTTTTAGCTTAGATTCTGATACTGTTATCTATTCTAGTATTCTAGCTTGTTTCTGAATTATTGAATATAAGTTCAATTTTGAAAAGGTTGGCCAATGTAGTTGCTCATATGTGTTATAAATGACCAAATTTTGCATCAATAAAATTACTAAAAGTACTAATCAAATGACCTAAAAAGGATTTTAAAAAAATTACTTAAAAATAAAAAAAAAATATCTTTAAAATGATCTAAATGTATCAACAAAATTACCTAACTTGACTTTGAAACCTTGTTATCTTAATTTCATGATTGTCAGTACAGCAGTTCTTACAACTGAAATTAAAAATTCATTAATTAACTTATATTTATTTTTTTTTCTGTAAGAAACTAGTTCATTAAAGATGTAGGCATTAAAAATCTTACCTTATTCAGAAATATCTAGTAGGTGACAAATCGGCATGCTGGGATTCACAAACCTGCCTGTTGTTACACAACATGTCTTTTTACTTGCAGATACTTCTCTCCACATCTATTAATACAACTGGAGTATAATTTAAAGGCACAAAGTGCTTGTTCAGTGTAGGAAGTATCAATGATTTACAGTTAGCACTTGAGAAATATAACATAAAATTTTGTATCCAGAGTTTTTGTAATTAAACTTTTGAGGCTCTGCATCCTTCTCCTGTAAACTTGTGATTATGTGTGTTAAGGAATTGAAATTTGCCTTTATAAAGCCTAACTGTTTTTCAATTTTACTGTTTGAAAATAGTTCAGCTTTAATTGTACTATCATCATCAGAATTCATTGTTTTGATAACTGATTGTTTACCACCTGAAAATGATTGCAATAATAATTTCCTGCATCTATCCAGGTACTCTTGCGAGTGCAACACTGGAAGCCATGGACTTGAAGAGTAGGTTATGAGCAGGAACCGGCACAAAACTTTTCTTTGTCTTGGACACAAGGGCATTCATTTGAGGAAATAAATTTTAACTTCCTCAGTTACCTTATGCATGAGCACCAATTTCAGATATAAAGCCTGTCATTTCCTACTTTGACAATGTATGATACTGCATTGGTCACAAAATGCAAGACACATCATATCTTGATATACCCAGACAATTACAAAAACACTTTAAGAGTCTGAAAATTGTGCAATGATTAACAGTGTCTATTATGTCACTCATAAGCAGAAACACTTCATCTAGTCTATCAATCTCCAAAGTATCAATGACAACATAAACCACTAATGATTTTCAGCATCACTGGTTTTGTCAATACATATGAATATCTTATTTCCGTGCACTTTTCTCTATATCTTGTTCATGGTGGTGGTGTAATATTATGAAGGTTTAACATTTAAAAAAGTAGAGTCAAAATTGTAACATATACATCACTAAGATTTTAAATAAAAGGAAGATTGGTTTCTGGAGCCATTGCTCCCATCGTCAGTTCCTGGGCAAACTTATATTGTTCAGCATCATGTAGCATGGGATTCCTACAGATACATGTCAATAGAAGTATTCTTTTTCTCATTGTTGCTGACATCAAAACAATTGAATGTAAATTATTACAACTGCTAAAAATGGGTGAGTGAAAAGTAAATAATATTAATAATGCTGTTAATAATTGAAAAGAAATTACCAGAAAAAACTTATGGTGTGAAAAAAATTATGAAAAAATATTCAAAACTTGAAAAATAAAATGTATAATGAAAAAATCGAAATGAAATTCACATTTTTATAATCATAATTTCTTATTCAGGATTTCATTATTTAAGAACAATGAATACAACATAATAAAAATTACAGGTCTCAAAATCCAGTCCCTGAAATGGCCTACATAAATCCTTAAAATCTGGTCCCTGTCAATGACCTACATCATCTTGCCTGGTATTAATTTTTTTTATAGAGGTTAAATATAGAAATCATACTTAAATTCATTATTAGTTATTTATGTTATGGTATTATGTTCTCAACAATAGAATTTAACATCTAAAAAATATTAATAAATTATTGCTGTGAAAACAAGTTATTGAAAAAACTGATATTTTCTCTCTTGCGATGTTCTTGACTTTAAGAACATCTTATCATTAGTTTTTCATTCCCTTATATGTATGTTAACATCTTTTCCAAAAATGTGAACTTTGAAGCTGCTAGTCAGATAAATAGCTTTGATAAACTATAAACAAGTATTTTGTTAGTAGAAGCTGTCCAGAACTGATGATAATTTAGTATTCAATGCTAAAATGAAATAGTAAGAAAATCATGTATATACTTAGGCAGAACTATGATACCCATTAAATTGAGGCCGAATCAGAGGCTAATTCGGCTGATAAGTAGAGATAAATTTGAGGGTTCCTCCAATCAAGCTGTTAAGAAGAGCTCTATCCAACCCCCCCCCCTAAAAACGTTTTTTAAACCAAAAATATTTATCTGTTTTTTATTTCATTTGAATAGGGATTTATTTATTTATCTATTTGTTTTACTCTTTTGTGATGGGATAATTGCAACAAACAATTTACGAGAGTCCTAAGATCTTTTCAGTGTAAACTAAAGAAAAATCTAATAATCTTCAAGTGGTGCTAGTGAAATAGCTTGCACAGCAATATATATGATATAATAATAGCAGTAAGTAATTGTGTTTTGTCCACAGAAATTTTTACCTTTTCACTTATAGTTTAGGGTATTATATGCTGCATAAATTTCTAGTAAATAAAACAGAGTGTTAAAATTTATTGAAATTGAGTTCTGGATATTAGGTAAACTGGGTAGGCAGATTATTGTATGGAATGTGAGCATGGCAGGAAGTTTTATCCAATGTGAAGCATATGTATGCTCCCAGATGGCTGGCAATAAGAGTTGCAATTAAACTTGCAACACTAGAGTGACTGCCTAAATTAAATGCATTTATTTGCACTTTAAAAGTTATGTACTCATCCATGTCATGCAATGAGATGCTGGAACTACCTGTATTCATTTTCCACACATTTCTGGCATTTGCTAGGGAACTACCTCATTACTCTTCTTAGTTCTCTTTAAAAAATTTAGTTAATTTCCTTTGATGGTTAATGGGATTAAATCAAGAGTTCAAGCAGGCCATATTTTATTGACAGCTCTATCTTCAAGACACTTTATGGATTGCCTGAAGAGAAGCATAGACTGTAAAGTAATGTGCATATATCTATGCCTATATTAATTTCCTCAAAAATTGGGCCTGTTTTTATCACTGGCTGCTGACTGTGCACCAAGCTCATACTTTTTGATTATGGTTCCTCATGGAGCAAATTCGGTTTTTAAGAGCTTAGTATCATCAGTTTTGTAATTGGCATATCCATGTAAATGGAATAAACTTTATTGGAATACACAATGAAATTAGGATAAATTTCCCTGCCATGCACTAGAGTCAAAATCCATTCTACTGACTACAGGTTTACCTGGTTTATGGTTTTGTACATTGGGTTATAACTTAAGTAATTTCTTAGCCATCCATATGGACATATAAGAACTTCCATTTCCTGGGAAGGATGGCAAAAAGATTTTTAAGGTATTTATCAGTGTCTCTGTTTGACTGAATACAAATTTTAAAAAAAAAATGTATTTAGTGTCCACTCATGTGAGGGATTACATAACTCACTTTGTTAGGCTATCATAGCAGGAGGACTTCCCTGCACCTGAAATGTCGGTCAAGGCACAGCTAACCTCCCACTAGAGTTCTTCCATGCTCATGTCCACACAATGTTTTTTGTGCATGTGTGTATGTGTATATATATATATATATTTCTTATAACTTCTAAATCTAAATTTCTTGTACATTCATTATGTTTGACAGGTTTAAATTGTGACTATACATTTCATAACAGTACCATAACCATTGTGTATAATACTGATTCATGAGTTAAGGTAAATATAGCTTGTCTACCAGTAAGGCTACATGTAGGGCTATTCTGTAAATGTATTAATGCTCATTCTTTTAGAATATGGGTAAATAGCGCACTAATTATCCTCAATTCAGAGAACAGTTAATATAATTAATTGATATCATTGTATGATTCAGTTGAACTACACACTCTTAAAACTTCACTTACTTTTCATAAATGTACAATGATATCAATTAATATGATTGGCTTCACTGTGCAAGTTCCAATTTACATTTAAGTTAACATAATATTTGCCAGCCAGGAATTGATGTTCCATTTGCTTGCATCCTTAGACTTATTGTTATTACCCTCAATTGAAGTTAATATCTATTCAAAATCTGGTACACATTGAAGAAATTAGTAACTTAACACTTCCAGTTTAATATGTGCTTTTACTCATATTGCTGCATGCTTTTACTGCTAACATATTTTTATTTTTACCAAGAACAGCATATTAAAAATATATGCTATTTTCCTTATTTTACAGCATCATTTCTATGTCTGTGTTTTTCTAATTAATATGCTTTTAGTAGAGTAATGAAAACATTGTACAGAATAGATAATTGGTTTATCAGTACTTTGTTTTACTTTTGTTTTTAGTAATTATATACTAGTTTTAAATTTTGCAATTTTATTGGCATAGCGAAATATGAGTCATGTCTAGCATTAGGGCATCCTATACTGAAGTTCTGAGTGAGAAATGTTTGTGCATAAACATTTGGGGGCTGGCGAAAGGAGGACAATCACTTTTTGCACATGTTCTGAGGAACTAAAATATTTACTTTGTGATTGATTCTTAATTTTTCTGCTATCTTCTTTTGTTCCTTAATATACATTATTTTCCCCCCTCCCTTCTCCCCTTCAGAACTGAATTTCAAGCAGTTTAAAGCCATTACATATGTCTTTGTGTAGATATATACATTTTATCAACATTTGTTGCACAGTTACATTGCTATTTAACCTTTCCGTTCTCATTAAGAAATGAGGCTGCAATGGTGAAGTTTTTGTTAATAATGAGCAGATACACATCTGAAAAACAACTGAGGACACATTAGACAGCATTTAATGCAAAATTACATTTTTTGTCACCCATTCAAATGTTGACTAAGCTGTTTTGTTTGATTTATGTATACATTTAATTGTTTATTTACTTATATTTATTTAATTTTCTGAATCAGTGCTCCTGAGATGGCTTTTTTATATTATATTTTAAACTACACAGGTACCTAAAGTTCTTTAGTTGCATTATGATGCCTTTAACAAATGGATTTTCCTTCACACATTCTCTGTTACACTTTGTGCAAATATGTGTTTTTGATTACAGTAATGAAATGAAATATTATACATATATAGATGATGTATCTTTTAAATTACCAAAATAATTTTATAGGCTATATATCTTATATCAATATTTAATCTGCATAGTAAATTAATTCCATTATAGCTTATGTTGGTCTACCTTGTATTACAGTTTCATAATTATATATACTCTTCCATATTGTTTGCTTTTCATTATTATGAGTGCATATGCCAAATATCAAAGTATAGTATTGTTCTTGTTTTAGTTCAATCCATGTAAAAAAATGCTGCTTTCAACTTGATCAAATAGTGTAAATAAAGAATCAGATTTGAAAAATTTGGGTCATGGCCAGCTTATGTCCTATACATGGCTAATATGAAACAATAATTTCCATATATAGATCAAATATTGTTGTAAAGCATTTTTAATGAAGTATAAGAATCTCAATGTTGAGAAATGAGTGCAAACTACAATTTTTCTTTTTCTGAATTTGCTGGCAAGCTAAATTTTAAGTAACTCTAAACTTGGCCAGTATAAAGATTATTACTTCACCAATACAGTACCTATGTGAGTTCTCTATAAAATCTCAATTCTATTTTAATATTTGACTCCCTTTCTACTATCACCATTGTTTATTCATGTATGATAACTGAATGTACCTCATGTGTAAAAATGGCAAATATTGTATTAAGTCTGGTAATTATTGATTTGGTTTATTTACAGACACTTTTAACATCTCAGGTCATGAGCATCCCATTCAATTCAGGGCATGAAACAGACAGAAAATTCTGCTCAGAGGTCTCTTCTTTCAGGCTTGAGGCTTCTTTCAGGTTTCGTTTGCCTAAAATCTGTGACATGGGACCCACAGCTTTACTTCCCTTCCAAAGGAAGCCATACTTAGGATTTTTACACCCAAAAAAATCCATCAATCCTTGCCGGGATTGAACCCGCGATCTGGGTTTAGGTGGCAAGTATGGTTACTACATCACCAGGACCGACTTTTAAGTCTGGTAATGATGGCTAAACTTTTCATGAAATGTAGAAGCTTTTAAAGTCACAGTGACAGGCTTTAGGGCCATTAGAATCTGATCAATCAACTGGAATATTTCTATTAAAGCTTAATTGTAAGTTTACATTTAAAGCTTTTAAAATTCTGAAGTTAATTTTGATTGATAATTTGGCCGAAATGAAGATTGTTCATGGTGTTAAACCAGGACTTATGTTAGCACCATTTATGACAATAATAAAAGTAGTAATACATTCTTTGAAGTTCATAAAGTTCTCACAAAATTGGGTCAACTTTTTACACAATAAATCTAATGGAATAGTTCTAAAGGTGTGCATTCATACTTCTGAAATGTATACAGTGATAATTATATAAAATTATTTATATGCAATAAAGCTTTATCTCTATGCTAAATGCTGAAGGTGTAATTCAGTAATGAGTTCCTCTATGTGCAGATGCTCTTTTGTTCAGTTTTATAATGCTCTTTAGAGTGCCATGAGAAATTACATATATTGAGAGCAGTAGGTTTGAGTAGATTTTCATTTAATATAGAGTACAATGAAAGCTGACATTTAGACATGAGGTATACCTCTAATTTTGCAGCATTTATTCAATTCTTAACCAGCTTTCCTATAAAATTAAATCTAGAAGTTTTTATTTTTTGACTGTTGCAATTTAGATAAGTATCACAAACTAAGCAGGCACACACAATTTTTTATGCATTGTCAGTAATAGAAATAGTTATTATGGTTGTTTACTTTTGGCTGTTTATAATTCCATACCAGCAATGAGTCTGAATCAAAAAGTAACCTTAATATTTTATTGGTTCATAAAATGTATACATTAGGATTAAAAACTCCTCTTCGTTCTTCAAATTAAAAGATAAAGCTGTTTGTTTCTTTACTTGTTCCTCATTGAATAAAATGTAAAAATATCACTAACAAATGTATATATATATATATATAATATAATCTAATATTCTGTATTGTTATAAGTAAGTACATTTTATGTTGATAATTTGATATTGTACCTTAGGTATTTCCTAAAACATTTTATTAATATTCCATAGACCCGTCAGCCCATCTTTGTTCAGCTGCTACAGGCAGCATTTCGCATGTCACAGTGTACCTGGTTAGGCGCCTCTCAGCGCTTCAATGTGGAGAACTGCATTCGCACCCTTTCCGATGTTGGTAAGTTTCTGATATATATACATACATAAATACATATGATTATATATTTATAAAAATTGGTGGTTTAGTTAACATAGGAAACTTTTACGACATCTCTGCATATCTATGTCTTGCTGTACTACAATTCATAATAAAAAACTAAATGCTTTTGTAGTAGGACAGACTGAGATATACAGAAACAATAATATCACATTGCTGTGTTTTAATTCCTCATCTAGTTATACATTGCTAAAACATTTTAATACAAAACATTGCACTTATCACACAAGTTCCACTGTATGAGCAGCAGTACCTACTATATAATTAATCTGTTGTTTTTATGGTTGCTTAGCAAAAAAGCCTTTTCATTATTGCTCTTTTAAGTATTTTTTATTCTTCTTCCCATCTCATTTGGCACTAAAGCCTGAGGTGAGCCTTGGCCTGCCGCAGCAACCTCTGCTTCCTTTATCTCTGTCTTATGACTTCATTGATAGAAGGCGGTATTGCAGGGGACATGTGATCAGCATGCGAGCATCCCTCATGTTGCCTATCATGTGGTTTTCAAGATTGAAGAATGCCACTTCTCCATCAGGCAGCTTCCCAGTTGTCCTCAAGAGGCTGGGTAGACCCCGTTCCAGACCTCCCTAACTTAGAAAAATTCCTAAGCAGGTACTGGGAATCAAACCCGGGCCTCCCGGGCCAGTAGTCAGTAGCACCAAGCACTAGACCAAGGAGGTGGTCAAAGTATCTTGCTACTGATCACATTATATTCAAGCAGTCCTGTAAGCAAAATGCATGATGTATAAAGCAGTGTCTGGATTTCTGGTTTTCCCTGTCTATCATTTCTCCTCCTCCTAATCTTATTGTGGTATCCTAAATTCGAGTGCATAGCTTGAATGGGCAGTCCCATTTCCCTCTATTGCCAAAATGCAGAACTCCAGTAGCTTGATTGACTAGTTGACATCACAAATCTTAAATACCATGCTTTTCCTTTTTCAGAAGCTGTCATTGTAGTTTCTTTCAGTTCTTTATATTGTTTGATATGCCATTTCTTTTTAGGAACATTAATGTATTGAACTAGGTTCTGAATTTCAGATTAATACCATGTTAAATGAAATGATATTAACTCAGTCCTTTTCTAATTGGAAATAATAAGCCTAAATGGAGTCCTTTCTGATGTTTTTACTGACTACTAAAAAGTTGCCAGCTAACTTTATTTAATAGATTTGGGGCTCCTCAAGATGAAATCAATTTAATATTCACCCTCTAGAAATTAATAATTAGTCATTTCTACTATCATTAATTAATCATTCATCAACCACCAGGACCATCCTCACTGGCAGAGATTTTCGCCTGTTCTCATTAATGGCAAATGCTAGCGAGGTACTCTAAACTCAAACCTGGAATGCTTCCTTTTCCCCTCAAAAGAAAATTTCCCAATATTTTATTTAATTTCATATTAATCATCAGTGTCTATTGCCTGTGATGCCACAGTAGTAAAACAGGCATTAAATGTATTTGAAAAAGACCAGAAATCTGAAAACCTGTGATGATCAGTGTGGTGTATTAATAAAATAGAATTATTTATTATATTATTACTTTTTTGGTAATTTCATATTACTATTTTTGCATGGGTGCATGCAATTGAATAATGTTTAATGCCCATTTTTGATACAGAGGCATCACAGGCAATGGACACTGATGATATATGAGAAGAAATGATATATTGGGAAAGGATTTATTTTTAAGGAAGGAATCGTTCCAGGCCTAAGTTTAGGGTACCTCCCTGGCATTTGCCATTTATGAGGACTGAGGAAAACCTGGAAAAAACCTCAGTCAGGGAGGACAGTCCTGGTGGTATTCAAACCTAGATCTCCTGCTCACGAGTCCGGGACTTAATGACCTCGGCCACCTGGGGTGGTTGGTTGCATGCAGTTAATGCTGATTTTATAAAGTGATATGCCATATCACAAAGAAAATAAAGTATTTTTATTATCATTTGAATTCTTTACAGTGTTTGAGCCAGGTGTGTGTGTGTGTGTTTTCTTCTTCTTCTTCTTCTTCTTCTTCTTCTTCTTCTTCTTCTTCTTCTTCTTCTTCTTCTTCTTCTTTCCCATGTCTTGAACTTTTTAGTAGAAATATTACATTGATTTCTCTATACCATTTGTTATTAATTACCATCAGAATAAATTCTGAATAAATTTGGTTTAAATATATCTTAACGTAAAGCAAAAAGGCCTATTTGATATGTTGACATATCACATTAGGAGGTAAATGTTCAAGCTGTTTATTGTTATACACACTCAAAATCTTACAGCAATTTGACAAAAAACATTAGAAAAAGGTTTCTGTTAGCACAGCCATATTGGAGGGGAATGCGGGTGGATGCCATCCCCTGGCTTATTTTGGAGGGGATGCAGTTCTTTTACTATTCTTATGGAGAAGTTAATTTTCCTTCTTCTTTTCTCTCTTAGTTAAAATATTCACATTATTGAGTTATAGAAATATTTTCCTAAGCTAGCAAGTCAAAATTCATTTTCATGTAATGCAATAATATAACATAAACTGTTATATTCAAAGTATTAATTTTGAAGCCAACTCTGTTACATGTTAAGCAAGAGAAAGTTTTGAATAGCTACAGTTGGGTCTTGACAAGCAATGTAATATAAAGAGCATTTAATGGAAGTAAAGTAGGGCTGGTCACGTGCCAATATTAGGGTATCTAAAATTACTCTTACATTTCTCTCTTCATATAGCTCTTCACTAAAGCAATGACTAATAGATGCTCTTTGTTCTTATAAGTCTGGTTTTAGCAAGCAGAGAGAATTGTTTTATGCTTTAGTTGTTTGTTGTTTTTGTTAATATATGACACATTACAAGTTTTTATGAAATGCTTTAAAAATAGTATTGGACAATAATAAGCTTAGCTTTTCAGTGTGAAATGTAGTATAGAAGATAATTTTAGTAAATGAAAGTCCGTGGTTTCAGCTAATCAGAATTTGATCCAAGTGCTTTGAAAGTACATAAAATTGATAATGGTCCATCTGTGTCATTGTTAAAGATAAAACCTGAAAAGCTCATGTTCTTCATTGTTATTTGAAATCGCAAAACATACTTAATTATTCCATTTGTTGGAATGACAGTATGTGGACAACATTTAAGGCAAATATGAATGTTTAGTTTGCAAGAAAGGGAAGTTGGGATGTTTTTTATGTAAGTACATTCAGGTATGAAAAGTGAATAAATCACAGGGAGTGTATATTACTAAGGAATGGAGCAATATTTCAGTAATTCCAGTTGATAGAATTAACCCAGCTCACTTAACATCATTGAGAAAAAAGATTCTTAAACTTAGGAATTCCAAATCCCATTTAAATGCATGCAGACACAGAAAAAGAAAAAAGGGAGAAAACTCTTGTAGAAAACCCTTGTAGTTGAGCAACAGAAAGCATTTTTGAATGTAAGAGGAAGGTGTTTTGCCCAGCATCTTTCGAAGCAAAAATAAGCCATATTCCAGTAATAAGCTTCTGAATAAGCAATTTGAAAATGGGCTGGCCATGGGAAAAATACTTCCCATGGAGTAGTAATTCAGTAGTGCAAATATCATGGACTGCATGGTGGATACTATGAGGAAATAGTTGTGTTCTATAATATCAAAAAAATCCAAGACCTCTGTATTAATTGATGAGTCTACATCAGTGACTTCACTTTCAGTTTTAATAGTGAATACCAGGTCAGAAATGAATGGTGGAAATGTAACTTCAAAAGATACTTCAAGGATCAGGTTCTATTGTGTTTGCACCTGATTTTAGAAGTTCAATGATATCCAAGAAATAGATATAATACTAGGAGGGAATTTGGATATCGAGAGGAAATACAACCAAGCTTTCAAATGATGTTGCTTTTATCACAGATGAAATTAGGAGTTGCTGATGCAATTGACAATGTTCCTGGAGAGAATCATATTTACACTTTTTGTGACAAGCTGTATGCATTGTACCATCAATCTCTAAAAAATCAACGTGAACTGTCAGCTGTTGCATTAGAGTTAAATGTTGAACTTATGAAAATATCTAAAGAGTTTTCAGTGCAATGGGTGGCCTCAAGCTTTAGAGCAGTGTAAACAGTTTGGAAGTCATATTATACTTTGAATTCCCATTTTAAAGGATGTTTAACTTGTACGATCAGAAAATCAAATATAAGGGAAGAGTTCAAGAAATTGCAGAAAACACTTATTGGTTTAATGTGGATAGGTATGACAAAAGATTTGGTGGGGTAAAATTGTCTGGATCTCTTAATAAATAAGGTTCTTTTAAAGATATAACAAGTCCCAAGTTTGTATTCAATGATGAATTTCTCTCTGATTATTTTGAAGAAATTAATATCCTCTCTCATTATCTCCAAAAGGAAAGTGCTAAAATTCAGTCTTCATATAAAGCAAATTATGAGATCAGTAAGAACTGTTGAACAACCAAAGGAAATCCCAAGTGATTGATGAAGGAAGCAGAAAAAACTATTTTGAAAAATGTTTCAGAAATGTCACACGGTTTCCAGAAGAGAATCAAGCAGAGTGATTATCCAAATTAATAGGAAGCAGATGTAACAAAACCTGAGTGATAATTTGAAACACAAACTAATTCCAGAATGACATGAAAAATTTAATTCCTTCATGAATGAAATATATATTCTTGACAGTAAAATGTAGTCTCATTGCTGGCAGGGGAGGAAATTTGAAGAAAGATCTGTAAATGCTTTGTTCTTTTCTCCGAAATGCAAGAAATGTCTTCAAATGCTACATAGAAAACAATGGAGAGAACATTTCTGAAAAACTGAAACCAGTGTTTGTGTTGGTACACTTCCTATAACTACTACAGACTGGAATAATTCACCCTAATGAATGTAATTATGGCAACTTTAAGGAATTTTGTTTCTGTTTGTCAAATCTCATCTCTAATGGTTGTATAAATAGTTGAACATCCACTATGTGAATATATGGAACCCTGAGGATTACATAAAATGCATGCTGGGGATGACCAATTCAGGAAAGCAAATCTATACATGTAACAGTCTGAACAGTACTCCAGGCTCTGGAAAATTTTTAGGTGAATCCCCTAGTTTTTTAGGAATGCAGCACTGCTTGTAAGGGAGATAATCAATATAGAAAACTAAACAATAGGAGACATGCACAGCGTATGTTAGACCCATGCATTAGACATTGTGGATAAAAGACATAGCAATTAAAAGGAAATTTTAGGTTATGTGGTATTATTCTGGAAATGCATCATCACTTTTGGCATTCTTATTAATACAGAATATGTTTGACAGCAGCTTTTCTGTGGTGTAACATACTTTGTGACTCACTAGCATCTGGTTTTTATGAACTTTACAACCATGAATTTTCTTGGTAGAAGCATGTCCATTTTAATATTACTTTTTAATATACATTTAATTTTTATAAATTACGCCATACCATAATCAGTGGTATAGTAATGGAAAAATCTGGTTCAGTAAGGACCACTAAAGTGATATTACTTTTTTAATATTTAAGAAACACATACTTGGTGTACAATATACCTTGTTCCCATTCTACTTTGCCATTGAGATTTGTATACAGTAGTGGAAGCCAGTTGACCTTCAGTGGATGCACCATTCCCAATAAGACTGTTGCTAAAATCCTGCTGACAGGCAATTGAGCTTGAGCTGTCATGTTTATCATGCTAACAGTTTCAGTTACATATCTTAGGAAATATGAGTTAGATTTTTGTATCACGGAGTATGCCAAGAGTGAGATATAGGCTAGAACAAAGAAAATTGGTTTATGAATGTTATGTGCAAAAGAAATCATAAAAGTACTGTAGGAGAGGATTTCATGCTGCATTTACAGGGGTAACATCTCCATCTGAAAGTGCAATTTTCAGATTGTGAATAAAATTCAAACCCAAGGCATTTTCATTGACAAGAAACTGAGATAAAAAAAAGGTTTTTAAAGTGGAGAAGCTTGATGAAATAATTTATCAATTAGAATCTCCTTGAAAGTCTAAAATTAAGCCCAGCAAGTTTGTATATCTATCTGCATTGCATATAATACCACTCAGCGGTTGCATCTTTATCCATTTATAATTTCTGATGTACCTGAAATAAAACTCTGGAAGTGCTTGAACAAAATATCTGGGAGACATTTTACAATATTTTGGAGGATGAATTTGTGAAGAGTGTCTCAAAATCTTCTCAAAAGGATTCAGACATGTCTTCCAGTGGAGGGCAGGCACTTTAAGGATCTATAATGATGGTAAAGGAAATATTAATTACTATTTACTGCTTATAAACAAGGAAAAAACAAAAAAATGTACACTATGAATCCAACTACATTACATGATTTCCCTCAGCATGTGGTAAGGCCATCACATAGCAACTTCAATCAACAAAATCAATTTTTGATTCATGGCGGAATGAGTACGTATTTGTGCCATCTACAGTCATTTGTAATAAAAGACAATATTTTTCAGTTTTGTTATTCCATTACTATGTGTACATGGTTCTTCTTTTAGTTGGTATATTTTCAATTTGCTGGTTTCTTTGTTTATTGTAACTGTTTTGTTTCATGCAGTATGTACAGGGTAACAGAAAATAGTGCAAAAGATGGTACTGATGAATTCTTTTTAGGCAGGTTCTTCGTCAGTTCTTTACATTGGGACTCCTAAAAGACTTAATGTTATTATGGTTAAGTAAATGTGTAGTTTGGAATGCAAATTACTTGTAAATGTGTAGTATGGTAATGTTAAAGTTTAATGAAGGAATTTTAATATAGTAATTCAATTTGGAATTGAACACAGTGAAACACCCATTGATAATCTCTTATGAGTCAGATGTTTAAAACACTCTTTATGGTTTCACTTAAATGAGATTTATTCAGGACATATGTTTCGTGGAACTATCGTCCACATCATCAACTGTTAAACGACTGTTGGATGCGTAGGAGCTGATTAGGTGGTCTAGTGATAAACTTAAATAAAGTGCTGTTTGCTTTCAGGATATCAAAATTCATAAGGTTATGCTCATGTTTTTTATATAAATCCTTTCCCATATGTTTAGTTCTCTTGGTTGTTAAATAGTTTTTTTTAACATGATGTCTTTTCCTATTTCATGGTTTTCATTCCAAAAATGTGCTGCCACAGCTGATTTATCTATTTGTTTGTAATAGATTTTCTCCAATGTTCCTTCAACCTAATACCTGTATTTCTCTTTGTCTTCCCTACTAAGATTTTTTCATAATCCTTACAATTGATGTGGTAAATATCTGATTTTTTTTATTTGGGCCTGGAATCTGTTTTGTTCAATTTCAATAAATTTTTATACTGTATATGTTTTAAAGTGCTAAGATAATGATGTACTGCTTGAAAATTTTTTGAAATTTCCTATTGACTGATGGATGGTAAGTGAACTTTTTAAATATTTTTTCCCTTGATTGATAAACATCTGAATCATAAGAGATTATAATGAAGGAAGTTATCTTTGCCAGCAAGCAAGATATTTAAGTGGAATATTTTAAGGCTGATAAAATGGCTTAGAAAATTGTGGGCCAATGGTAATATTGTGCGAATTGATTATAACTTATACTACATTAATGTGTTCAGTTGTTTACACTAACTCCACTTACTTATTTAAAACTTTGGACTAGTTTCGGGAGAGGTTTTAAATAAGTAAGTGGAGTTAGTGTAAACAACTGAACACATTAATGTAGTATATATTACCCACTCCATTGTCTACAGCTTCGTAAGTACAATTTTTACTTGATTATAACTTGCTCATACATATGTTTATTGATTTCATAGGTCAACTGCTCACAGCAGTGATACTGTCATCCATCAGTAGTTAGATGTTGGCAATACAAGCCTTTCATTTGCAGAACCTCAGCCAATTCTGCAACAATTATTAAAAATATTTGTACATATTTATCCTAGCATATAAATACTGAAATTGTCAACTCCTATTTTCCAAGCATTTTTGATAACTGCTGATGAAATTAAGCTTCACTGACAAGACTTTTCGGTGAGAATTATGTGCTTTTTCATGATGGATATTTGTTTTCAGTTCAATTGTGAAAACATTTGTTAAGTACTATCATTCATACTAGCATATGTATTTATATTTATTTTGACATTTATTTTCATTCACTAAGACAATTTACATTTTTCACGGGACATGTCAATAGTACATATATACAAAATTTTGTTGTTGGAAAAGTAATTACTTTTGTAACACTACATTAAAATTTATAGCTTTTACAAACTCCTGCACACTATAAAAACATTATGAACTTGCTTAAATTATTTTTGAACAATTTGGAGAAAGTTGTATGTTTGAGTGAATTTGACAGATGTTATAAGTCATGTAATTATGTCTCCAAAGAATTTCTCATTACCTTAAGGAGATGCTTACTGAAGCCAGGTCAGTTAAAGAGAACCTTTGTCTGGAATTGCCCTGCCCTGAAAAAGTCAAAAGTTTAGTCAGCTGTTTCTACAGTTAACAGTCCTGTCTCCTAGGTCAGATGCCAAAAAAGTAGAAGTAGTGCAAAAACTTGTTCTAAATGAAATATGCATGCCAATTCCATATATGCTCATTAATGACCTGTTTTCAATATTATAAGAGCTAATTAAATTGTACAATGTTTGATACTTTAGTGAGTAAAGAACAAAAATTTATCATTATTTGCATAATTTAGAATGTTCTAGAACAATTATTTAATTCTATTGTATTAATGCCTGAAGCACCTGTGAACCCCCAGTCTTTGCTTCACTGGACATGGGAAACACAATATCCTTCTTATATTACTTAAGCTAATACCATCCTTCAACTAACTAGAATGCATATGATTTTCTAACTGTCAATTATTTTTAGTTAATATATTCCAAAATTGATAATTACAAAAATCCCAGACTTCAATACATTACAGTATTTGTATTTAAATCCACTTCCCCCTCCCAAATTTTAAATTTGTTATTTTTACTGTATAGCTAAAAGCCGAGGGATTGCTATTCCATCAGATTTAGAAACACAGGTGTCATCACTATTCAACAAAGCTGCAATGCTTTCGCGGCAGACAAGCAAATGGTTACAAGCTGCTAAGACACCTAAGATTGAGCGATCACAGTCCCAGGTTAGTTTTATTCACAGTTTCAAATAAATTTGCAGTAGTATGTTGCACTGTTATTTCATTTCATAATTTAGGTGTAAAAGTATGTAGAATAAAAATTATTATATATTTCATTTGTGTGGTGAACAATTTTAGTAGCTTCTGATGAATGTTTCAGCTTCTGCAAAGCAAAGGATAAGCACTGGTATAATATTTTGAGACTGTTAATGTATTAACAGTCTTGAATCACTACTACTCATTAAATTTACTAAAATTTTAGTCTATATAAATGTCTCTTTTTCACAGTGTTTTCTGGCCTTGTGAAGTTATTTGAAAGAGAACTGGTTTTTACAAAAAAAATAGCTTGTTATCATGTATCATTAAATCTCTTTTTATAAGTACTTTTAAACCAAACTATTAATTAATTTTTATATATTTTTCATTAATATTAAAAGGCATACACATTTATTAATTTATGAAGCTTAATATATATAGAATTTGTAATTTATGAGGATTAATATATACTTATTAATCATAATAATACTCTTTCAACAACTCTAGCAGATCATTTCATGTTCATTCTTTCTCATATAGTGAAGATAAATATTTTGGCTAGTTATCATGACAGCATAAAAATAAAGTCATAAAAAAACTCTTATTTTAGTATACAGTATATTGATACAGTTTCAGCAATTGCTACAAGTTTTGTTACTGTAACATAACTGCATTTAATACTTGTGCATTTCCATCTTTCATTTGTTCATTTTATTTTACCAGGAACGTGAACATGACTAATTGCATGCATATGATTTTTTTTCCCCCCTCTCAGTTTACTATTCAGTTATGACTTGTTACAGTTGATGAGGTTGGATCGTAGCATCATTGAAGGGCTGCAAGACATAGTGTCCTTGTTAGAAGATCAGCTGAAGCCTCTTGTTCAGTCAGAGCTGTCATTACTGGTTGATATTCTGTACAGACCTGAATTGTTGTTCCCTCCAAGCACAGAAGCAAGGAAGCGTTGTGAAAATGGGGGCTTCATAAGGAAGTATGTATTAGCATTTAAAAATTTAAAATGGAAATTGGAACTTGCATAGTGAAGCCAATCATATAATTGATATTATTGGATGATTTAGTTGAACTACACACTCTTAATGCTTCACTTACTTGTCATAATGTATAGAACCGGTTTCAAGAACATTTGGTTCTCATCATCAGCTAAAATTCAACTGTCTGATAATTCGTCGAGCTATGGGCATGTGTTTTCTGCTCTGGTGGCAGTGTGATAAACTTGTAATTTATGTTTTCATCCCCGGCATTGTCGAAGTTCATTAGACTGTCTTTATATTTGTAGATGTAGATTTTCTCTCAGGTTGCTACTTCGTAGGTCCTTGAACTGATTTTAATAATTTTGCTTTATTCACTATGTTGTGATTTTGTGCCCAAAAATGATATGCTACAGCTGATTTCTCTATTTACTTGTACTTTATGTTCCTGAAATGTTCCTTTAACTGTGTGCCTATGTTTCTCTTTGTTTTTCCAATGTAGATTTTTTCACATTCTGTGCAATTTATTTTGTAAATACCTGCTTTTTTCTCTTGTGGAATACTATCATTAACATTGTCTATCAGTAAGTTTTTAACATTAAATCTATTAACCAGTGTCAACCTGATATTAAAATCTTTAAGAATATTCTTAAATTTTTTTGTAGCCCATGGATGATATGTGAATTTTTTAAAAATTAACTCATCTCTTCTTTCTTAAAGTGTTGTGGTTTCTTTGATACATTTTTGTCTCTTAAATTTCTGCACCTTTTTGTGTACTAGTTCTTTTTAAAAACCATTTTTAACTGCGATTTCTTCTATTTGTTTGTATTCATTAAAGTATTTTTCTTTGCTAATTAGTAGGTTAACTAGCCGGTGTATTTAACTGTTGATAACTGCATGTTTGTGAGCTGTGTGGTTAAAACTGTCAGCTTTGATGTGATTATCTGTACGTGTATTCTTTCTGTATATTCCAAATTCCAGATTTCCTTGACATTTCATTATTTTAATATCCAAGAATGGCAACATGTTATCTGTTTCTGTTTCGTATCTAAATAATATGTTTCTATCTTGTATATTCAAAAATTTTAAGGCATCATCAATGTGTTTTTTGTTAACTTTGGCAAATATATCATCAACATATATGTACCATACCTTACATATGCATGGAAAAGCTGCGTTGATGTGTGGTTCAAATCTGCTCATGAGGAGGTTAGCTAGAAATGGAGATAAGGGGCTGCCCATTGTAAATCCTGCTTATTGTCTATAAAATTTTCCTTTGAAAGAAATATAATCTTGGTTTAAGGAAAATTCTGTGAGTTTGATGTATTCTTTTATGTGTGTATCCTTAATTCCACGTGCTTTAAGCCAATCATTTCAATAAATTAGTTTGTTTGTTTGTTTTTTTTTTTTTGTTTTTTTTTTTTTTGTTTTTGTTTTTTTTTTTTTTTTTTTTTTTTAATGCTTGGAAGCAGAGACTCTACGTTGAAAGACATAGATTGTTAGATGGCGGTAGTTTTATGTCCTTAATTTTTTCTATTAACTCACATGAGTTGTTTATTCTCCTGATTTGAAATTTGGGTAATGTCTTGAATCTATTAGCTAACCATTTTAATAAATAGTAAGAAGGAGTATTGATATATTTGCCATAGTAAATAGTAGGAATGAGTATTGACATTGATGATGTCATTAACAATATCAATACTCCTCCCTACTATTTAGCAAAATGGTTAACTAATAGATTCAAGACATTACCTAATTTCAAAGCAAGAGTATATACAATTCATGTCAGTTAATAGAAAAAATTAAGGACATAAAACTATATCCCTCTGACACTCTTATATCTTTCGACATTTAGTCTGTTTCCAAGCATACTAAAAGAAAAAACTCCTAATTTATCTACATAATTTGGCTTAAAACAAGTGGAATTAAGGATACACCCATAAAAAATACATCAAACTCACAGAAATTTCCATAAACCAAGCTTATTTTACTTTCAAAGGAAAATTTTATAGACAACAAGCAGGATTTACAATGGGCAGCCCCTTATCTCCATTTCTAGCTAACCTCTTCATGAGAAGATTTGAAACACACATCAACACAGCTTTTCCATGCATATTTAAGGTATGGTACAGATATGTTGACAATATATATGCCAAAGTTAACAAAAAAACATTGATAATGCCTTAAAACTTTTGAATATACAAGATAGAAACACATCGTTTACATACAAAATAGAAACAGATAACAAGTTGCCATTCTTGGATATTAAAATAATGAAACGTCAAGGAAATCTGGAATTTGGAATATACAGAAAGAATACACATGCAGATAATCACATCAAAGCTGACAGTTTTAACCACACAGCTCACAAACATGCAGTTATCAACAGTTAAACACACCAGCTAGTTAACCTACTAATTAGCAAAGAAAAATACTTTAATGAATACAAACAAATAGAAGAAATCGCAGTTAAAAATGGTTTTTAAAAAGAACTAGTACACAAAAAGGTGCAGAAATTTAAGAGACAAAAATGTATCAAAGAAACCACAACACTTTAAGAAAGAAGAGATGAGTTAATTTTTAAAAAATTCACATATCATCCATGGGCTACAAAAAAATTTAAGAATATTCTTAAAGATTTTAATATCAGGTTGACACTGGTTAATAGATTTAATGTTAAAAACTTACTGATAGACAATGTTAATGATAGTATTCCACAAGAGAAAAAAGCAGGTATTTACAAAATAAATTGCACAGAATGTGAAAAAATCTACATTGGAAAAACAAAGAGAAACATAGGCACACAGTTAAAGGAACATTTCAGGAACATAAAGTACAAGTAAATAGAGAAATCAGCTGTAGCATATCATTTTTGGGCACAAAATCACAACATAGTGAATAAAGCAAAATTATTAAAATCAGTTCAAGGACCTACGAAGTAGCAACCTGAGAGAAAATCTACATCTACAAATATAAAGACAGTCTAATGAACTTCGACAATGCCGGGGATGAAAACATAAATTACAAGTTTATCACACTGCCACCAGAGCAGAAAACACATGCCCATAGCTCGACGAATTATCAGACAGTTGAATTTTAGCTGATGATGAAAACCAAATGTTCTTGAAACTGGTTCTATACATTATGACAAGTAACTGAAGCATTAAGAGTGTGTAGTTCAACTAAATCATACAATAATATTAATGTATTAGCATGTTTTCATTTAGGTTGAAATTAAAGATTACAGAGTATTTTATGCACTTAATATTTTCAAGCTGTTTGATCCACATAGACTGCTAATAGTTTTGTTAAGAGAAAAATAGTAAGTCCAATTTCCATCCAGAAACTATAATTAAGTAACTGAGAAGCAGTTGTGTTTTATATTTAGAGCTCAACAGTAAATATTGCAAAAACCATCAAGATGTTCAAGTTCTGAAAGAATAAGGGAACTTAAGGAATGACATAGATCAGAAAGATGTTTGGGAAGTTGTTGATTTGGTTTATTTACGGATGCTCTTTAACATCTCATATCATCAGCATCTCATTCAATTCAGGGCTTGAAATGGCCAATCAGTTTTGCTCAGAGGCCCCTTCTTTTAGGCTTCAGGTTCTTTTACATGTGGTAAATCTAAGACATGGGACCCACAGCCTTCCAAAGGAAGCCATAGCTAAGATTTTTACACCTGGAAAAAATCCATCGAACCTGAGATCTTGGATTCACGAGGCAAGTATGATAATCATTAGACCACCAGAACTAACTATTTGGGAAGCATGGATTTAAATCTTCGTATGAATTTTGTTCTATATTTCTTAAAGAAGAAAATTTATAAATATATTCTGATACAGAGGAACATAGCATAAAAAGCAAATTTGTATATCTTTGCTGACACACGATCTGCAGGGATGACAAAATGTTGCATCTTTAATGGCACCAAATTATAAATGAGAGGCTTGTGAACACAGTAAAACCTGTCTTTAGCAGATTTTCAAGATACATGGCATTATTTCTATGAATGCCAATTTATGTGAAATTTGTTAAAACTTATTATTTGCAATTCCAACATTCAGAATTCTCATGACCCAAATTTTCCATGCAATTATTTGATATTCCTCTACAGTTTTCTCTCGAGAAACTAGGTAGAGAATTTCTACATTGTTATGCTGAAGATTAAATTCTGAAGTTCAAACTAGGGAGAGAATTTCTACATTGTTATGCTGAAGATTAAATTCTGAAGTTCAAACTAGGGAGAGAATTTCTACATTGTTATGCTGAAGATTAAATTCTGAAGTTCAAATAAACATTAAAGAAATGTTTGTATGTTCTTAATTCACACAATACAAAACTGTGCTAATGTACAGTTGTCACCTTTATGTCAATAATCCTCATCTTCCTGTTCATTTTCTTCTTTTCAGCTTTCTAAAAATTGTCAAATAGCATATGTATATCCATTGTGGCTCTAAACTTCATTTTCATCAGTGTGGATGTGCGTCTCTAGGGTAGGTAAAACTAACTGGATTCATAAAGTTCTGCAGTTTTTTATGCAATGTTCATCTTCATTTTCTTTAGCAGTAACTTGCAGAGTGCAAAAGCAAACATTGTTAAAAGAGCTTTTTCAAGAGAGCTGTTTTACAGATTGGCTTACCAAAATCAGTGCATTCAGAATGAACTCATTTTAGACAAGTTGGATAGTTTGGAGACCTAATATTATATTAACAAGCAAGGATTGTACAGGATACTTGTGTATTATTCCTTAGTGGTATCCAATAGGTGTACCATGGCACTTTTGTGGCACCTCTGGCACTGCGAGGTCAGCAAGGGATACCACAATTTATTTTGGGGGAAATTTTTTTGTGATTTTTATTCTGCACCATAGATTCCAAATACAACTGGAGCCCACTCAAACTACTATAAAGTTAACACCAGGCTTATTATGCTGAAATTAATACAGAACAAATAGTTATTATTATGATTAAATAATTAACAACAAAATCATTTAAAGCTGAACAAATATTCATTCAACACATCAATAGTAAACATTAAGAAAAATATTTAAACATTGAATAAATTAACAGGCGGTGGTACTGATCAATGCGCTTGTTCCTGAAGATTGAAGCGGTAATTTTTATATGATGGGAATGATCTGATGTTCTGGATTAATTTCTCAGGATGATTTCTTTATTATAATAGAGGAGATAAGGATTAGGATTTTATTAGAATTATTTTTGGATTCTTAGGATTATCACCAGATAATGGATTTTAGTGTGATGATGGAGAAGGAAAAAGTCCTTTCAGTCCTTGGCTCCGAAATTGTGGCATATGGGGGAAGTGGAAGTAATTTTTGCTTCTCTTTTCGGCAGTTTCTTCTCTCGACTTCTTCTCTGGTATCTCCTTTGCTGTGGCGTAGAGATATTTCTTACCACAGCCCCGGCACATGATACCTTACCAATGTCTTTTTAGGAACATTAAATACTTTATCCAGGGAGTAGGAAATGAAAAGGGATTGTTTTCTTGAATTAAAACCTTTTATATTTATAGACCTCATCTAGTAGCCTTTTGAGAGTCTGGGAAAATAGTTAACATAGTCACCAAATGTCTATCTGTAAGCATCTAACATTGCTTTGGTGGTATTTTACTCTTTAGCAGGAATCACTTTAGTAGTTGCAAATTACTTAATGCCAATTCATTCGAAATTTGTTAGCTAGCTTCACCAGAATGTATTATAGCTTATATAGCACTGCAAGGGTGAAAGTCACCAATTCAAAGTCACCAATTACAAAGACAGGAATATATAACACTACGTTCTCAGTGTTGTGAAGTATAGTTCTCGCAGAATCTTAAACCATAAATCTCTTTGGCATTGAACAAAAATGCTGTCCATGGTTTTACGAGATGTTGCACTTCATTACTATACTGAACTTTACTGACTTGTAACAAGTGATGGGCTGGAACTGGACTATCACTTGACTTGTCCACTAAACACATAGAACTCAAACTCCAACTAATAACTCCCTCTAAAACTCATTTCTATCTCCTTTTATTGATCTCTTAGTCAACCCTTCTCCCCACACATCCGGCTTCTAATATTTTAAATTATATCTAGGTTACTACCTATTTTCTACATGGTTCATTGGATAGTTAGTTATCACATGATTCGTGGTACTTTGCTATTGGGGATTTGATTTTGCTCTCGTTTTCTGATGCTGCATTACCACATGAGAATCGCATGTTTGCCATTCCAGTCTTTGACCTAGTTTTTTTTTCCTTAAAGCTCCCCTGATTTCTCTTTGATTTCAGAGAATATGCCGTAACTTTCTTTGTCAGAATTGGCCAGGCTCCTTTCTCAAAAAATTCACTTTCAAAGTTCCTCTGGACTCTCTTTTATTTTACTCTGGCTAATGGCACATTATGTTTACAGAGTTATGGAGGGATGTCCCCCATTTCCTTTTATGGTCCATCATAAAAACTTTCGGCTCTGTTATTGTCCCTTTTGCTAAGTTGAAATGACAAAGACCATGCAGCATATGCTTTCTAGTACATTTTAAAAACACATTATTTATACAAAATGAATAAGTTGCTACATATTCTAATATATCCGGACATTTCTTATTCATATTACATTTGTGAGTGATTCTGATTTATATTATATTGGTGAGTGATTAATATATGGGACTAATTATGGGTTTTTTCAAAGCTGGAAAAACCTGCTTCAGGGTGAATTAGTTACTCTCATGTCTAGTGAATGGCAGTATAGTTATTCATTCATAATCATTCCCAAAGTTTTGACTGAGCATAAATAAAAATGAATGAGTGCCTTGCATCCAGTTTTATCTTACCATTAAGTTGTTTCACTATGTTTGCTATGGATAAGTTCATTGTAAAGAAATGTGAAGTCCGGGACATTGAACATGAACAGTTAAATTGAATATCATCTGCTCCTTGTGTAACCCTTGAAATTTCTCCCAGACTATCAACCTCAAAAGAAAACCATGAAAATCAGGAGAAAGTAAAAAAAAACAACATATTTGATCAATTACTTCACATATGAATTTTAGTGAAACCAGGACCAGGAAAACTCTTGCCTGTGTGTGTAGTTTGTGTGGAAATGCTTAGCAATCCTAGCATGATTGCTAGTAAGTTAAAGAGGCATTTTATGAGTTACTGAAAATTTTATCCTATTTTGCATGTCTAGTAGAAGAGTAGAAGAAACCAGGCTTGAGAATAGTTAAAAGTGTTGTCATTGACAATGTTCTTGAAGCCCATTTAAAATAGCAGAGCTGATAACTGAAAAAAAGATGCCTCACACTGTTGGAGAGAAAATTATTGCCCTGAATTTCAGTTAAAACAATACTTGGTGAAGAAGCTAGAAACTAAGTTTCATATTTCTTCATTGAAGTACTTTAAAACATTCTGTTGGAATTCACATAGTGAAGCTTGTCGTCAAGATGGTTGAAGATGGAGAGGATGTCTCTTCGAAACCGGTCCCACCTTATTTAAAAGTAAGTGAAGCATAAGACTGTGTTAGACGACAGATTAATTATAAGTTTCATATGTTTCCCTCTCCAACAATACAATCAGTCTAAGAATGTCATTCAACATAAATGAACAAGTCATACAGAAAATAAAATCTGATAGCAAATTTTCTTTGCAAGTGGATGAGAGCACTCACAGTGCAACTCCTTGGGTTTATGATATTTATTAATAATAAAGAAATTAATAGCAGTTTTTGTTCTGTAATATGATGGAGACTGCAATCACTGGCCATGAATTTTTGTTTCTGTTACCACCTGTCTAAATGACCATAACCTTTCATGAAAAGACTATTGTGGAATATGTATGGATGATATACCTTCAATGTTTGGGAATTATAAAGGTTTTACTGTTCGAGTTTTGAATGAAAATCCATCGATCATGACAGCAGACTACTTTTTGCACAGAGAGGTATTAGTTGTGAAAGCTTGAGGTAAAGAGCTTACTGAAGCTTTTAACCAGGTTATGAAAATGATTATCTATATAAAGATTCTACCTATGATGTGTAGGATTTTTTAACAGTTATGTAAGAAAATGAGTACAGGTTACACCACATTAATACCAACGGATTTCTCCAGCTCAAAGAAGTAAAAGTTTTTTTTAAAGAAGAACATCAAGGCACATTTTTTGTAATTCTGCTAGATGATGCTTCATGGTGGTTAAAACTATTGTATTTGGTAGATATGTTGAATAAACTAAATGAGCAGAATGTTTCAATACAGGAACAACAAGAAACAGTAATTTCTTTAATTAATAAAATCAAAGGTTTTAAGAGAAAGCTTGGTTCTTGGAAATCTGCAGTTCAGAAAGGAGATCTGTCAAATTTTGTGTTTCTTCTTAATCTGGAAAAGATAAAAGGCCTGGGAAGACTGAGAGACCTCATTCTTTATCATTTATCAATACTGCAAGATGCAGTAGATCTGTACTTTCCATCTCTTTCCATAGAGAATCTTGATTGGATTGCATCACCATTTGATTTTGCAGACCGTGTGAAAAAAATAGATTTCACATCTTGGGAATAAGATGAATTCATTGATTACTGTTCTGATTCCACTCATTAAGTTTACTAAGAGTGAGACATTAGTGGCTGCTTTTTCACTTGCACCAACAGAGGAGGGATTATCCTAATGTAGTGAAGAAAGCAACATAACTACTTTTGCCTTTTTCAACTTCATACCTGTGGGAACAAGTATTCTCTGCTATGACAATGATAAATTCCAAAGCAAGACGGATTTTTCCAGCCTTGAGGAAGTTATAATGATTTATTGATAACTGTTGGGCTAAATATCAAACATTTTTGTTGTAAGCAATCAATCTCAAAATTCTCACATTAATAAAACAGAACTCATTTGAGTAAATACCATTGTATATCACTATTTTTTTTTAAACTTTATTAGTATGTTTTATTCGGATGTTTGTTATATCTTTCAATAAATGAGTGAAATCAGTAATATATTTATTTGAACTTAAAATAAAAACATATTGTTTTTCTGAAATTTTGGAGGGGGGGAAGTCTACAGGGGTGCCTCATGATTTTTAATACATCATAAGAATGCCATATGTTGAAAAAGGTTGGGACCTTTGCCTTAATCCTTCAGTTGAGAAAAGGACTGGTGCTGTAGGAAGAAGCGACAAGTTGAAAAGTCTATATGCATGTGAAATATTTCATATTCCAACATAAGCAGAATAGAGATTCTTAAGTTTTGTTCTCTCATTGAAAGATATCAGCCATTCCTCCAGGAAGTATCAATCATCAATACCATTTTTGCTCAATTTGCACTCATTTGGAAGATTATGAATGTCCATATTCTTTTCTTGAAACAGTGAAGTTTTGCTGTGTATATGATTATTTACAACTTCTTCTCACCTGATAGAAAAGCATCCCTCCCCTTTTTCTGAAATAATTTTCCATCTGAACATTTCTCATCTTTCAAACACAGCTATTTTTCCTGATAACATGTGAAAAAGCAGATTGGACTCTTTTACTAGTGCCATTATTGTAGAACTTATAACTTTTGATCATTGAGAAAGCTTGCCCATGCATTCTTTGCTGTTTTGCAATTTACATTGTTAATTCGCCACACACAAAAAAACATTGTCTCATTAAAGCAAACTTATAACTATCCATTCAGTGCATGAATTTTTTTTTCCTAGTATTTGTGCAACCTTTATTTTATATTTTTGCACCTTCAAACCTTACAAATTAAGTTGTTATTGGTGGTGGTGGTGGTGGTGGTGGTGGTGTTGTTGTTGTTGTTGTTGTTGTTGTTGTTGTTGTTGTTGTTGTTGTTTTAACCCACATCCCAGCAAACTACTACCGCACAAATTAATTTTTATCCGGTTTGTAGTTGACAGAGTTTTTATTTTATCTTTCTATTGGAATTGTTTTTCCATAAATTCAGAATTTCTGTTATTAATGTTTTTAATATATGAAACACCTTCTATTTCCTGTATTAAACAGTTGCTCTATTTGCTTCAATATTTTATTGCCTCCTTACATGCATCACTTTCACTCTGCCTTTAATATCAAGCACTCTTCTATCTTGAGTAGCCATAGTGAGAACAAATATTCAAAATTTATAGCCAAATGATGCCCAATAGAATTACACTTTGTGTTTTATAAAACTTGGGGGGGAAGAAACTCTGGGAAACCTTGGTTATTTGCAGTCCTTCAGCATGTATATAAGGAACATTTTTAGAGATTTGATTACGTGCATGTAGTTAGCCTGTTCCGATTTCACCACGACAATAACTTTTTTAAATAATTTATTTTCTCCTCAAGTATTGAGAAGATGCAGGCAAGAAGCTCTCCAATTTAGTTCAAACTTTTATAGCTGAAAGTTTAATTCTATTTTCAGTTTCTGCACTTTACCATCCGATTCTTTCCAAGGCATTTCTCTCTCTCTCTCTCTCTCTCTCTCTCACACACACACACACACACACACACCCACACACCCACCCACCCACCCCCACACACCCACCCACCCACCCCCACACACCCACCCACCCCCAGAGAGTTAAAGTTTTTTGTGCTTGAGAAACAATATTATGAAGTTAATTTGTCATAATATGTTACAAAATTTATTTTAAAAAGTACTTCATACTGGGAGGTGAACCTGTGGTCTTTAACCATGGTATCATTGCACACTCTGCTGGCATGGGTGCCGAGGTCATTAAGGTGCAGAATTATGAGCAGGATTCTGGGGTTTGAATCCTGCAAGGATCATTCTTCCTGACTGAGATTTTTTCCAGGTTTTCCTCAGTCCTCATAAATGGTAATTGCCAGGGAGGTTGCATCTGGAATGTTTCCTTCCTTAAAAATAATCCTTTCCTAATATAGCATTTCGTTTCATGTATCATCAGTATCCACTGTCTGTGGTGCCTCAGTAGTACAACAGGCGTTAAACACTACTCAAAAAAAAACTGTAAACTCTGCCACAGAGCTAACGACACATACACATTAGTCTCCATCTTTAGTGCATGCCAAATAACATATAACATAACTGCAGTGACCATACAGCTTTTCGGGATAATTTGTGAACCACATGCTGTATCAAGTAGGACTTAAAATAATTTTACAATCAACTGAAGACTAATTTTGCCGGGGATACATGCATTTATGCTGTAAAATGTGCTATTTTGCATATTAGAGGATTTCATAAACGATAAGTTTATTAGCCCTTGTGTGAGAAAATTAATAACAGTGGAAATCTGTTACAGGCTCATCAAGCACACTGAGAAACTGTTGGAAGAAAAAGAAGAGAAACTTTGTGTTAAAGTGCTGAAGACTTTGAGAGAAATGATGGCAATTGATCCCGAGTATGGTGAAAAGGTACTGTTATTGTTGTCTTGGAATTTTGCGTGCAGACTGTAAATTTACCATTAATCTATGGTGGTTTATTTATTATTATTATTATTTTTTTTTTTTTTTGGCTATCACACACTTAGTATTTCATTTGTGTCTGTGTTAAATGATAAATATTATATTGTGGTTAATTTAACCTTTTTCAAATATATTAGCCTCTTACATATTAGAATCAGTTAAATTTATAATGATAATTAACTTAAACCTTGTTACCTGAAAAATTAAATGGGGTCAGCAACCTGATGCTCAATATATATTCACCAAGAACAAAGTTTTCCAGATCGGTAATTTGTATTTTAAAAATTTGATGTTCTTATATTATTTGAAGGTCACTAATTACTTCAAAATCCTCAGAATAATATACAAAATAAGTACATACATTCATTGAAGAGAAGTGAGTTTCCAATAAAGTAAGAGGGGAAGACAGAATGAGAACCTGACAATTTAATGTCAGCAGTTGCAAACTAGAAAGTGGAATGTAGTATTAAAAATTATCAAAAGAAAAGCAGATGCAGCAGAGGTAAGATGCATATTGTGCTCTAATGGCAAAGAGTACAGCAAGGAAATGAGGATTAGGATAGGAAGTAATAATTATATTAATTAGCACTTAATGGGCCATGCAAATTATATAAGCAGCTCACATTTAGAAAGAATGTTGATATTGTAAATTGTTGCAAACTGCATATCAAAAGGCTTTTAAGGGAAATAATTCCAACTCATATGTAAATGAGTCATTTTAATTACAAATTGTTTCAGAAAGTGTAATTGGTCCTAGATTGTTGTAATGGCCATGAAGACCCTATTGCAAATAGGAAAATGCTATAGCTTTTAATGCACAAACAGTATGTTTTAATATTTGATTGATAAGGTGGACTTCTGTTGGTAGCAGCTTTCTGAATATGTTGAAATATCATCATTAACAAGGTATGGCAGAAAAATGAGTTTTTAGTAAATCAGTTTAAGATATTTAAAGACTTCGTGAAGTATACTGGAACTCTAAATGTGCTTAACACAGCTTACAAGTGTTGCCAGTGCTACTCTGGTATTTGCAACTATATTTTTGTATTATTCTATATTCTCAGTACATAGAAGAATAAGGAACAGAAAGGAAAGCCATGTATGCATTAATTTTTGGTACAAGTTTGAAAAGTGTTTGATTTGAGATCCAGAATAAAGAAACTTTATAGCTAAGCACTCCAGTATGCAACTTTTTCTTCTCTATGTGTATTTTGAAGCCATCAATTCTGAGCAATCTCCATTAGAGGCAATCATTTTTAAAGAAACAATATTTTCTGCTGCCAAACTAACTTCTTGTTTATTGCCCTCCCAATATTAATGTAAAATTAATCAAAATATTAGAGTTGTTTGATAAGTCTGGTAAATTTCCATGAAATGGAAGGAAATTTTTGAAGTGGCACCATTGTTGTTGGGTTTTTTTTTTTTTAAATAGTGTTCAATGTCCGTTTTAAATACTTAGCCATCGCAGATGGTGGACATTGACAATACATGAGATGACACGATGAATTGGGAAAGGATATTTTTTAAAGTAATAAGTGTTCCAAGTCTAGATATTTGCCATTTATGAGGAATGAGGTAAACCTGGAAAAAGCTTTATTTGGGGAGGACAGTCCTGGTGCGAATCGAACCCCAGACCTCCCACCGTGTACAACCATTAGCAGTATGAGTTATTCTTGTAATGGTTTAGCAAATTTTGAACCAGATATGAAGTTCAGTTAATTGTTGACAGCTATCTTAAGTAATCAGTGTCACACGTGCCATAGAAAATGGAAAAAAGTGTTGTTTCATACTGGTATTAAACATTTTCATTTAAAGGGCTGGACTGCAAAACAGGTCAAAGCAAAGTTGGATGATGTTTATACAAACTCTGCACCATTATTGAATACTGTTTATATGAGGATGAAATGAGTTTAAACGTGGTAGAAAAACACTGAAGGTAAACCATGCTCCTGCTGTCACGTTGAGGTCACCACATTGAAAAAATCCATGACATGGTAATGCGAGACTTGTCGAGTGAAATGAGATAGCTGAGACTGTAGGCATCTCAGCTGAACAAGTGCAGAATATCCTGCATGTAAAATTAGAAATTAGCAAGCTATATGCTAGTTGGATGCTGTGATTGCTGACTGCTAAGCAAAAACACAGGAGGAAGAACTTTCAACATGTGTCTGGCACTGTTTAATCACAATCCACAGAACTACCTGTGCTGATTCATGACTGTGGATGAAACTTGGGTCACCATTTCATTCCAGAGACAAAGCAGCAATCAAAACAATGGACAAAGGCTGGTGAGAGCATGCCAAAGAAGGCGAGGATTGTTTTATCAGTTGGAAAGGTAATAGCCAGTGTTTTTTTGGGTTTCCCTGAGTATAATCCTGATAGATTACTTGGGAAAAGGCAGAACCATAACTGGGGCCTATTATACTTCATTGTTGAATTGCTTGAAACATGCATTTAATGATATAAATGACCAAGATTGGCACACAAAAAGCACTCTTTCACCAGGACAATGCTCCCACCCACACAGCAGTCACAATGCCCAAAGGGCATGAATTGGGTTTTGTATTGATTTCTCGTTCACCCTATTCGCCAGATTTATTCCCAATTGATATTTTCCTATTCTATAATTTGAAAATATAGCTTAATGGGAAGAAATTTTCATCACCATCATTGTGTGTTTTGCACAATTGGCAGATCCTATTTTTCCAATGGGATGAAAAAGTTGTATACTTGCTGGACCAGGTGCATAAACATTGATGTAGACTATGTTGAGAAATAAAGTCAGTATGTTGAAGAAAAATAATTTTACTTGCATTTTTACCTCATACTTTCTGAACATTGTAGCAGTTCAGCTGGTATACATTCAGCAAAAATGTGGAAATTTAAAGTGAAATAGCTATTTCTTTTAACTTTTGAGGTATTACCATATTTACTTGCAAATAGGACTTCATTTTAAACCTAATTTTATAACCAAAATATCAGTGGGTACAATGAGTACATCTTTTTAAAGCTTATGGTGTCAATAAGTTACGTAGTAGATCAAAGTAGTAGATATCAGTATCTCATTCAGATAATAAAACAAAGGCGTGTGTGGGTTACTTGCTCTAGCTGCTATGTTTTTTCAATTTCAATATATTCAGGAATCAAAACAGTGAAACGAGATTAAATCTCTAGTTTTTAAAATGTTAAAAATATTCTTATGGCTTCACTTCCAAGGAATAAAGGACAGTGAGTTAAAACATTTAAAATATTAAAACACTCTTGATGTTTCACTCTCAAAATGTTTAATATTCAAGACACGTTTCATGAGGGCTCTGGTGGTCTATTGATGAACATAAAGTGCCACGGGTGGCTGAGGTCGTTAAGGCTTGGACTCGTGAGCCTGAGATCTGTGGTTCGAATCCTGCCAGGACCGTCCTCCTTGACAGGTTTTTTTCCAAGTTTTCCTCAGCCTTCATAACTGGCAAATGCTGGGGAGGTACCCTAAACTTAGACCTGAAACGTTTTCTTCCTTCCTTCCTTCAAAAAAAAAAAAAATATCCTTTCCCAAAATATCATTTCATCTCATGTATCACCGGTGTTCATCACCTGTGGTGCCTCAGTAGTAAAAACGGGTGTTAAACATCATTCAAAAAAAGAAGCAGACAATATTTTGTATAAGTTCATATGATCCATCAGTCGTTTACAGTTGATGGTGTGAACAGGAGTTTCATTAAACATGCCCTGAATTTTAAACATTTGAGCGTGAAATGTTAAGAATGTTTTAATAATTTTAATGTTTTAACTCTCTGTCCTTTATTCCTATTCCTTGGGAGTGAATCCACAAGTGTATTTAAAATTTTAAATTTTTTATCTATTAGAGAAAGACAATGTTTATTATTGTAACTGTAACTAAGAAGCAGCATGTTTTCCTCCCTCCTCCCACCAATTTTGTGTGCACACACACATGTGATGACTTGCACTACTCATGCAGAGAAGTGATCACAAAGAAAAATCAGACTGTAATATAAATAATTTCATCATTTGATTTCATTTTGCTTAAAACATTTTTTAAGTTAATTGCATTTTAAAATAAATGCTACATAAAACATCATTACGAACTACAGTGATATGAGCAATGAACATATTAGGTGATCATTTTGAGATCAGCAATTTTGCAGAAACAAACAAAAGTGGCGAAAGTTGTTAAGCTATGAAATCTTGATTCAAATTTCAATAGGATCATCCTTAATGTGTGAGGTATCTTTCAGGTTTTCCTCAGTACTCTCACCAGAAAATACTGGGGGGGGGGGGCACAATAAAATAGGCCGTGAATGCTTCCCATCCAAAATTCCTTTCTAGTTTCTTATTTCATCTCATAAATGTCATTGTCCTCTGTCTGTAGTGTAAAGCATTAAACTCTATTAAAAATATCCTGAAAAGATATTACTCTTTACTTTCAAACATAGTTGGCTTCATAGAAATCTCATGAGATGTTGTTTGCACAATTTTTTAATGCAAGTGCTTTTAATTTAAAGTTAGGTATCAAAGAAATGCATTATCCATAATTTTAAATAGATAACTGCTGTTCATTTTAGCCACTCCCCTCTGTCTTTAGCATTTCCAAGCTGCTGACTATACTTTTGATTTATCACACACATACATAGAGATTAGTAAGTTTGGCAACATAGCCCAGGAGCGCTACTCAACTTAAAGTACATGTTTGTTCTGCATATTAATGCGGCCATACTATAGACAACGACAAGTGTGTAGCGCTCATGGGCTACGTTGCCAAACTTGTGTCACCTAGTATACTACAAGCTTATTGGCCATCCGCCCTTTAGAATGAGCTCATATAATGACACCCTTAATATTCCCTTTAGGAATGGTTTTTGTTTGAAGATGATAAATGGCCGTAACTTACTTCCATCTGCAGTTAACATGCAGTATAACAGTGCATCTTTGTTTGTCTCTACCACCAATTTTAATTACCTCTCTGTTTTCACCATTTTTATGTATTGCATTTTCAATTTGCGACAGTAAATATTGATTTCTCTGGCAAAATCTGATGATAAATTTGTGGAACTTCACTATCTTCTCTTCATAATCCTAAGGGAGATATTGAGCAATGCTCGTTTTTCTACGAAAACTAAAGCCATTATGTTAGAAAACATGGAAACCATCCATGACTAGCCGTAAAACCAGTACCGGTAAGTTTAGTTCTCTTGCTATTGCTTTTGCTTTCAATTAGCATTTCACTCGTAGTGGCACATCCAAATGTCTCTTTCCAGTCACATAATGACATTATCTGTTTTCCACTTCTGGAAGCTTTGATTTTTGTACTCGAAATGCTTACTATGCAACATTTGTTTGCTTAAGACCTTTATTTTTTTTTCTACAGTCAAGAATATAGCTCTCATCCTCATATTTTTGTCCAGCAGCTCGATTGCCAATTTGTTGTGCCTCTTTAAACATGTGGAGCTTTTCTTCACCATGAACTATTTGTATTGATGTTTCACATTAGCCATCTTGAATGCATGCTTTGGTCCTCACTTGTGATGGAAGAATGTCAATTTCCAGATTTTGGTGTATCAGAAGTGTGGTACCTACCTTAATAATAATGGCACCCCAACTTTTCACTATTAAATTTTGGAAAAAACATATTCGTGGATTATTTGTCTATACAGGTCAATTATCACTGTGCTTCAGACTTAAACAGAGGATGTATATCAATTTGCTTACAGTGCTCTAGGATAGTAAACTCCAGGTATTAGACACGGATAGTGTTGGTCATGCTATTTGTTTCAATATATTCTGTGATGTCATTCTTCATGCATTTTATTATACTCAGTAACTTCCAAGGGCATTATCTGGTCCTTACCATTAAAGCGTATTTTCCTTGTAATAGAAGATTTCAAAATGTCCCCTTGGACACCTTGTGTAATGGCCCAAAATCTAGTGTCACCATCCTTTAATAGTGCTAAGAACAGCTTGATCTGTACCATTACTTGATGTGTCATCAAATATCTTCACCATGATTTTTGTGGCCCTGTGTTTAAAATGGTCTGTTGTTACATTTTTCAAATTTCTCTTCTGGCAACCTGAATAGTGGCCTCAAGTATTTGCAAGAAATGTCAGAATCTATATCAGATACATTTTGCATTTCTTTATCGTTCATACCACCGTGGGTGGCCGAGGTCGTTAAGGCGCGGACTCATGAACGGGAGGTCTGGGGTTCAAATCCTGCCAGGACCATCCTCCCTGACTGAGGTTTTTTTTTCAGGTTTTCCTCAGTCCTCATAACTGGCAAATGCCAGGGTGGTACCCTAAAATTAGGCCTGGAACGTATCCTTCCTGAAAAAATCCTTTCCCAATATATCATTTCATCTCATGTATCACCAGTGTTGACCGTCTGTAGTGCCTCAGCAGTAAAAATGGGTGTTAAACACCATTAAAAAAAAAAATATCGTTCATATATGGAAATTCATCTTCAGATATAATCAGAGATATAGTAATTTCAGAGTGATCCTCCTCTAACCCTTGCAGTTAAATATTTGAGTTGATGAGTCATTATTTTGACAGTAATAAAATTCTTTAATTTTAATAATTCAATAGAAATTACCAGTTAACTACTTTCTGGACATAAAAGAAACGAAAGGAAGCAGTATATAATTTCACACCTTGGATTACTTATTGTTCTGTTAAATATTACCAATAGTATAGGTAGTCATTGAAATCAGAGTAACGTTGTGCAACTACACAAAATGTGCTATCAGAATGACCACTGCTGGCTCTTTTAGGTAAATTTGTTGTATACATGCACTTCTGCATGTCTGTTTCACGTTTGCAAATACATAGTGCACTATGATTAAAGAAACATCAATCTGCAAAAACATAGTAGTGATAACTCAAATTTATCTTATGATCAAAATTACCTCTGTGGCCCTTCTAGTATTAAAAAGCTCTGTATTCTTCTAAGCAGGGCTTTCCCTCCCTCTACCACAAAAGTTACAACTTGGATTAGAAGTGGAAAAACAAATTTCTTGATCAATAAATCTATTTGAAAGTAGTACATTCACAATTAAGATCATCAAAATGTAAAAAGAGGATTTAAACTTTGGACTGCTTGCAAAATAAGAGAGACAAAGGACCAGCACTAATTTAAAACCTCTACATTTATGTTAGTATTTATGAGGAAGTCTCTCAAATTTCACTAGTTTTACTCCACTTATTTGGACATGTTTCAAAGGCAAATTTCCTTTATCGTCAGCACTGTTCCACTGTCAGCTTTCCAGCATGGTAATAAGGTGCCGCTCTTTGGATTTTATAAACTTTTTGATGAGGCTGCTGTTTTTTTGGAAGATCAAAATTAACTAAATTTTCTTTGTTTTTGTTCAAGAATATATTTTCCCACACTGATAATTCTATGGGTTTTTGAAGAGCTTTTGCCTTTGAAACATGTCCAAGTAAGTGGAATAAAACTAGTGAAATTTGAGTGACTTCCTGATAAATAGTTTGTTATATGATACTATATTTCTCTGTGAAAATCCCAAACTATTTCAATTTTTTTATTGTTCTTTGTACAGGTCATAATCATATTCTAATGGAGTGCTTTTGATGGCAGTTTGTAATTATTAACAATTGTGAATTCTTTCTTATATTTGTAGTGCTGGTAACAGGCTGTGATATTAATACATACTTTGAAAAATCAGAATTAATAAACTAGTTTGTACATTTTGATCCAAAATTTATAAAATGATGTTTGACTATTCTTGGACATCCATGCAAATAAAGGTCTTGAAAATGGCATAAATAACATTGTTATGTATGGATCCCATTTAAGGATTTTTAGATTAGAAAAAGTTATACAAGAGTAATCATTTTGAACATAATTAGTTCATAATAAGTATGTTTTACTGAAACTATTAAAGCTAAAAATATAAAATTAATTTTAATAAAACACGATAAATGTTTATGAACTGTTGAGTTCTTAGATTGCTTGTTATGAAGAAACTATAGCAGATATGCTTTATTTCTCAATAAATATTGTTGTGATATTTTGATCTGTCTTGAAGATGGGGATCTGAAATAATTATTTTGCACTGTCTGCAAATAAAGTAACATATTTCTGGTTATATAAATATTGTACTTATGAAGCTGTTGACAATTGAGTGGTAATATATCCTAAACTTAGCTATTCATTTTTTACATTAAACTCCATTTACTTACATAAAATAAAACAAATTTCAGGAGAATCTCTCCTATCTTCAGTTGCTGACTGAACCGCTGTTATTCCAAACGATGGCTAGACACCTGAATGTTCTTTTGTTGGCATCTGTTGGCTGAAGCAGGAAATTGCTGAGTTCATCTATAGTAGGAACCTCGAAGTTCATTAGGCTTTCTTTATTTTTTAATATGAAAAATTTTTCCCAAGGGGATAACTCCATTGGGTTGTGAAGATGTTTCAGCAGTTTAATTTCCAGTTTTATTTCATGGTTTTTGGTTCTAAAGTGAGCTGCTACTGCTTATTTATCCACCTGCTTTAGTTGAATATTCCTAAAGTGTACTTTCCTCCAAATTTCTAAATTTCTCTTTGTTTTGCCTATGTAGCTCTGTTCACAATCTGCACATTTTATTACATAAATTCCTGATTTCTGTTTTGTTGGTATGGAGTCTTTTACTGTGCAACCTAATAAATTCTTGATATATTTGTTCTTTGGGGCTAACATTATCCCATGTTCTTTGAAAACAAATTGAGATAAGGGAAGTTTCCACACTGAAAAACACAAAAGAAGGATATAAATTCAAAAGTTTCACCTACCATCCAATTTACCACAACAAGTTCAAGAAAATTAAAAGAACATGGGATATTGTTAACTCAAAAGAACAGATATAATATGAAGAATTTATTAGGTTGCACAGTAAAAGTCCCCATACCAACAGAACAGAAATCAGGAATTTATGTAATAAAATGTGCAGATTGTGAACAGAGCCACATAGGCAAAACAAAGAGAGATTCAGAAGAAAGAACACTTTAGTAATATTAGGCTTAAGCAGGTGGATAAATCAGCAGTTGCAGCTCACTTTTGGACCAAAAACCATGAAATAAAACCGGAAAATATACTGCTGAAACATGTTCACAACCCAATGGAGTTATCCACTTGGGAAAAAATTTTCATATTAAAAAATAAAGAAAACCTAATGAATTTTGAGTTTCTTCCTATAGATGAACTCAGCAATTTCCTGCTTCAGCCAGCAGATGCCAAAACAGGAACATTCGGGTGTCTAGCCATCGTTTGGAGTAACAGCGGTTCAGTGAGCAATTGAAGATGGGGGAGATTCTCCCAAAACGCATCTTATTTTATGTAAGTAAATGGAGTTTAGTCTAAAAAATGAATTTCAAAGTTTAGGATATATTTCTGGTGATTACACTTTGTAAGGCATTTCAGAATAGCAGCTGTCTTTGAAATGTTAAAATAGCAGCATTTGAGCTGTTCCTTCATTCTCAGTTAAGGATTATAGAAGTGCACTTCTTAATGAGCAAAAGATTGGAGGAAAGTTATAGGAATGAAGTTAGGAGTTTTTTATATTAATTTCTAAGATAATAGAAAATTATATTCCAAAAATGTAAGAGATTTTAAATAGACAATAAATAATTTAGATTCAGCAAAGCATGATCAGAAAGAAAAAATAAACCATTAATGTAGCAGGAGAATAAAAAATACGGGTCTTTCAGAAATATTCCAAATGGACTTTTAAGTAAAACAAGATGAAAACTTTGTTTTTATTAAGTTTTAGAAATGGCTTGCCATTAAGGCAGATTCTGATGTTAGCACAAGTTTGCTACTGCAAACTAGCATAGGTCTAATACTGGAAATATTGCATCTTATTGTGTATTAAATTTATATTAACTTTTTTTTATTGTGGTTGCTTTCCCTATTATCAAGTTTGATAAAATTAATTGGATTGATATAGGTCAGGGCTGTCCAGTAACATAACCCATACAAAGATTTAACACATTTTGGTATAAATTATCTAAGGCAAGTACTCTCTCTGACTGCAACTTAAGTATTTAGATTAACATAAATTAGATATTTCTTTTAAAACTAGATGGCTATTATTTTGTTGCTGCTGCTGTTTTCAACCTGACAGTTATGTTAAAGAAAAGTACTGAATAACTATAAATCATTACTGTGTAGAAGGGGAGAGAAAAAAATGGAACAAAATTATAAAAATCAAAATAATTAGCTGCATTGTTTACATACAGAAATGTTGTGGACAGCTCTTTCAAGTTAATATCATTAGAGCTTGATCAGTAGAAAAGTTTCATATATAACATTGTTGATAGAAATGATGTAGCAAAAGATGGAGCGCCAGCATTTGTTCCATGGTGTGCTGATAGCCAATATCAAGATTGTTTGTAGCAGTAAGGTTGATTGTGGTTGCACATAACTGAATTGTCCCTTTTTCCAAACATGCTCGCTCTCAGTGTGATGAACCTATAGCCAGCGAAGAGACGGAGGTGCAGGAAGTGATGAGGGTATGGAGTGCCATAGTGCCATCGCACCTGCCGCATGTTGTTCCTTTCATTTCCTTCTGTTCTCTCTGTCTTTGTAGAGTTCTGGTCTGAGAGTTCTATATGCTTTTGTAAGTGCCGTTATTCTACTATATCATACTTGCAGTTTTAACTTCCTCTCCCTACTGTGGACTGAATCTCTCTCTTATGCTAAAATATTCTATAATATTATAATATCATGGAGCATTAATTTCCCATGACATTATGATTGTATTAGGCAGATAGTTAATCCTGAATTAAGCAACCCATGACAAGACTTTAAAACTGTTATAAGCTGTTCTTAAAATATATATACACTCCTCACAACAATTAAGGGGTCAGAGTTGTAAATGGTCATCTTTTCTTAGAATTAACAAATAAAGGAAAGTGTGAATAATAGGCAGAGTATGTTTAACAGAATTTAAAATCTTTTGTTACATGATGCATTTAATACTATTTAATGAAATACAATACAAGGTAGGAATTTGTATATTCAAAATATTATAAAGGAAATTTTCAAATTGTGATTTCCCCAATTATTTTACCTCCTTGGAATACAGGGACATATTATTTAGTTAAAAGCATGTTCCACACATTTATGAAAAATTATTTGAGGAATTTTATCCCCTACTCATAGTGAACAGCTTTAACATCATGTAGGTGTGTTCTTAGCTCATTCCATAACTGCATCAGAGGATTTAAATCTGAACTGCAAGTTTGCCATAGCAGAACAGTAGTGTTTTATTCTTGAAGATGATCTCTTATGTGTTTTGCAGCATGAACACAGGAATTTTTATGCACTAGAAAAACACTAGTACACTGTCTAAGGTCTTGCATGAAATGAAATGACATGTGCTCTAGCATGTCACCAAAGTAACAGAATGCTGTACAATCCATCTCTGATTGTAGGCTATGTACTGTCATTAATTGAAACACTACCCAAACATAGCCTCCATTAAAGTTTGCATTTTCATGGTTTAGTATCATTAGAACTCTCTCAAGGCCATTGCCAAACTTCATATCATTATCATTGGCCAGCATTGCAAAGCAGAATGCACCACTGAACTAGACTTTGTGCTTTTACAACAGTTAGTATTAATTTTCTTTCCACATTTGTTAGTGTTCTGTCTTAAATGAGGTACTTCTGCTGAACATCTAAACCTCTAACTAACCTTCAAAATACAAAATACTCACTCACTCTTCTGACTTATCAGAGACCATTTTGTAATGCCTAAGAAGTATCTATGCTGTGCCTTGGCACTTAGATATGTAGTAATTTCCATAGCAATTGATGCCCTTTTGATGATTCTGTGCTAGACCATGTGTGATAGATTTAGCCACATTAACATACCATGTTTTCAGACACAATATAAAAAAGTAATAGCTCAGACCTGTCCTCTTAATTGTAGTCGAGCTCTCCATGTGCAGTAATATGCAGCTGCAGTGATTGGTAATTTAAAAGATCACATTTTATTTGTACTTGTTTTTATTACTCTACACTCACATGCACTTCTGTTTGAAATAACTGAATGCACCTCATTCAAATTTTTACTTTTGAGCTTATTATGACTTTGTTTTCAACTTACATGACTGCTGATTGTAGACAACTGTAAAGAAACTGACCATTATTTTAAGCTTTAACCCCTTAATTGATTTGCATGTATATGTCATGTGTATATATAAATGTGAGTTCAGTTGCTAAAGTGAAAATGGGATATCCATTCAATAAATTACCAAAGTTTACCAATATATATTTTTCACTCCAGCACTAGTATATTTTACATAAACTTACAGAAAAATATAGTGTCACAAGTTTCTTTATGAATCCCATAGAAGTACAAGTAATAGTAATGTAGTTTTAAGGTGCTCAAATGCAACAAACATTAGCACTCTAATAAGTCCATAAATATGTGCTGTAAAGCACATGGGTGAAGCGAATGGATCATGTTTGCTTCTTATACATAATTACAACTAAACTTTATGTTCATTTGGTGCAATAAGCCTGAGATGGAGCTTCACTTCACAGCTTGAAATATCAAAAACCTTCATTATTGTGCAGAATTACATGTTATCACATTCTTTCAGAAGTATACAATATTCCTATCTTGCTGTACTGTGTGAACCTGTTGCTTTGGGAGTTCATATATACACTCAGCAGTTTTGAAGATCTATAGAATGTCCATATTTTTATCAGTTTCAAATGTATGTCTTTATTGGTTGAAACTGTATATAATTTATGTTATCAAGGGCACTAAATTGCATTGTTTGCATTTAAATAAACCTTAGAGCAATATTGCAAGGTATATCACATTTTGTTTTGATTTCTCATCACATTGTTACTGTAAACCAGACATGTATATAAGAAAGTATATCAAATATATTTGGCATTTTATCTCTTGTCATTTGCTGGTAGCATGGTATTGCAGGACTGTGTTCAATAACTAATAATAATAAATGTAATAATAATAATAATAATAATAATAAGAAGAAGAAGAAGAAGAAGAAGAAGAAGAAGAAGAAGAAGAAGATACTTTAAAAACACAGAAAATTATTTTCAATACAAGCCAAATGTATTATGTATATGACTTCAGAATAAAAATTAAATAAAAAATTAAGGGCCTATTTCACCAATGTAAGTCTTTCAGATCATGGTTCACTTGATACTAAAATGTTGGGCAAGATAGATATTAGTATATTGCAGGATTATTTAATATGCTGATTCTTTGCGAAATGGAGGGGGTAAAGAAAAAACTGCATAGCTATGTACTTGGTAAAGCAAGAACATAGACAAAAAAATGTAATGGCTATAAATCTATGGGAACATCATCACGACCATCAACCTAATATCATCCTCTGAGCCTAATGCTGCAACAAATTTCAAGTGCTTGCAGACTAGGAAAGAAAATTGACTGTGCCTGATTCAGAATTAAATGGCGTGAGCTGGTTTGCTGTCATGATATGGAGAACTTAAGCTAACATACTTAATCTTAATTTCTTTACTGGTTCTGCCAAATAACTCTTTAGTCACTATAAATAATTAAAATAAATGGCATGTGATTTATGGAACTCTCATAAGGCATGGAGCATATTGTTGTAATGTGTTTTATCACTCTCATATTTTTAGAAATCCATTGTTTGGGGTGTTTATTTTTTCACTTGGAATGCTAAAACTGAGAAATAAATTTTGGAGCAAGTGGGTATTCATTTAGGTGCAGGATTTAATTCTGCTTGGATTAGGCTATTTAAATACAATCATAAAGTATGAATCAGTTTCTTTAGTAACCACTCAGAAAAACCATATAGCTTATTGTAAATTTCTTAATACTTCATTGAAAATATAAACAAAAACTTTTTTGATCTTATTAACAACTGCAATGCCCATATGCATGGGATCTTATACATTTTTTTGAATTATTATAGAGTGCATTCATTCAACTGTGATGCTTTAGAGGACCATGAATCTCTCATATTCCAGCACTCACTCACTCACTCACTCACTCACTCACTCACTCACTCACTCACTCACTCACTCACTCACTCACTCACTCACTCACTCACTCACTCTTTGTGATACAACCTGAAGTAAAAACATAAATCATAATTTGTATGATTGAGTCAAACCTAAAACTTCAGTTTCACAGACCATCATCTGCAAAACATATACTACATATAAACAACAAAGTGAATCCAAAACATGTACTCCAGTGAAGCAAAAAGAGAGATTAGGTTCGACTAAATCATACTATCATATGATTAACTTCATTGTGCAAGTTCCAAATTACTTTAACGTTAAGAAAAATCACAAATGTTTGAATGTCTGCATGTAGAGGATAAAATATCCCCCCCCCCTTTTTTTCATAAGAGATTTGCAGTTATCAACAACTTAGTCTTAAGTAGTCAAAATATGTATGGTCATGCCATTACTTGATGAGTCCATCACTCAAGGCCATTCCAGCTCCATGAGTCGGGCAGGCATGTAAGCTTTGCTAAACTATTACAGTTCAATTAACTTGTGGTAGCAGCTCTATGCACAGTAAAAGAGGGGCAAGTGAGAATGGCAGGGAAATGCAATATCTTGCAGGAAGAGCATCTATGCACAAATCTTACCTTGAGGCTGGTTTCAAGCAATAGTTGCTTCACTTGTAGATTTGGCTGTTTCTCCTCCACTTATTCCTTGTTAATTGAGTTGTGCATTCATTCAACTGTGATGTCCTAGTGCACCATGAATCATGCATATTCCATATTACTGTCCTCCTCTTTATCTTCGCTTAAATAATCCACTGTTGAGTCACTGCTGTCATCACTGTCATCTCCTAAATATATTACTATTTCCTGCATCCAGCAAACCTTTGCTGCACATTTACTCCTCTTCAATACATTGCACATTTTTATACCTTTATGCCAATCTTTCACTGAAATATTAACAAACATCTCACTATTATTAAGATCATTGTATGATTGAGTCAAACTACACACTCTTATTGCTCCACTTACTTGTTAATAATATGTACTATTAGTTTCATGAACCCTTTGTTCACATTATCAGCTAAGCGTCGACAGCTGGATAATTTGTTATTTTGAATGTGTGTTCTGCTCTGGTGGAGATGTGATGAATTTAAAGTTTATGATTTTATCCCAGAAGTTTCAAAGTTCATTAAAATGTTTGTGTATTTGTAAATGTAGATTTTCTCCCATGTTCTGCAGCTTCTTGTACTGATTTTAATAATTTTGCTTTATTCACTATGTTGTGGTTTTCTGTCCGAAAATGAGATGCTACTGCTGATTTCTCCATTTGCTTGTATTTTATGATGCTGAAATGTTTTAACCATGTGCCTGTGTTTCTCTTTTCACTAATTATTTTGTAAACACCTTTTTTTCCTCCTGTGGAGCACTGTCATTAACATTTTCTATCAGGAGATTTTTAACATTAAATCTATTTACAGGTGCCAACCTATATTGAAATCTCTTAGAATATTTTGAAATTATTTTGTAATCCATGAATGATATGAGAATTTTTTTAAAAATTTCTTATCTTTTCCTGCTGAAATGATTGTGGTTTCTTTAATAAGTTTTTGCCTCTTGAATTTTGAAACTTTTTTGTGTACTAGTTCTTTGTTATAACCATTTTTAACCACTGTTCTTTCTATTTATTCGTATTCTTTAAGGTATTCTTCTTTGCTAAATTTTAGGTTAACTAGCCAATGTGTTAAGCTGTTGATAACTGTATGTTTGTGTGTTGTGGGGTTAAAATCATCAGCTTTGATGTGATTGTCTGCATGTGTATTCTTTCTGTATATTCCACATTCCAAGTTACCTGGACGTTTAATTATTTTAATGTCCAAGAAGGTAACATGTTATCTGTTTTTGTTTCATATGTGAACATATATTTTTATCTTTTATATTTACAGTTTTATAGCCTCATCAAAGAGTTTTTGTTAACTATGGCAAATACATCGTCAACATATATGTACCATACTAGTACACAAAAAAGTACAGAAATTCCAGAGGCAGAAACTTGTTAAAGAAACCACAACACTTTTAGCAGAAAAAGATGAGAAATTTTTAAAAAATTCAAATATCATCCATGGACTACGAAAAAATTTCAAAATATTCTAAAAGATTTTAATATCAGGTTGTCACCTGTAAACACATTTAATGTTAAAAATCTCGTGATAGACAAGTATTCCACGGGAGAAAAAAAGCAATTATTTACAAAATAAGTTGTGCAGAATGTGAAAACATTTGCATTCGAAAAACAAAGGGAAACCTAGGCACATGGCTAAAAGAACCATTCAGTAACATAAAATACAAGCAAACAGAGAAACCAGCAGTAGCATCTCATTTCTGGACATAAAACCACAACATAGTGAATAATGCAATATTATTAAAATTAGTACAATGAACTACAGAATTAGCAACATGGGAGAAAATCTACATTTACAAATACACAGATTGTTTAATAAACTTTGACACTTCCGGGGATGAAAACATAAACTTTAAGTTCATCACACCTCCACCAGAGCAGAATACACATTCCCAAAGTATAACAAATTATTCAGCAGTTGATGGTTCTGATGATGTGAACAAAAGGTTCGTGAAACTAGTACTACATATTATAAACAAGCGAGCAGAGCAATAAGAGTGTGTAGTTTGACTCAATCATACAATGGGCTTAATTATATGATGTACTGTACATGTTCCAATTAACATTTCTAGTTAAACATCTCAATGCTAATTTAGTTATGTCATCCATTTTAAATATGACATTTCTTTCTGGAGCCCAATTTCTTGTGGTAACCCAAATGATTTCTGTTGAGCTGAACTTTGGATTGTTAAGACAGGAGGTGTAAAACTGTATGGTTATGTGCATGATAGCATGTTGTCTATTTTGATATATTGGCAGCACTTCAGGAAGAAATTGAAACGTGTTTAGGTTTCAGGGAAATTATTGTGTTCTAAATATCTAGATAATGAAGGCAGGAGAAATTAATGGTACTGAACTGTTTTATGGGCAGGTTTTTGCTAAGCCAGGATATCATATCTCTTGTGGATCTTGCAGCAGGCGCCTTATTAAATGGCCATAATGGAGTTTAATGGAAAGTTGCAAATCAACCACTTATAATTGGAGTAATTCATATCATTATGGTAGTCACCAGTTTTCTGATGGGATTTAAAATAGACATAAGCATTAGCATAAAGTCTTGCTCTCCTGCATGAATAATAACTAGATATTGACTTTTTCCAATCTGTGCTACAAGTCTGTGAATGCTTCATCATTTCAGGTATATGTAGTAGTATGTGATGTATGAATATATGCCTCATCCATATATATTAAAGGATAACCTTCACTTCTAAATGTTTTAATCATCTTAAGATAGTCAAGCCATTTGGGCTCTGATGTCATGGTGCTCAATTAAAATTTCTGGTTCTTCACCCTTCTCCAACTGAATCCTAACCTCAGAAGTTTTTTCCTATATGTAGATATACTCCCTTCAAACTTCATGGTGTCTTTTAATTTTGCTTGTACTTTTTACAGTGTAATTCTTTGTTTATGCACTAATTAACTCACATTGACTGTTCGGTGCCCTTCACTTAATCATTGAAACTATCCAAACTGTCTCAATAAGATTTTTTCTTTTTTTATGTGGTATGAGGAAGGAAGTGGAAGCACTGCTGTCAATGTCCTTGGTTTCCTTAATTCTTGTTCTTTCAGAAATGCCTGTTGCCTCAGCAACATTTTTTTCCAATGTTTTTCACACTAATGTGTACCACAACATTCTTTGCATACTTTTTTATATATTTATACATGTTGCTGACTGCTTTGCAGTTTTGGTGAGTGCAGTACTTTTCCTTTAATTTTAATTTCCATGTTTAAAGTGATAAAGATATCAACACAAACACAAGAAAACATTATTTGTTCACACACACGCACGCACTCACACTCTCACACACTCACACTCACACACACACACAGTTTGAGTGATAATATATTAAAATAGTACGACTGGCTTATAGCTATGTAAAGCACATGGATATGAACCAAAAAACTCTGAAACCATTGATTATGAGATGTAAGCAATCACTTGTGTAATCAATCATACCTCCCCTATTAAAAGAGAAAATGGACTGGCCTGTGCTGCACAACTTCCTTGAGTTGCCACCTAAAGTTAATCAGTCTTTACATTAGTCTTGAGTCTCGTGTCACTCAGTAAAAGATACAACACCTGTACTAAAGTCTGCTAAGAATGCTAAATGGCATGTACTAGCCCTAATTATAATATTTCTCATTGAAATTTTATTTATGATTCTTATGTCTGTACCAAGTCTGTTTTTGCTGTCAAAAGATTATTTAAAGAGAAGTGTCTATGTGATTGAGTTCCAAGCTACAGGCAATTCATAAATTATCCTTTACACAAACAAAAGGATAGCTTCTGTCAAGAGATCATTTAAATTTCTCAAAGAGAATTAAGAAGGGTAATGAGTAATTTCATGAGCAGATACAAGATATGTGTGGAAAATAAAGGCAGGCTGTTTCCGTGTTCTGCTTACATGATATGGGTGAGCACTTAACATTTTAGTTCATTTTTTCATTTATTTATTAAAAATATCTTAGTGTTTTTATCATGAATTCTAGGTCACCCCACCCACCTGCCTCTACTGAAGTGTACCCTGGCTGACTGTGAGTGATGGCTTATCTGCTGATGCAATCCCCCAATGCCACATTGGTCATCAGATAATTGGATTACACAATATTTATGCAAATAATTTATTTCATGCCATCGTAAATATATCCAGTTTTCTTCTTTTGGAAAATAGCTGTAATAGTTAATGAAACTATTAAAACTCAGGTTCTGAAAGAGAACCACCCACCAAATAACTTTACAGTTGACACAATTGCATTATGTTTTATTTGTTTTATGGTAGTTTTTTATGTTGACAATAACAGATTTGGCAAAAACATTTATTTTATATGGAAAGACAACAGCATAAGTCTCCATTTTATTAATCTAGAATGATACATGAATATAAATTTTGATTAAATAATTAATTAATTAATTAATTAATATTGCTGGTGCAGTTTGAGGGATCCAAATGAAATTTTATGGAAGCCAATTTCATTGTAGCTCAAGTTGTTGCTACAAATAATGCTTAAAATATTGGGAAGTTTCACAGTAGCTTGCATCTTTATTAAAGCTTTGGTGGATAACTATTGCCATGATAACCTATATTAATTAATGGGTAATAGTGTGCTCTCTTGCAGTCCTTTATCTTGCTAATGCTAACAGCAGACCCTAAAATAGTACACCCTGCTTATTTTTGTTTGTTGCTTAAAGTGATAATAGTATTCTTGGTGATAGAAAGAAAAATTCAATATTTTTCTTCAAGAGGCAATGTGTAACAATAATGAGATGAGAAGTTGTTAAATCAATAAGCATGTTTTATCAGTATTTCAAACTCCTCTGCAGCTATATACCTCCTCATTCATTGTCTTGCAACAGTGGTAATGTATTTTGTTCCCATTAATTTAAGTTAGTTAATTTACATGATTTGGATGCTGTACATGAAACTTAACTACTACTACTACTACTTTGCTCTTCCCTTTGCAGATGTTATGCTGTGTAAACATTTTCTGTGCTTTTCAAATAATGTGGATCTGATTGCAGCTAGTAACTGTTACATCCATCTGTAATTTTTGTAAATGCTATTTTTGGAAAAACTTCAGCTAAGGTAAGAATAGGGAGGGGGAATTACATGAAAGAAAAAAGATATAGAATGGAATGCAGAGCCTAATCATTTCTCAGAAATTCATTGTTTATTTTTGCCTTTAAACTTAAAGTTTAATACAGTATCATTATTTGGTAGGCTACCACTAATTAGCACTAGTACTCTTGGTAAATGATTAGTGGTTGCCAGTGACAAAGGCCTGTCAGGTGTAGAGCATCAAGCAATTCTGTAACAATTCATTGGGTGATCATGTATTTATTCACTTCAAATAAGAAAGTAGTTCCAAAAATTTTAACTCATTTTCCAAGCATTTTAACAGCTGCTGATGAAATTAGGCATCACTTGCTGCAGTTATATTTTGAAATATTTATACTGTCTTGCAACAGGTATTATTTCCAATTCCTGAAAAGTGTGAGACTTATTATATACACTGCATTGTATCTTTACATGTACCATTCTATGATACATAAAGTAATAAATAAATTTCAAAAGACAGAAAGTATAAACGAAAGAAAAGATTTTTATAAAGTGATTTTGAATAACATTACCTTTAGATTGTAATACGCAACAAAATGTTTTTATTCAGCATCTCTCACTTGCTTCATTGAACAACCATGCTTTAGGTAATTACAATTTCTTTGCTCTTAACAGCAACCTTGGATTTGGCTAAGCACAAGGTCACATTAGACCTGTGTGTTTTCTTGGTTTATCATTTTGTTGTGAAGAAAGCTAGATGCTCAGTTTAAATACCTGTTCCAAGTGTTTTCATATATATGGTTTGTACATGTTAATGAGTTAGCATGCCAAGTCCGAAGATGTTTTAATGTAACGTTCCATACTAGAATTCCAAGTCATAACAAAATACAGAAACAGTAAGTTTCAGTTGCTGAAAATATAAACATAAGATAACATTCATTTTGCAAATTGAACTGTAATGAAAGATGCTTGATGTGATTAGTAGATAGCCAAAGATTTCTGGAAAATGGGAATTGTTTATTTTAACAGATACTAGCATAGTTGAAGGTTTATACATACAACATTATATTTAATAATTTGTTATGGACTCTGTTAATGTTCCACGGGTGGGAAGCCTTTATGGCTAGCAATTAGTGACATTTCAAATGAGAGTGGTAGTGCCATGAGTAGTTACCTGTTGAGTGAATGACCCTGTTGATGTAACTTTAGCCTAGTGAAGAAAACATATAGATGCTAGCTTTGACATTGGTGATTTACAGTGATCATTCACATTTCATTCATTTATTTACATTGGACTTAAAGCATGTACAAAATGTCAAAAGCTGAAATTAATTATATTGATTGCACTCAGTTTTAAAGTGGTAATCGTTAATTTTTGCCTAAGTAATATTACTACATGTCAGGATTTGAGGGGCATATAGACCTTGGTGATGAGATAATAATGATTACTGTCACCTCATTATCTTATGGTGTCAAGTATATGCCTAAGTCCTATTCCGTATATGTTTGGACCACAAGAACCACATTAGACACTGACACACTGGCAAGACTGAGGAAATGTGGTCACCATGCATGTTCATCTGCAAGTTCATCTCATACGAAGCAAAACTACACAAGGCAAAGACAACAGATACACCTTAAAATTTATTCATGCATGAGATATGGATTATAATTGGTCCTCAGGTTGGAACTATCTTAATGAGAATGGGTTCTATGCCAGCTACTACTGAGAAAGCCTCTAAAATATGAACTTCCTTTTCTAGATATTGTGTATACAAGTGTGTACTTTCTTCATGAGACAGATGAAAGTACATAACAGCACAAAAAGATACTAGTACATAGAGACTTCAACACAAAACTGTGTATAAATTTGACAATATATGCATTCTCTAATTTCTTTTTTTGGTTAGGGGGGGACAGTTTTAAAGTATATTGCAATGCCTAGAGAGCTAATCAGATCCACAAAAGTGTTTTCTTCCTATATCTGTTCTTTAACCTTTTTCATTGGTGTCATGTTTGCAAGTGCATTTAATTTCTTTATGGTTAATATTACATTTGTTGTACTCTCACAGACCTAGCAGAACTAATATAAAGGTATCACCTTTGCAGCTGATTTTATTGTATCTGGCTCTCAAGAGATGGAAAATTGAGTCAGCTGTTGGTTTAGGGGAAAAATTAAAGAAATTGCATTAGTTTGGTAGAGTCATAGGCTATATTTTAATGTTACAGGTATTGAAGAAATGGGAGAAAGGTCCAGCTAAGAAATGTATCTAAAGAGCAAAATTGAACAATTTTTAATTTGTTGGTAGCTGTGTAATTATTCATATTGGCTGCTGTAATGTATTTAGATAAATGAAAGCTGCTTCTGAAGCATACCTAAGTGAAATTTGTGAATAGTTTATTCATAGCTTGGAATATGATAACAAAAATTACATAGTAGCTAACCAAATACCTAGGGAAATATTTACAATTTACAGGTATTTAAACCCTAATCACCATATGTGCTCACAGAACTTGCTGCACCATTGGAAAGACTGCCACGGGTGGCCAAGGTCATTAAGGCACGGACTTGTGAGCAGGAGGTCTGGGGTTGGAATCCTGCCAGGACTGTCCTCCCTGACTGAGGTTTTTCCAGGTTTTCCTCAGTCCTCATAACTAACAAATGCCGGGGAGGTTCCCTAAACTTAGGCCTGGAACGTTTCCTTCCTTAAAAAGAAAAGAAAAGAAAGAAAACCCTTTCCCAACATATCATTTCATCTCATGTATCATCAGTGTTCACCGCCTTTGGTGCCTCAGTAGTAAAAATGGGCGTTAAACACCATTAAAAAAAAACTTTGGAAAGGCTGTGCAACCTGTGCTAAAGTTTATAATAATGAATAAGAATTTTATCTTAATTTTTAAATTCACATTTCCAGTTTAACTGCTTTTATATTCCTTGGCAAATCTCATATTTTATATAATAACATTATTCTGTAAATTCTTAATTATTAGAGGCATTGTAGAATTTTCTCTTGCTTACATAAGCAGGGCATTTCTACACAAATGGACTTCTTCATTAAAGTAGTTAACACTATTGTGCATTTCTTGATTCAGGGTGATGTGTTGCGAAACAACTTGCTGGCCCGCTATTTTGGGAAGTCCTTTGTGTTGAAGCGAGAAACAGTAGAACTTGGTTTTTCAGCTTGCCCTTTGCCACCAGTAACCCATGGACCAGGAGGTAATGTAACAGAAAATAAAATATAGAAAATACAATATTTTCATAATACACTGCAGTAGAACATTATATCTTTCATTCCTAATTTTTTATGGGATGTACTATAACATCTGTTTGTTATTTAGGAAAAATTTTAATATGAAATTATTGTCAATTACACTATTTTGTTGGATTTTTAACACTGCAACTACTGTATACTTTTAATTTTCTGGACATGTTTAAAATGCAATTGCATTTATCCAAGCTACTATCTTCAAGATTAAAAAAAATAAATAAATAATTTAAAAAATCATGAAGCATATTTTACTTTACTGCATACATTTTTTGTATTCAATCTACGTTTATTTGTGTAACTACTATTTCTAGTTGGCATTCTTTTGAGCCAGAGGATAGCATTTATTTTGTTTATAATAATTATTGCTATTCTTCATTTTGCTGCTCTACAAGAAAGTAGTTTTCTAAATATCATTGGTTAAGTTTTCAGATATACAACAATGAACAAAAAGAAAACTGCCAAACCTATTAAATTTTTTCAAATTACTCTCCAGTGCACACTGTGCATGTTGCACCTGCTGAAACCAATTTAGGAATCAGTCACACCACTTGTTCTCTTATAAAGCACTTAGCTCCCCTTCATAGGGAGCACCACTTTTTTTTTCAGGCTAGAGAATTGATGTCCATTTGGATTTGGGAAAAGAAAGAAGTCTTAAGTTGCCAAGTGGGAAATGTAGGATGAGTGGGTAAAATTTTGCTGGTGTTCCCTCAAGAAATGAAATTGTCAAATTGACCATGAGCAAAGGCATGATGCAGCAAAATGCCTTGCAGCCTTGTCCTCAGTCATCTGAACTGAATGTTTGAGAACACCTTAAATAGACAAACATAATTCCTAAAGCCATCTCAGTGTTATTAATGCATTTTCTTTTACCATGGTATACATCAGAAAAATGTGTTTTTCAGCCACCACCATTGAAGACCTGCCATTTCTCCCCTGATTTTTAATACTTTCATTGCTAACTAAGTTCTAGTGTATGTTCATTCCCTGTGCTGAACTTTTTTGTTGGTTTTCAATTTTGCATTTAATTGATTAATATACTGTTACATGTTAAATTTTTTACTTTTGTGTTATGCATCTTATTATTTTGCACTTTATTATTCACTTCTCTGGTCATAAATTGGGATTTTGCTTTTGCAATTTCATTGTTGCATTTTCCTGCATGCTACTGATTGTAAGTGAAATTAAGAGCTAACAAAACAATACTCATACGAATGCCATTAATAATCAAACATTGTTCTTACTGAAATTTCCACTACCAATTCCCCAAAGCAATGCTATCAAAGTCATGAATTGTTGTATAAGCCAGTTGTTGTAATGAAACAAAAGAAGAAACTATCACTGAACATTACATCCTGAACAACATGGGGCCACACTATCGACATTATTTTTGCTTATATTTATTTCATTTTCAATGCCAATTTTTGATTTAACAAATGAAAAGTTGAACTTCTCATCTGACTCTAATATGTGAAAATATTTAGAACCTTACCTTCCATAAGCATGTTGCGCGAATCAAAAGCCATCATTTTAGATTGTACCAGTGTGCAGTACTTCCATGTGGTGAACAATTTGGTGCACAGTTTCATAAATATTTCTGCAGACATCACTCGAGACTGGACACATTGTCTTGCAACTGAACTGGAGGTGTAGCCAAGAAAATAAGTAAGCAAAGACAGAATGCTTAATAGCAAGCAGTTCCATAAATACAGGATTTAAAAACAAACAATTTGCTGTGTTTGTGTGTACTTGATCTTAGCACCATGGTAGTGGAAATTTGTTGAATTAACTTGATCACAGCAGTTAAAGAATAAAAGAGACGTTTCCATCAAGCAAACCAACATAAAACTGTGACATATGAAGGGGAAAGGTCCCTGAATACCTGTATCATATACTCGTGTGACTGACTCATTTAAATGGCATTTTATGCCATAAAACATCATTGTACAAAAATTCCCTCTTATGCTGCATTCAGTGTATACTGGTTTCAAACACCTAGACAGCTCCAATAATCTTCTCAGAATTGACTGAGACTAAATCTGCCCTTCTAATGTTAGGCATGCAAGGAAGTTTTTAATCAATTTATAAATTTATGACAAACCTATTGCCAAATTGTCAGTTCTTAAAAATTATCTCGTGACCCTCATTGTTGTATATCTTGCATTTGCATGCCACATTGGTTTAGGGTTTTTGTGAGAAAAAAAAAAGGAATATTTATAAGTATGGAAAGTAGTTTTGGAAATAATGGAATGATGCGGCTCTTGTAATGTCAAGTGCTAAAAAATAACAGAAAATTGTCTCTAGCATTCAGGGCATATCCCAGGTTTGATTTCTGGTCCTTTCATGTGGATCTTTCGTTGGTTAAAAAGATCCCCCAAGGGAATTATGATCTGGTTAGATTAGTTATTTTGGTTTAAGGCCTCTCTTATCAGTTATAATCATCTCTATCATTGGGACAATGCTGCCTTCCAGGAATTCTAACCTCGGCTAAACTCTCACCAATATGTGGGAGAAATTGTTTTGGAAATAATGGAATGATGTGGCTCTTGTAATGTCAAGTGCTAGAAAATAACAGAAAATTGTCTCTAGCATTCAGGGCTTGATTTCTGGTCCTTTCATGTGGATTTTTCATTGGTTAAAAAGATCCCTCAAGGGAACTATGGTCTGGTTATATTAGTTATTTTGGTTTAAGGCCTCTTATCAATTATAATCATCTCTATCATTGGGACAATGCTGCCTTCCAGGAATTCTAACCTCGGCTAAACTCTCACCAATATGTGGGAGAAATTGCATGAAGTCCAGGTGGATATATGTGATGGTTTTATGGCAAAAACTGTTTAGGAATTGCTTACAATCCAACAGGAGTTTTGTAATTTTATGATCCAAATTTATGTAATAAACGACACTGCAAATATCTAAATGTAGAAATAATAATAATAATAATAATAATAATAATAATAATAATAATAATAATAATTGAACGATTTTCATTGGGGGGGGTGAGAAGGAAGAAAACTGAAGAAGTTTTAATTAATTATGATTTAATAGTATTTGCAGAATCATTGGAGTTCTTCTTCTCTCCTGGTGCCATCTCGAAGCGTCGCAATGCCATGGCTATCGTCAGTAGATTACTGGAAATTTTGTTACCTTTTCAGGTCAACAGGGGAAAATAGTCGGGAACTAGGAAATATATAAGCAAATTTCAAGACTGGAAATTACGCTATTTATTGGGAGCCAATTTGATGCAGTTTTTAACCTAAATCTTATAACTGAGATGAATTGTTGATTACTTGCATCGCTGATTTAATATAAAGGATTGCCTTTCTAAGTTTCTGTAGAGCGGTATTTATTTCTTGCTTCCCCTAACCGAACTGATTATCTATCGTAACATTTTCCTTCTTTCACTTTCTATAGTTCAAAATGACTTTATTCTATATAATTAAAATTCACTCTTTCAGATCACAATCATCTACACTCCAAGATTGCTCAAGTCTTTTCTTAACTCATGGCTCAACTATCACTGCCCGATTATTTAATTCTTTCTCTCTACCTTGATGGCACCACACTTACTGCCTTGCTCAATTCTATCTTCCCCGATTGCTCAATTCTTTGCCCTTTCGATTGCTTGAAAACCTAGTCTTTTATCAAAAGTTCCCTCATCCGTACCTTCTCCCATTTCTACAATTATTCCACTGAAAAATTTCTACCTATTCGCCGAGGGGCGTGCATATACTTATTCTCCGATTCCGGATTGGACCTTTCATAGCCCGTAACTTTAAAAATTAACTTACATTTCTCCCCTTTCGTTCCCACGAGTCGACATATCTGGTTTATTTCATTCATGTAATTTCACTCTATTGTCTATTGTCTTCTATGGTTGCCTTTTGGAGTCTTAACTAAATTGAGATTTACCAGAAACCTGAAGAGAGGCAAACCTTTTTCCACACAAATAGGATTTTTTAACAAAGGAGACATACAAAAAGGGTGACTGACCATCTGTTCATTACACAAAATCATTCGCACAAGTATAATGTCTGGCATCTATTCTAAAAGTTTTGTCAGTCAGACCTTTTCTTTCTACTACCCAAAAAATATCCAACAAATATACAATACACAAAATAACTAAACTACTAACATGAATACATATAAATTGTACACACTAACCGTAATACTAATTATAATATCTGTAATTGAATGTTAACACTTTGTAATATTTTAATTAGGGATGCCATCTCATTAATATTGCTTCATAATAATAATAATAATGGGTGATTTTAACACAAGGATTGGATAAGAATAGGTTAAATTGTTGTCAAGGAGGAAGTAGGTAAGGAAATAGAGATAAAATGTTGTCATAGCAAAAGTAAGTAGGTAGAAAACTTGGAAATTCTGTGAGGAAAATCTAATTATATGTAATGGTAGAAAAGGCCAACTTACATCAGTTGAATTTCCATTTGTAAACAAAAATGGGAAAGTGTTACATATTATTTATGTTCAGATATTTTGCATTTTAAGCAATATATATTTTTGCTAATTTTTATATTATAAATTGTAAACTTTAGCATGATATTTTTGGGAGAAAAAGAGCAATATATGTGTAAATTGCTGTGGTATTTCTGTTTGCGTAGTATCTCTTGATCACAGATTGATCATTTGTCTCTGAAATACATTTTAGGTACAAATTATATCTATTAAAATTATAAGGCCCTTACAAAGAATTTTATTATTGATTAAAAAGTACCAAATTGAGAGTTTGAAGGTGTTGTAAGTTACTCTTCAGGAAACCAGAACTATCAATAGTGTGATGTTCTAAAACCCTTGGTATTAGGAAGCACTTGGCAAATTGAGCACAGGGCATAAGGTCACTAGATAACACTTGAGACAGAAGGTTCTGGGCATACTTGGGCTAGAAATTTGTTGCGCAGCAGAAATGATCTATTCTTCAAAATTATTCTCATAACAGTTCCAAATCTTTCAAATCACAATTGTTCACAGAGTTAAGGTCTGAAATTTGTGAGGTGTTATCATCCTGAATTAAGCTATGGAGGTCAATGCTTTTGTATGATTTAACAGTGGCTTAAATAAGATATAGTCGCTTAAGTACCCATGTCAGGCTTTTGGAGATCTTTTACATGTACCAGTACTCTGTTGGTTTGCTGAATCTCGTAATAGAGAGGAGCAGCAGGCCATCACTGGTAGTGACCAAAGAAAACATTTCATATGTAGAATTAAATATCAGAGAAGATCCAAGGATGAGATGAGGATTTACAGTTGGCTCCAACAAATGTTTCCATTGTTCTTCATGAACATCTACAAGTGAAAATAAATCGTTCATTATGAGTGTCCTATAGTTTAACAAAAAGGAGAAACTCTACAGTATAGAATGGTGCCAAGAAATGCTAAGATTCAACAATGGGGAGTCTTGACACATATTTGGCATTGTCAAGGGAGATAAAATTTGGATGTAGCAACTTGATCTTAAAATCAAGTGCCAGACTTTCATCAGAATCTTCCTTGATGACCAGTTACCCATGAAAGTCAAAAGGGCAATGAGTGCTGGAGAAAAAACGTTACCACTTTCTTTTAAACAAGTAATCATCTGGCAACCATTATAGGAATTTGGAAAGCAGTTTGCAAAGAGTTATACTAAAGTCTACCTTCTAACAGTGTTCAACAAAATACATGAACTGCAACCAAGAACTATGCTAACAGGCATTTTGTTGCACCATGACAAATTTTTGCTCACATGCTCTAAGATTAGCAGCAAAAATATTTTAGCATCCACCCTATAGACTCAAACTGGCAATTAATTCTCCTTTTCATGGTTGAAAACAACCACTTTTGAGGTCAACAATTTTCCAGCCCTGAAGGAGCAGTCCAGCAATCACAGCCAATGAAGAGGAATGCCAGAAAATGAGTGACTTTGCTGCTATCAGAAATGATTCCAGAGGATAGAATATTCTATGCAGTACCAAGGAGAATACTTTATATATTTTGTGAATTAACAACATTCCTTTGTGACTAATAGTTATTGGACTTCTCAAAACTTTTGTGACTTTCCTATAATTCTGAGATCATCTTTCAGCTAGCTAGGAATATGACCAGTAGAGCCCTGTCTTTGTGCACTTTGGAAAGTGTTCATCAATTATTGAATCTTTGCTTTGGGCATGGTGAGGCAAAACAGTTGAAGTGATAATGGAGGCACCTTCCCTCTGCTATCCACAGGAGAGCTGTGCAAGTGGAATGGGTTGTGATCAAACAGTATACTATGCATACTTTCACTGTGTGAATTAAATGGCGCTTTTTGTTGTCCAAATGCAGGATTTTAATGATCAGGAGTGAGGGAAAGGGCTGTCCCATTAAATTTGGTGGAAAGTTGATCAGTAGCCTAACACATTGGCATGAAATGTAAAAACATTCAGTGCTTGGTTTGTAGATGCAATTGTGATTTTTCCTCACATCATCTTTTGTTAATACAATATTAGTTAATACTGTTAAGTGCACATTTTTTAGGATAGAAATCCTCCTGTTTTAATAATTTTTAAATAGTGGAAATGAGAAAAACATGATTTACAGTTATGTGTGCAAGTTAATCTATAGCAACAATTTCATATTTATTTGTAACTAATATCCTTCTTTGCAGCTAAGCTCTTGAGTAGAGCAGGAAGAACGCTGCATGAAGTACAGAGCCATTTGGATCGGGAAGGAGCATCAGACTTAGTGGTTGAATTGGTGATTAAATCTGTCCATTCTCCATCAATATTTGTGGAAGCTGTGGAACTTGGAATTGCTCTACTTGAAGGTGGCAACCCAATTATTCAGAAAAGCATGTACACCAAACTAATGGGTGGAGATTTAAGCCAGGCATTCTTTAAGGTAATGAAAAGCATTTTGTTTAAGGTTCCTCTTAATAAAATTTTATAGTATAGAGTAAAGGCCTGAATGCAAAAAGAGAAAAATATATAGGGACAAAAGAATACTCATTTTGAGGCAGTCAATGTATATTGGGCACTGTCTGCTTCTGAGATCAGTGAAAATAGCATCACAATCATTACATTGACTCATTAGCCAGCATTCTCATTTTCAGCACAAAGAAGACTCTGAAAAATGATCCACCCAGGCATGTTATTGATTAGATAGCACTTTTGAAGGAAGATCAAATTGTTAGGATGTGATTAAGAGCTGAATAATAGATTTCCCTATGAAAGGAATGCCTTGTAAAGACAAAATAAGTCTGATGCAAGGATAATAAGATCAGACGTATTAATTCCAGATCAGAAATATTTGTATTAAGTTGTGGTGAATACATATATTTTTATTTAGATCTGAATTGGAAACACTTGTTTAACATAGAATGATTCATAAGAAAAGTTTGTATATTAATATTATTTTTGGAAAAGTTATTTTTAAGAGAAAAATATTATGCCCTTTTGAAAACATTAGTGTTTATTTTTGGCCTAAGTGTCATTGTGTCTAACCCATAGGTCTTCATATAATTTTCAGTATAGACATGGTTGGCCATAATCACTAAGGCACCGAATCGTGAACAGGAGTGCAGTTTAAAAACCTCCAGGACCATCCTCTGTGATTGAGTTTTCCAGGTTTTTCTCAGTTCTCATCAGTAGCAAATGCTGGAGAGATGCCCCAAACTTTGGCCTGAAACACTTCCTTCCCAAAACTCCTTTCCCAATTTATCATTTTACCTCGTGTATCAGTATCCACCATCTCTGCTACAGTAGTTCAAATTTGCATTAAATGCCATTAACAAAACTAGTTGGCAGAAACTGGGTAAATTATTTTCTCTGGAGTTGTCACCTGAAAATGATAAATTCTATTGTAATTTACAACTCAAAAGATTTGTTGATAATTTGCCTTGATCATTTCCAGAAAACTTTTTTTTATAAAGAAAATAAGAGAATGAGACACAGAGACAGAAATTGAAACAGGAACCAATGAGGAGGAAAAAATATAAAGAGAACATTTAACATTGGTTAAATATTGCTTATCCTTTTTTTACAATTTGATATTTTTATTTAAACCTCCTTGGGTGACTGAGGTCATTAAGGTGCAGACTTGTGAGCAAGAGGTCTGAGGTTCGATTCCCACCAGGATTGTCCTCCCTGACTAGGATTTTTTCCCAGTTTTCCCCAGTCCTCATAAATGGTAAACTCTTGGGAGGTACTCTAAAAACAGACCAGAACACTTCCCTCTTAAAAAATATCCTTTTCTAACTTATCATTTCATCTCTTTTATCATCAGTGTCCACTGCCTGTGGTGCCTCAGTAGTAAAAATGAGTGTTAAACACTATTTAAAAAAGGAAGAAGAATTCTGATAACCTAATTTGTAATTACGAGTACAATAAGTCAAATTTTTCTGTTGAATATATAGGTATTTTATGACAAAATGAAGGATGCTCAGCAGGAAATTAAGTCTACAGTAACTGTTAACACTTCAGATATTGCAGCAAAAGCACATGAAGATAAGGAACAAAGTAAAGATCTAGAAAAACTGGCGAAGAAAAGAGGAGGTAAACTAGTAATCTAATTGCATTTATTTAAAATTCATAGCATAGTTTTCTTGTGCTTATTCTGGATTTGTTTGGCCTAATTATATTCTCTTTAACCTTGTTTATAATAATTAACATTGCTGTCATGCAAATCTTTATATATTTATTCCATTAACTTTTTGGACACACTTTAAATCAGCAGTTCTGCAATTTCAGACTGTCAAGTTCCATCAGCCCTACTGCAGCTAATAGTATCTGTTACTTAAATTTGATTAGATTCTTGAGGACAATTACTACCATTATAATTGTTGTTATTGCCAATATCATTGTTGATACAATGTACCAATTTGGTAGTGTGTAGCAATGAGCTATCACATAAAATTATATACATTGCTGACCATTAAAATTGCAATGCCCATGAGAGAAGGAACTGATTGAAAATGTGACAGCAATACCAGTAGGTGTCTGAATTTGATCTTGGGAAAATTGTGGCATACTGAAGGATGTCATTCTGAGAAATCGATTCTCGTATTGGACAAAATGCATCCACAGGAGAAGGAACATGAGATCAGTGGATCAAGATATGGCAAACATACAGATGTAAAGAATCCCAACAGCCCTGTCAAACAACTGAACAAAAAGGGACATAATTTCCACAGGGTATTAAAAACACAGAATGTGTTGCAATTTTAATAGCCAGCTGTTTATTTGCTGCAAAGTCATCAATAGATAATAACGAATTATGTAGGCTTTTATACTTCTAAAGTGCCCATAGACAGGCAGTGCAAAAGTGACTAAATATCATGTTTTTTCAATTATCTCAAAATCAATGACTGATCTTATAACTTGTAAATGCAAAGAAAGTAAATGCAGACTGAAAATAAATTTATGGTCTCTTATAAATAAAATTAAAAGAGAACTGATTATAGTTTTAGGCAGTGTAAGTTGCAACTCTGCCTTTTATATGCTAAAAAACAATATATTGCATTTTGTAATTAAATACACTTTTTTATGGTTGTCCAGGTATGTTTATTAGAATTTTTTTGGCTTTACATTATAGCAAGGATTATGCAAAGTAAATTACGTTAAAATAGATATTACAAGGATAGCCATGTAATTTAGGTATTTACCAAGTAGTTGCATCTTCCAGAGCCTATCATGGAGATGGCACCAAACTTCCTCTTCAGTTTCTCTGTTTTTTTTTTTTTTTTTTTTTTTTTGAAAACAGGGGAATGTTGCAGGGAGCCAGATCTGGACTGTATGCTGGGTGGTTCACCAGTGTCGCTCCCATTTCTTGCATAAATTCCATGGTTTTCAAAGTTGGTTGATTGTCATGATGAAGCAGAAGTCGTTAAAATTTAGGACTTTAGTCTTCTTTATGTTAGTTTTATTAAGACCCTGGTGAGGGAAACTGCTATACCAGTTGGCAGAGACTAAGACTATTTTTTTTATTTCTGGAGTGGAATAGTTGCAATATGATCACTTAATGAGAAGAAATAGCAACCATCTTCCAGCTTACACTTAGACATTGCTTAACGTTCATTGGAGGTGGTCATTTGGGAAGACCCAGATCACCGGCTGCTTCTTTGATTCTGTATCATATTGGTAAATCTAGTTTTGTCACCTGGGAAGATATTATGGACACTTCAGGAGCTGCAATTTTAGAAATGAAAAAACCACTTCCTGGTACCATTCCACTTTTGCAGCTTTTTCTTCTTCTGTAAGATTGTAGAGCATCCAATTACAAACAAAGATACAAAGATATTTGTGCAATGTTTTTTACATCTGTGGTGAATGAATACTTATGGTCTCTCTCCCTGTAAGTCACTTAACATTCTTCACCATGGCTCTTAAAAGCAATATTTTCATCTGTGACTACTGTTGCTAAATGTCTCATATGCTCTTGTCTTTCAAGGTGGTTCTTCCTTGTCTAAACTCTGAAAACCAGTTACAGTCTTTTGTATGCTTAGGAGCAGAGTCTGGAAATGCTTTCTGTAATTTTTTCAGGCATTCTTGTTGACTCAGGCCACACTTGTAGTCATTAAATTATTGAACTTTACAAAAACGTTCTGAAGTTACCTCTGTCATTAGAAAGCAAGCTCATGACCACAATAATTAACATTTTGCTGCAGTTGCAATAGTGGGTATCATACACTAACTATTGCAATGGTTAGGAATCAAAACACACTTTTTCCAGGCTGCCAATTGGAAACTTTATCTCTCATAGTTTCAAATCCCAAAAATTAAATAGTAGCTCCCATAATTTCCGCCGCCATGTAAGAATATCACAAATATATATATGTTTGCAAGAAGTGTGTCATAATGAAGCAAAGTACTTTAAAATATAGAACATTAATTGAGAAATTAATGAGATAATCCAAAATTATTATTAAGAATTGCTAGGGCTGAAAAATGAACTTGCATGTATGTGTGTATGTATGTATATATGTATTTTTTTAAAAATGCAAATAGCCATGCATCAAACAATTTTTTCTTTCATTTATTCTTTTCCAGTAAAACCTAATGGGCTTATCATCACTGAGGAACTTCGTGAAGAGTTAAATCAAGCAGCCATTGCTACGTCTCAGGCATATTCTGGTGCTAGGAATGTTACTACAGGTAAAGAATGTTATAAAATATGGTAGGAAAGTAGATAAATGTATTCTACCATGAGAGTTGTTTTATAGTTGCAAGTTTAGATGAACTTATCAGAGGAATTACTGGAACCTGATAGCATGAATGAAAAAGAATTAAAAAGAGAAATAGTTGTGACACCAAGATAAAGAACAAAAGAAAATTTAATCTAATTGGACTCTCTTAAATTTTTGTGAATAAATTTTTTTGAAATAATGAACATTTTTGAAGTTGATATGTGCGAAATAGGTAATAATTATTAGCAAAGAACTCTGTATACTTATGTATCAAGTAATCAAAATTCAATTTGATTGCATTTTATACATAGGCATCAATAATAGTCTTGACAACTGGCATGGTGCTTACATAGTAACTTGATGGCAGTATGGCCAGTTCACTATAACTTCGCTAGCCCAATATAAAAGTATCCAACAAATATAAATTGGAAGGGAAACAGGGGAGAGAAGGGAACAGAAAGGGAGATTTTAAATTTGGAAATAGAACATTTTACAAATTCCACTGCACAAAAATTATTACTATTAATTATGTTACTAATTGAGAGCAGGAGAAGAGGTAGGCTCAATGGTTTTGGGACCTGGAACAGGATCAGCATTAGAGGATATGCTAGCAGAAAAACTGGAGCGCCATCGAGATCGAGAGGAACAAAACAAATTGTCTGTAAAAGTCCTGGTGATGCAGCCCATTTTACGTTTCCTACAGTTACTGTGTGAAAATCACAACCCTAGTTTGCAGGTAAGAACCTGTTGCTCTTTGACCTGGATTTTCAACTCCTATTTTTATATACGGTAGAACTGAATAATCATAATATTATAAGAGATTTCCTGACTATGGTAGGACATGTAACTTGATGCTTCTATCCATTTCAAATACAAATAGGGATAGTTATTTTCTCCTTTTAGGCTTTTAAATTTTTTTGTTAATGGGATGGTCTTGCTAATGAATGTAATACAGAAATATTCAAATATAACCTAAATAAACCTGAAATTATTTGTGGTGCTAATTGCTAGAAATTGAGAGAAATTGTTCTTAATTAACAAGTATTTTTCCTAAGTAAATTAAAAAAAAATGCAAACTTAATGTAGTTATGCATTTGTTTCCTATATTACTTTCACCAGTCCTTATATTATGTCATGTTATTCTTTGCACTTTCCCAGTTTCCCATTTGCATATATTTGAGTTGTTCTCCTGGCTTTTCCAAAATGAGATGAAGGGATAAGGTGATAAACATTTTATCTAGAGGTGCTGTAAATAGTAGTGTGTCTTAAATGTAAATTTGAACTTGCACAGTGAAGCCAATCATATTAATGGATATCATTGTATGATTCAGTTGAACTACACACTCTTAAAGCTTCACTTACTTTTCATAAATGTATGGAACCGGTTTCGAGAACATTTTGTTCCCATCTTCAGCCATGCTAAAGTTCAACTGTCGGATCATTCGTTGAGCTGTGGGAATGTATATTCTGCTCTGGTGGCGGTATGATAAACTTGTAGTTTATGTTTTCATCCCCGACAATGTCGAAGTTCATTATGCTGTCTTTGTATTTGTAGATGTAGATTTTCTCCCAGGTTGCTAATTCCGTAGGTCCTTGTACTGATTTTATAATTTTGTTTTATTTATTATGTCATGATTTTGTGTCCAAAAATGATATGCTACTGCTGATTTCTCTATTTGCTTGTACTTTATGTTCCTGAAATGTTCCTTTAACCGTGTGCCTTTGTTTCTCTTTTGTAGATTTTTTCACATTCTGCACAGTTTATTTTGTAAATACCTGATTTTTCTTCTTGTGGAATACTGTCATTAACATTATCTATCAGTAAATTTTTAACATTAAATCTATTAACTGGTGCCAACCTGATATTAAAATCTTTAAGAATGTTGTGAAATTTTTTTGTGGCCCATGAATGATATGTGAATTTTTTAAAAATTAGTTTATCTTTTCTTGCCGAAAGTGTTGTGGTTTCTTTGATATGTTTTTGTCTCTTGAATTTCTGCACCTTTTTATGTACTAATTCTTTTTTAAAACCATTTTTAACTGCTGTTTCTTCTATTTGTTTGTATTCTTTAAAATATTCTTCTTTGCTAATTTGTAGGTTAACTAGCCGGTGTGTTAAACCATTAATTACTGCATGTTTGTGTGCTGTGGGGTTAAAACGGTCAGCTTTGATGTGATTATCTGCATGTGTATTCTTTCTGTATATTCCAAATTTAAGTTTTTCTTGGCATTTCATTATTTTAATATCCAAGAATGGCAGCATATGTTATCTGTTTCTATTTCGTATGTAAATGATATGTTTTTATCTTGAATATTTAGAAGTTTTAAGGCATCGTCAATGAGTTTTTTGTTAACTATGGCAAATGTATCATCTACATATCTGTACCATACCTTAAATATGTATGGAAAAGCTGTGTTGATGTGTGTTTCAAATTTATGAAAAGTAAGTGAAGCTTTAAGAGTGTGTAGTTCAACTGAATCATACAATGATATAAATTAAGTAGTGTGTCTGTCACCTCTGATTAGAAACAGTTATATTGGTAAATGTGACTGAGGTGTAAATGGTAGGTGAATACAAGTTAAGATAATTGGTTCTTGGTTTCAAGAATAGGTGTAGGCAATAATGATATCTGAACTACTGAGCTAGGCAATAGTGTGGTATTGAGAGAATATTACACAAGTGTGAAATAGTCCTTTATTTGAGATAATTTATAATGGAAAAGGCATTTTCAATTGAATACTTAATGACCTTCTGCCCCCCCCCCCCCAAAGTGGCATAGTAAACAATGGGCTAAAAGCAGCTAAGCTAAAAATATTCAACAGAAAGATCTCCTTTGGTTTTCAACCAATCCTCTGTTATGTTTTCCATGTAGACAGGTGGTGACATCATTTGAATACAGCCTAGCCTAGCAATACAGTCAAAGCCAGTGGGCTCATTTAACAGTGCTCTACAGCATTTCTATAGCATATTATCACTATTATGCATTAATTATGCCGCTATAAGGATATTAAATTGTGCTTCAAGAATACTGAACTGTAAATAGCTTTAATTCAACTCCAATTATACTAGGCTAAAAATGAAAACTTTTTTTTTCTGTGGTACAATTAAAAATAGGTGATTTTGACTAATTTCAGTGCACATAATTCAAAAATGCATTCTGTTTTTCCATAGCACATCTCATTTTGGCAATATGACAATGTTCAATGAAAATATATTTGTAAAATTTGCAAAAACATTACATACTCAAATACAACTTTTAAATAAAATAAAGAAGAATAATATGAGAGCTCACCTGAATTTGAAAATGTGTGTTAGTTATCTTGTGTACCCCTTTTTCTTTTCCCATGGAACTGTAGTGTAAGTGATTTTCTTGAGTGTTCTCTGGTAGGTTTGTTGCATGTAAGACACCAGCAGTAATCTGTCATCATATGTACATCCAAACATCCCTGATAACATTGTTCAACATCTTTCAAGTCCTTGCTCTTCACTGACAGCTCCTAAATTCGACAGGAAGTAATCAAGATGTTACTTGGGAAATGAAGTTTCAAACTCATATTAAAGCCAAGCAGTCTGAAATTTTCCAGCATATTCTGACAATTTCTTTGTATTGAGGTTTTTCATATTGCCCAGAAATTTCTTAATAAGCTTTCTGAATCCATTCCATGCATCTTTTTCAATTTCATTCATAGAGCTGATAAAATTAACACCTTTCATCAATTTTCTTATTTGTGTTCCATCAGATGCTCCCTCTCTGATTTTAGCCTGTGACAGTGATGGAAACTTTGTGCATAAGTTAGGGAAGTAAGTGCAATGTTTTTCAAATTCTTTCATGAATTTTTTCATCATACTATGTTTTATGTGTAATGGAGTAGAATTTTTGACGATCAACAAGAGGCATTTTACTAACATTTTTTTATCCAGGTTCCAGTTGCTGCCTCTCAGGCTATTGGTCAATTTCCGAATGTTTGTCCCTCGCCCTGCTATCCCATTTGCAAAGAAAACTAGGGAATTTTGTGTATCCTCCCTGTGTTCTAGTAACAGACCAATGACATTCAAGTCACCACATATTTGCCACTCATGGTCACAGTACTTAATTTTCTCAAGAACATGCTTCAGAATTTCATAAGACTCTCTTAGGTTCATAGAATATGCAAGCGTTACCAAAGCTAACCTGTTGCCATTATGAAGTAACACTGCCTTAAGACTTCATTTGGAAGAATCAATAAAAAGACGCCAGTTACTTGGCTCATGTGCTTCTCTATCCAACTGTTGAATAAGATTACACACATCCACACAAAACACAAGTTGATATTCTTCTGTGTAGTGCTTGTGGAACTGCATTTCGGTATTCTTATACCATAAAAATGTAGTGCTAGGTGATAAATTCTTCTCCTATAGTCTCGAGCCCAGTAATTCACTTTTTTGTTTTGTGAGGCCTAAATCCCTCACAAAATCATTTAACTCAAATTGATTATACTGTTATGGTGAATGGTCAAATTCTTCTGGATCAGGAAGCAACTCATTGATGGAAGTCACAGAGCTGCTTTCAAATTCACTAAAATTGAATTCTGCTGGAGTGTAGGTGTGGGTTGTTTAATTCCAAGAGGAATAGTCTGTGTAGCTGAGTTTAGTATTTAATTCCCCCCCCCCCTCTCTCTCTCTCTCTCTCTCTCTCTCTCTCTCTCTCTGAAGCCAGCAACTTTGCACATGCAAAAGTAACAATCATCATGGTGATTGTGTTGCTCTCTCCATATCACTGGTTTGGCAAATGGCATTGCCTTCCATTTTCCTTCATACCAATAATGTAATCCCTCAACATTACTGTTACATGCAATGTGAGGCACATACGATATATCCTGATTATCAACTTTCTCTTTGAAATATGAGTAATATAGTTTCTTTGTTTATGAGTCTATTTTATATAACCTTTCCATCAAACATAGCACCCACAAATATAACAAAACTTCTGAGGACTTTGTAGACACTGTCTCCTGTGTAATCCTGATGTAGATTTCATACTGGAACTTTTATTTTAGCACTACATATATAAAAGACAAACATACATATTAACATAAGTTTTCAGCTCAACTGGAGTTGACCCATAGAACAAAACTGATAAGCACTGGGAATATAAACATAAAAATTTGGGTAATAAGGGAGAACGGAAGTGTGTAATTTGGAAGAAAATCAACAACAGATTTAGAATAACATAATGGAACGTAGCAGTAAGCTGTATAAGCTGAATGAATTCCATAGACATGTATGCACATATCATAAAAACTAGGTGTGATAGCCAAAAATGGACTTCATTTTTTAAATCAGAGCACTGATATCCATTAAAGTCACATATTTTCCTTTAAACTGCAAAATCAATATTGTTCAGTGTTATCTAATTAGGTGAGCAGTAAGTAAATTTACGAAACAGTGTTAGCTGAAATGTTGTTGTTCAAATCAGTTTTTGACTGTAGTGGTTACAACAACAAAAGAAAAGAGGAAGATCTTTTGTTTCATGAATATCTTAAAAGGGATAAACATCCAGCATGCTATTCAGCCTGGTTAAAGCAAATTAATAGACAGAACTTCATTTTTTTAGTACAGCACTGTTTGTTTATGCCACTTTACTGAAAAATTACTATGAGTTATTGTCAAAAATTTATAAAAGCAGATTATTATGACTTGAAAAAGAAACATACGTTAATTTCAAAAACTATCCCTTCAAATAATACAAGAAGCAATGGATGAAAGCCAGGAAAGTACAATTTTGAATTTTGTTAACCATTTTCATTGAAGATGGAATATCAATGGAAGCAGCACCAATAATTTTAGAAAACCAGATACAACCATGTTTTTTTGTGGCTGTAGAAGTGTGGTTTAAGTTTGAGAACAGTGTTGAATGTTTTCATGATCTATGTGTAGCGAACAAGAAGAACTGAAATAATGCAAGATAACCATTTGAAATGTGGATGATTCCATAATCCTCTAGGAGAGTGAGGATGAGGTTATGTTAATAAGAATGATATGAAAGTGGTCTCCTTAATTGTTCTTTGGCATTGTTTATTAATGTTATTTAAAATGAGGAAAATCTATAACTTTAGTAGTAAAGCCTAAATCAAGAGCCACATTTCTACAAGTTTTCACAGAATGTACTGAAGAACTTAAACTAACATGGAGATCTCATGAAATTATTAACAGAAAATCTTCTCTAAGTGTAGTTGTTGCCACAGCAGTGAAAACAATACTTTTGTATATTCCCATTTCAAAGGCTATATGGATTCTTTTGGTTGACACTTTTTGGAGAAGGTACATTTTTCAGAACTGTAAAATCTCCAGCTATAAATTTTCACAAATAAGACAAAAATCATGCAAATGCTAATAAGTCCAGCTGTGGATAAAGTACGGTTGGCTAGAGTTGGAGAGTATGCCAGTCCTAGATTTTCTGCCAAATATGTCTCTTATAATGCAATGGTTGTCCATAGCGAGAGGGGGGGGAAAAAATAAAACCTGCCTGTTCACCTCAGTAGTTAAAACGGGCATTAAACTCTATTTAAAAAAAAGTGGAAAAAAGAATTGACTTAGTTGTCCCTCAAAAGGGACTTAATTTGAATGAGTCAGAGAAACTGGCATGTAATATACTCTCAACCCTAACACTATCTTGACCATAATTTTCATATTTTTTTGGTTCAAATGGATAGGGCTTTATTCCAGACATTACTTGCAGGTGTTTTAAAATGCTGCATAAGCTAACACAATTCATGCAATGTAGTACTTACAGTGTCATAATTCAAGTGACATCATTTTGAAAGGTGAGGGCTATAAACAGCAGTAACTCAGCTTATACTTTTAGCAGCAAGATGCAGTTTTCTTTCTGTAAATGTTGTAGTGGGTTTTAAACTAGCAAATATTAAACCCAATAACATGCTTCTAAATGAAAGAGGGCCTTTAAGTTAGATATGTGGATGTACTCCAACTAAGGCATGTACTTTAAGTACAATGTTTTGAAACTTTATGGTCAAAAGGAGTGAACCTTATTTATTACTCATTTTAATTTTTTACGTGTTTCAGAACTTCCTGCGTAACCAGAATAACAAAACAAACTACAATCTGGTGTCAGAGACACTAATGTTTCTGGATTGTATCTGTGGCTCTACAACTGGAGGGCTGGGGCTTTTGGGGTTGTACATAAATGAGAACAATGTGGCACTTATCAATCAGACACTAGAAACTTTAACAGAATATTGCCAAGGTCCTTGCCATGATAACCAGAATTGCATTGCTACCCATGAGTCCAATGGTCTTGATATCATTACAGCACTGATTCTTAATGATATCAATCCACTGGGTAAGACACGCATGGACTTGGTTTTGGAACTGAAGAACAATGCAAGCAAGTTGCTGCTGGCAATCATGGAGAGTAGAGGTGATAGTGAAAATGCAGAGCGCATCCTGTACAATATGAACCCCAAGCAACTGGTAGGTACCTGATTAAAAATTAAGATAGTTGGTCATTAAAAATGGCATTCAGTTTACACCCAATCTGAAACTGTAAATTGCTCTATAACTAATTCTCTTGAATTATTTACTTATTTATTTTTTAAGAAGTTATATTTTCTTCTGTAAGTTGTTGCTGATCAATTATTTCCAACAACTTACAGTCAGTTGGTGGTCCACGCCATATACTTCTCTGAAAATATGCCATACAATCCAGTGTAAAATATTTCCAAATTGTATAATGATATGACAGATTAGCAATAATTATTTAGAAGAAAGGATCATAGGAATATTATTATGTGTAAGAATTGTGAATCACTGTTTATCTTATATTGGTGCTAGAATATTAAGTTATTTTTAAATGTGCAATGATTTTTAATATTCCAATAACGGTATAATTTATTCCAAATTGAATGTTTTGGATGTTGAAGTAGTTATTGGGTGGGAGTTTTAATAGATTCGAAGATTATAATGCCCCACGTTGGAGGGTCAAGGTTTGAAGTAGGTATAGGTGGCGGGGAGAATGGTGATAGGAGTTTGATTGTTCATGACCCAGCTCACCACTCAATAACTCTTCACGTCGATCTCAGGGATGTAGCTGGTTTTCGGAACCTGGTAGTGCCGGGTTGAGTGTAGGGAATTACGGTATTATATCGTCCAGAGAAACACATTATTAGCAGTGTGATTGCAGACCGCTCGGAAGACATGTCGCGCTGAAGTGACGCTCAAATATCGGCGTTCCTATGACATCTGACGCTGAATACAACCAACCAGATCAAAAGACCAGAAAGACCAAAAAGAACCAAAAAGACCCCGAAAAGAGCGGTTTCACGTCCTTAAATACCCGATATCACACGCTTTACCACGTGATGCAGGGGCGCACTATTTTCCCGCCACTATGACTTTAGACATCCTCATAGGTTGGCTGTGACTTCATGCCACTCTCATATTATTGGCCAGTTTGATTATTTGAGCTTAACCACTGGTTGATTCGTCCAGCTTCTAATTTCAAGTTTTAGTGAATGTTACAGATCAACGGCCTTAGCGGTATCCTAGCGTTGTTCTTTTCTAGCATACCTGGCCGGGGTGACCACCCATCCTAATAACAATAGATGGTATTTGCTCCTTTGTCTGCCAAAACGGTCTCTCTGCCGTCCGAGCAAAATTCCTGTGCTTCTTGACATTCCTAAGAACAGAGCCCTTCACTTAAAGCTAGCTGAAATAAAAGATATAATCTAATCAATTTTTCGCGATTGATGGGGTACCAAATACTGTATCAATGTTTGAAGTGAAATGTGTCAGTATTCAAAATATTCAATTTAAAATATTTCAATGCTTTATTGTCAATAGCTTCTGAACACACATAAATATCATATTTCATTTCATTAATTAGTGGTTATTCTCTTAACAGGTTGATGTTGCCTGTAGAGCCTTTCACCAAGAAACATTAGATGAGGATGATGATGATGGTGAAGATGCTTCTACTGAAGGAGAAGATGGAGTTTCGCCTAAGGAGGTAATTTAAAATAGTAAACAAGTATAATGTGTGCAGTATAATAATTTAGAAACAGTAACCATTAGGCACTTCTTAGACCCTTGACCATATCATCATATCCTGTACATGCATTTTATCTGCCACTTACTTGATCTGATTCTCATCTACAATAAACTTATCCAATTACAAATACTATGTACTGATTAAAGTTGCTGCCATGAATACAAGACTGTTAC